>ML682080.1:1036651-1213770 GCA_007922195.1 Podocnemis expansa | reverse complement strand
TATATAGATATATAATGTATTGCTATACTTCTATAGCTACAGGGTGTGTTTGTGTGTGTGTACACACACACACACACACACACACATCCACACACACATATATATATATATATATATATAATGTATTACACACAGGATCAGATTTAGCTCTGCTACATTGCCAGAACTGAACGGAGTCTTTCTGGTGGAACAAAGCAGAATTTTGCCCAGTCTCCAAAGGTTAAGTTTTGAGTGTCCAGTGAAGACTAGCACAAATGGCTAGGAAAGGGCTGTTTTAGCTGACATGGCAGAAGCAGAATTAGTAAAGTGAGTGTGCATGTGTGAGTGGACTGGGGTAAAGTAATGCTGGAGAAGGCAGCCTGGTAAAATATATTAAAGCCCGGCCTGAAATGTTGATCCCAGGGCTTTAAGGCAATTATTGCAAGGCAAACAATAGCTTGTAAACAGTGTTTCCAAAGCTAACCATGTGCAAGTTATTTTCTTCCAGACGTCATGCCATGTCACTGCACTAGTGGAGTGAAGAGCTATCACCGGAGATGTGGCCCATCAAAGAGAAATTACACTATGCTCATCTAGGCCTTGTCTAGATGGCAAGCCAGCCCACCAGCTTCCTGCACAGTGTGGCCACTGTACGGCACAGGACTCTCGGAGCAGGACACGGCTGCACGGCCTGCTGGCGCACTGCAGGTTCACATCCTGACTTATTTGCCACGGCCACCAGCCCCAGATAAGTCATCTGTCTATGATGAGCTGCAGGGGTTCCCAAAAGCTCAGGTTAGCCACGTTCAAACCACAGTTATATCAGTCTGTGGCTTCCTCCTTCCAGTGAGTCTGTGCCGCTCTTGCCATTTGGGGCAGTGTCTCCTCCACAGCAGAGTGAAGGGAGAACCAAGTGGATGGGCGGTGCCCAGGAGAGCCTCGTCATTAAACCAGGGCAGGGGAACTGAGTGCACCAGTCACAAAAGCCAGAAGTTTAAGTATGGCATACCAGGTCGACCCTGTGGACACATGCCTGCAGTAGCTCCAGGTTGTGCTGAAGCCAACTTGCCACGTTCTGTTGAGGAACTGCTGGTTTCCGCTCCCTAGCTGCATTATAACAACAAGGTGAGGCTGCGTGGCAACCTTGTAAGATAATTTCCTTGACCTCAGGGCAAAGGGCAGAGTGAAGCTCTCAGCAGCTTGCCAGGAAAAGGAGGACAAATGTGACTGAAGTTTAGTCCTCAATGATCAAACATGGGGAAATGGCCTCGAGGTTTGTAAATGATCTGTTGGTTTTCTGCTCCCTGATGTTTAGTTCCTCTCATTCCACTGTTCCTACCTGTAGGGTCTATTAAATTGTAAGGTGCCTGGGGAAACAAGTAATGAGAGTGACGCACAAATTCCTTCTGTGCAAGCAGTGGCCAGCCAGAGCAATGACATTCCCCCCATATCACATTGTGGAAGAGAGGCTTATAGTAGAACTGCAAACCCAGGCGTAGCCCCCCCCGCCCCACCATCACACTAATATGAAGCTGAATGCTTTGTAGACTAAAACGTGACCCTGTGAGTGAGGTAATCCAGAGCCATGGCACACGGGGTCCCATTTGATATGCAGAGACCATGTGCTGTGTCTGGCTGTAAAATCCCACTGATCTTGTCAAGAGTTATATGAACAAAAACCAGATGCCACAGCTTTCTGCAGATATGATTGCCTATTCAGTCAGAGCCCAGCTTAAAGAGAAGAGCAAGCAAACACTCTAATAAATAGTCTACTACAGAAAATACTGTCACAGCTTCCTGAACTGAATTTACACCACACTGAGATGTGATCCTTGCGTTGTAACATCTGTGGGCAAGTGAAATTAGCTTCCTGGGACATTGATAGAGGAACTGCTTGTTTCTTACAGAAGGTGGTAAATGTCAGAACTAACAAAGTGCATTTGGTCCCACTGGTGATCAGGCAGAATCTAGCGGAGAGTACTTGGACCGCTCTGTGTGGTGACATCATTATTCCCTTCCATGTAGGGTTACCAGATACCAAAGCATGGAAGGGAGGACAGGGAAGTACAAAAAGGAGGACATTGGAGGACACATGAAGCAAATGTAGTATTAATGTAATGTTCTTCTGCTTTTACGGGGCTCTGGAACACTTCCACCTAAAAATAGGGTGTTCCAGCACACTTTAACCCTGTAAGCAAAAAGCCAGACAAAATCATGTATTTCTAAAATGCCTGCCGGAAGGAGGATGTGAAGGTAAAAAGGAGGACATGTCCTCCTTTTGCCTGACATCTGGTAACCCTACTTCCATGGGTGCTCTAGTGATTTGCCCCTACCTTTAATCTTTGGATATTTCTACCCTTAACCTGTAATCAACACACCCTGATTGTAACCGTGGGACAACAAATATGCACTGTCGTTGTAGCCATCTCAGTCCCAAGATATTAGGGCTTGAAAGCTTCTCTCTCACCAAGACAATTTGGTCCAATAAGAGATATTACCTCACCCACTCCATCTCTCTAGTAAAGTTGTAAGCCATAGCCACAGAGGTATGGCAAAAACATGGCTAGCCACTAATGTACTGGCTGACACAGATTAAAAAAAAAAGATGTTACCATGGTTCGAGGATGCATCAGAAGAGGTATTTCCAGTAGGGAAAGGGAGGTGTTAGTACCGTTATACAAGGCACTGGTGAGACCCCATCTGGAATATTGTGGGCAGTTCTGGTCTCCAGGGGTGTCGCTGGCAGCCGGCACACAGGGCACGTGCCCCGAGTCTCGCTGCCGGTGCCAGGAGTGTCCAGGCCCCTGTCCCAGACCAGGGACCCTGGCCAGGGCACCCTCTGCAGTGTCTGCCTCTCCTGGCCTCGGCCCGGGCCCCAGCCGGGCATTGCGGCTGGGAAACCCACAGCAGCACCCACGTCTTCTGGCCCCCAAACCCGCTGGAGATCTGGGGCCAGGCTAGAGGTGGCAGGAGCCCGACGAATTATCGGGCCAGGCGCTGGAATGTGGCCAAGGGGGTGCGGCCTGTGCCCAGGGGGCGTGGCCTGGGCCCGTGCCCCAGGTCTTTTCCAGGGCCAGCGACGTTCCTGCTGAGCTCTCGTTTAAGAAAGATGAATTCAAATGGAACAGGTGCAGACAGGGGCTACAAGGACGATCTGTGGAATGGAAAACCTGCCTTATGAGAGGAGACTCAAAGAGCTCAGTTTTTTAGCCTAACCAAAAGAAGGTTGAGGGGAGAGATGACTGCTTTCTATAAATATACTAGAGGGATAAATACCAGGGAGGGAAAGGAATTATTTGAGTATAGCACCAATGTGGACGCAAGAACAAATGGATATAAACTGTCCATCAGGAAATTTAGGCTTGAAATTAGACACAGGTTTCTAACCATCAGAGGAGTAAATTTCTGGGATAGCCTTCCAAGGTGAGCTGTGGGAACAAAAACCTAGCTGGCTTCAAAACTGGGCTGGATAAAGGTTATGGATGGGATGGTATGATGGGACAGTCTTATTTGGCAATTGACTGAACTGTTAACTACCGGTGATGGATATGCCAGTGACCTGAGAAGGGAGGGTAGATGGGGGGGCTCTGAGTTATTACAGAGAATTCTTTCTTGGGTATCTGGCTGCTGAGACTTGCCCACACACTCAGGGCTTTAACTGATTGCAATATTTGGCGTCAGAAATGAATCCCTCCCACCCCCCAGGGGAGATTAGCTAGGGCTCTGGGGCATTTTCACCTTTCTCTGTAGCATGGGGAATGGGTCTCCTGCTTGTGGACCTCTGTATTTTAAAGTCCTTAAACCATGATTTGGGGACTTTAATAACTCAGTCCTAGGTTAGAGGTTTATTATAGGAGTGGGTGGGTGAAGTTCTGTGGCTTGCATTATGCAGGAGGTCAGACTAGGTGATCCTATTGGTCCCTTCTGACCTTAGAGTCTATCCATTCCAGAGTAATTCTGATACAGATTATCCACATTTAGGTGAAAACAAGACTGAAGACCATCTTTACTGTTTTCTTCCCCTATACAGTTTTGTACATTTGGAATGTACAAGAAGCAAGAACTTTCATCTACTCCTCTCCATGACTTACTGTACCGCATACTGCCTATTTTCAGCTCATCTTCATCCTCCACTAAGTCCTGTTCTACTTCACAATTCAAATTTCCTTCCACAAAGATTTCTGCAAATAGCTTGGGCTGTGGTTATAGACCAGACATGGCCAAACTGTGGCTCAGGAGCCACATGTGGCTCTTAAATGAAAAAGTGTGGCTCCCAGAAGAACGTCAGCAAATCAGTTTAGGAAAGCAGCCCCAACCTAGGAATTCAGAAGAGGGTTGGGATGATGGGGAAAAGCAGTGGCATGGTCAGGGATAGCAGGGAGAAGCGTAGCATGGTTGGAAATTTAAAAAATTCACCACTAGCCTGCAGTCTTCTACACTGAATGACAGCTAAGTTTTTACTGTATAGACCTAATTTTCATGGTAACCTTAAGAATCTGACTTTAGTAGGATCAATATTTGCCCTCTTTTTACAATAAAATTAGAGTGTGCAATGAATTTTAAACTTAGTAATTTTGGAGTAGGTAAAAGTATATGGCTATATGCCTCAGTGAGGCTCTCAAAGGTTTAATAATCAACTTGTGTGGTTCTTGAGATCCATAAGTTTGGCCACCTCTGTTATAGACCTTTGCCTGTCTGAAAGCAGGTGTGGTGGATGTGATTGGCTAATTATAGGGACTCTGTGACTCTGCCGGTGGTCTCTTCAGAGCTGGAGCAACGGAAACTTTTCAGATGGCATCATTTTACTAATCTGGCATCAGGGTAGTAAATATGGAGAAAAGTGCATGAAAATGAAGGATGAAAGAGAGGGCCCACAGTAAAAATCAATGTAGTCACAATCACACAAGCTTAATATCTCTAGCCATTGTTGGCCTCCTGTCTATAACAGCAAGTCCTTGAACAGGTCACTGACAAAATTTTCATCCTTTCAAATTCCAACCCACACATCTCCTTCTTGCATTGGGGTAACAATCAGCTAAGCTTACTGAAAAAGGATACGAAGAGAGTCATGAACTCTTCCAAGTGTATGGTGTTTGGCCGGCTAAAGCTAACACACTGAAGCAGGTCATCATCACTTTTCTTTCCTTCTTGACAGCTCATTCACAATATTTATATTTGATTAAACCTCTGCCCACCATATATGTTTATTTTCCCTCCCTGCAAAGAGTTATAGGTGCCTAATGAGCACTTTCCTCCAAGAACCAGTGCCCCATATCGGATCAGACAGGAAGAAAAGCTGAGAGTAGGTTTCAGGGTTTATCACTCCACTCCATTCATCGCCCTTGATAAATATTTATAGATGCATTAGGGCACTCAGCTCTTCTGCTAAAAATAACACTCCTAAGCACCAAGAACAAAATCAAATAAAATCACTAGTGATTGCAACTGATTACAATGTTTTCTAAGCAGCTACAAAGCTAGAAAGTCTAGCAAGGATTCAGCCAGTGGTGAGTTTTAAACCCCAGACTATATAATTTTGTTATTTCTCCTGAATTTTAAATAAAAAGATACGTGCTTCTTGCAAATGAATGCACAGGCACTAATCTGAAGCTAGCAGTGGTCATCCCTGAATTCCCCTGCTTGCCAAGAACCATTCAAGTCATTTTTATCAGACCCTAAAACAAAAATACACAGAGTTGGGAACTCCCGAGAGGCATCTCATCCAGGTTTTCTGGTCCTAATTACAGCCGTTCCCCCTCATTGCTCTGCATTCCTCTACTCTTGGCATGCCCTGTCATTTACTCTCAGAATGACATGCAGTATCAAACACTATGGCAACCAAACATTAATAGACAGAGTGGTATTTTTAGAAAGTGTGTGTTTTTAAAGGATCTGTACTCAGCGTTCTCTTTGTATTATTCACAAGAAAACGTAAATGGTTTTAAATCCATTTTACATGCACATCCAAGGTCAAAGGTCATGAGTGAAACCACCAGCACATGACGAGATGGCCCTGTTTGGGTGTGAAATCAGAATAAATCAGTACACTTTACAAGAGAACAGTTTTCTTTTTAAACCACCCACAAAACCCTTTGTTGGATTTTCGATGGGGCACTGTCCAATTAGCACTGGCAAACAACTATGAAAATAGTACATGCAACACACTAAGAGGCAAATGGCCAGAGGGAAGCCCTTCGGTCAATTAAAAGAAAGCTGCTTTCCTGTCCCTTACAACAGGTGGTTGGTTGTGATCTTTCACAGTTGCACAATGGTGTATGTATCAGCTGAAACATGCCTCTTCCAAAGGATGTGGAGACTTCTTTAGAGCATGAGCTCACTTCATAACCCTCTGTGCCTGTGCCATTGGAAAGACACACAACAGTTAGCAAGAAACATTTTCCACATGGAGAGCATAGGTCATACCTGTGCATACGTCATAAGGGAATGAAAGTTGCTCACCAGTCACTGGAGTTCTGCACACTCACCGTCCTGGGATCAGGGTCTCTCTGCTGTGAGCGTCCTGAATCTTCTGAAAAGCAGTGTCTGCGAGGCCAGTCACCCCCACCCATGGACAGTGCGTCCAACCACTCTTCATGTCCCTCCTAGCACTGGAACTCCTAATCTATGACTGATGAACTGGGCAAACTGGGTTGGGATGTGTGACTTCGCCAGGCAACAATGCCAGGTCCTCAGCACCAACGTGTGCTGGATCCCTGACCTAGGACTTAGTTGGCCAGAATTGATCCAGGGATCTGCCATTTATGCCAGTCAGGCAGTTGGAATGGAGAGCAGCTCTCCAAAGTCTATGCTGGATTTATAGTCACCCAGCCTTAGGAACAGTTGTGAAGAGCACCCTGCCAGTGAGGGCGTGAGGCAGCTCTTTGTTGCAGGTCCAGAAAATGCCCCTGCTGTAGGGGCCTTTGCCTGTTTTAAGAAAACCTGACTAATGGCCAATCTAAGTGACATCAAAAAGAGCTTCCAAGGTGCAAAAGGAAGAAAAAGTGATGAGGACACGGGGTGGAATGTAGGCTTAGCGCACTTGCCAGGGCTAGACAGAGCTAAGCAGGAAGCCTTCGTGAGGGGACGGGAAGGGTCACTGCCCGCCAGAAGATTCCAGAAGCTCAGAGCAGAGACGCCCTGATTGCACAAATGGGAATGTGCAGAGACCACTTGAAGGAGAACAGCCATATTTTAAAGTTGATTTGTGAATTATTCTTTTTTAAGAAGGTCTCGTGTCCTTTTTAGAGTCATGAAGGACACAGAAGGCCTGGAAGGGGATTGGTTGGTATGTTTTTTAACGTAGCCATGTAAGGAATGTTGGCTGTGGTCCCTCCCTGGTTGTGCAAGAGGACCTCTTGGGGGGGTTACAGGATTGCTAGAATTCAACCTTAGATGAAGGCTGAAGTTATTGAATCTTTAACAAAGATGTACTTCTCTCCAGAAAGGTAGCCAAACATTGTAATTAAATCAGTGGAGTAGAGAGGGCGTCCAGCACCGAGGGGCCAATCCACTTTTATGCTCCCACGGCACCCCACGCCTTGCACCCCACCATCCCAGCCCTCCCCCGACCCATAGCCGGGACTTGGTCCTCACTGCCCTCCCCGTTAACAATCCTTTCCTCTCTCCACACTTGATTGTGGCTTGTGATAGCATTTCATTAACTCTCCAGCCACCAGATATTTCCCCAGGCTAAATTGGAACTGAATTTCTAATGTAAAAATCAACCCTTCTGCTCATGCAAGCCCTCCCCCACTTTCAGGCTGTCTTTATCCATTTAAAAAAAAAGCATAAAAAGCACAAGCCCCTTTCTTTCCCTTTGCAAGTCATCTTAGATGACAATTTTGGTTCTGCTGTGACTGAGCAACCTTCTTCACGCAGCCCACTGAAGAGACGTTAATCATTCCTGGCCACCTTGTACATAGGCTGAATTTAAACTGCTAACTCAGGACAGAAAGCTTGTGTATCTACTCTCCAGTTCCCATAGCTATAACTCTCTGACCTGGCATGGACTGGAAACAGAATCCTTAACTCTAGATTATTATTTGTGTTTCCTGTGTGGTGTTACTCTGCCAGAGAATCATCCTCTCCTCACTGAAAATGGTGAAAAATCACCGTTTGGGGGTATGCCAGCCATCATGAGACTGGATCATTGAAGCACAGAAACCTTATTCAAGACCTCCTACAGGCCTTTTATATGGAAGAAGATAGAAATCTTACTGATGTTTTTCAGAGGCATTATTAACACAGAAACCAATCATTTATTGCTACCGTCCCTCATCCTCCCCCACTTTCTGCATAGTTGGGAGCTGTGCTTTTACTGCATGTTTGCACCAGTCTTAGTGGAATGAGATTGTGTTGCCTGATCCACACCCCTGAATGCTATGGCAGCACAAGCGGACAATGAGAGAAGACTTAAAATAAACCCGTCTCACTGCAGTTAATGGACTTTCCCCACTCATTTAAATGGAATCATGGCTAGGTCTTTAGACCGAAAACCTGACACTTAGAGAGGATGAGCAGTAACAGCTTAATGGCAACAGTCTCCACTTTGTAAATGAATATAAATAAAGAGGACAAAGACATCAGGTTATTAGCAAGTCAGTCAGATCTCTTACAGCAGCATGAATGGAGCAGGGACTTTGTGGAGAGAGCTCCCCATACTTACTCAAATTACTGTACAGTCTGGGTTCTTTCCTCTAACCTGAAACACACAAGGGGAAAAGAGTTTTATAAGGAAGATAATTGACTACAATCAAATAAAAACCCTCCAACCTATGTCATTCTTACAGGACACCTCCTGGATTGCATCCCAGGATTGCAAACAAATTTAAAGACAATTAATTAAGCCTCACAAATGCTGCAGGGTATGGAAGGTAATGAACAGTTACTTATCTTACAGTAACTGTTCTTCAGAATGCTTTGTCCAAATGCTAAAAACTGCTGAAATGTTAAAAACAGCACAGGCATGGCCCTCACCAATTTGAAAATGGGCAAGCCATGGCCCCTCTGACTTTCTGGCTCCAGTGCCCCAACTTGTGCATTTGGCTTTTCCTCCCCAAGGGTAGCGCTTACATTTGTCTTGACTGAATTACATTTTGTCATCTATAGCCCAGTTCTACAATGTATCAAAATCCCTCCAGATTTAGGTCTATCTGGAAAAGTGTTAGCACTCTCCCCCAGCAATGTGTAACCTGCAAATCTGATCAGCACACTCTCTGCAGCTACATCTGGATCATTAACAAAGATGTTAAACAACACTAGGCCCAGAAGAGATCTCTGCTGAACCCCATTGGAGACCTCCCTCCGATCTGACAGCATTCCATTAATAGCTATTCTTCATTTGTTTAATCTATTATGTATAGAGCCCTGCACGGATACAAATCTGTGGATCTGTATCTGACCTGCATCCACAAGAAATGGCCCATGGATATCCATGTTGTATCTACGGATGCAGATATAATGAGGATATCTGTAGATATGTGCATATTTGCAGGGCTCCAGCTCTGTGCAGATAAAACTATGTGGATCTGTATCCGATCTGCATCCACAAGAAATGGTCTGCTGATATCTGTGTTGTATCCGTGGACACAGATATAATGCAGATATCCGTGGATATCTGCAGACTTGCAGGGCTCTAATTATGTATCCACCTAATGGTAGTTCTGCTAAATCTGTATTTTTCCATCTGACTTATTAGAATGTCATGTGGGACTGTGCTAAAAGGCTGGCTGGAGTCCAGGTATATTATGTCCTCTGCAGTTACCTTCTCCACCAAATCAGTTCTGTCAAAGAAGGAAATCAAGCAGGTTTGGCATGTTATTTTTTTCCTAGAAGGGTGGTGTGCACTGGAATGGGTTACCTTCCTTTGAGGTTTGTAAGGCCCAGCTTGACAAAGGCCTGGTTGGGTGATTTTGTTGGGCTTTGTCCTGCTTTGAACAGGAGTCTGAAGTAGCTGACCTACTAAGGTCCATTCCAGCCCTTATCTTCTATGATGTGCAACAGAAGCCCTACTTAATCAGTGACATCAGAACAGCCCTAGAATAAAGAATAATTCAATTTGTAAATCCCTTCCTGAGAACAGCATCCTGTGAGTGTGAGAACTGAGATACGTGTAGCTGCCCTCTAGATCTCAGAAACAGAATTCTGTCTTCCAACGGGCAGTAGACCACGGAATGAGGCCCAGTGCGGAGAGGGGGCTCTCACATAGAATCATAGGGTTGGAAGGGACCTCATGAGGTCATCTAGTCCAACCCCCTGCCAAAAAAAGCAGGACCACTCCTACCAAATTATCCCAGCCAGAGTTTTGTCCAGCTGGGCCTTAAACATCTTTAAAGACAGAGATTCCACCACCTCCCTAGGTAGCCCATTCCAATGCTTTACTACTTGCCTAATAAGAAAGTTTTTCCTAATATCCAGCCTTGACCTCCCCAGCTGCAACTTGAAACCATTGCTCCTTGTTCTGTCCTCTGTTACTACTGAGAACAGCTGAGCTCCGTCCTCCTTGGAGCATCCCTTCAGGTAGTTGAAGGTTGCTATCAAATCGCCCCTCAGTCTTCTCTTCTGCAGGCTAAATAGAATCATAGAATCATAGGGTTGGAAGGGACCCCACGAGGTCATCTAGTCCAACCCCCTGCCAAAAAAAGCAGGACCACTCCCATTAGATCATCCAAGTCAGTGTTTTGTCCAGCTGGGACTTGAACACCTCCAGAGATGGAGATTCCACCACCTCCCTAGGCAGCTTATTCCAATGCTTCACCACTCGCCTAGTAAGGAAGTTTCTCCTAATATCCAGCCTGGACCGCCCCAGCTGTAACTTGAAACCATTGCTTCTCATTCTGCCCTCTGTTACTACCGAGAACAGTTGAGCTCCCTCCTCCTTGGAGCAACCCTTCAAGTAGTTGAAGGTTGCTATCAAATCCCCCCTCAGTCTTCTCTTCTGCAGGCTAAATAAGCCTAGTTCCTTCAGTCTTTCTTCATAGGGCTTGTGCTCCAGCCCTTTGATCATTTTTGTTGCCCTCCTCTGGACTCTCTCTAATTTGTCCATGTCCTTTTTGTAGTGGGGAGCCCAAAACTGGACACAGTATTCCAGATGTGGCCTCACCAGTGCCAAATAGAGGGGAATGATCACATCCCTCGATCTGCTGGCAACACTTCTTCTGATGCAGCCCAGTATGCCATTGGCCTTTTTGGCAGCAAGAGCACACTGCTGACTCATATCTAGCTTTCCATCCACCATGACCCCCAGGTCCTTTTCTACACTGCTGCTACTTAGCTGAATGTTCCCCGGCCTGTAGTGGTGCATGGGGTTTTTCCACCCCAAGTGCAGGACTTTTGCACTTGTCCTTGTTGAACCTCATGAGATTTCTATTAGCCCATTGCTCCAATTTGTCAAGGTCTTCCTGAATCTTCTCCCTGCCCTCCAGCGTGTCTACCGTTCCCCCCAGCTTGGTGTCATCTGCAAACTTACTGAGTGTGCAATAAATCCCATCATCCAGATCATTAATGAAAATATTGAACAGAACTGGCCCCAGGACCGACTGCTGGGGCACACCACTCGTTACTGGTTGCCAACTTGACATGGAGCCATTGATTCCTACACGCTGAAATTGGCCCCATGGACTTGTGCACATCCAGCTTCTTTAAGCAGTCCCTAACCTGACCTTCTGTCACTCTTCTTCTCTCCAATCTGCCATACCTAGTGTATTGGGCTGGGAGCTGGCCCTGCCTGTGAAAACTGAAGTAAAAGAAGCATTGAGCACTTCAGCTTTTTCCTCATCCTCCATCGCGAGGCTACCTGCCCCATTCAGTAAGGGACCTACGCCATCCTTGATCCTCTTCTTGTTATTAACATACTTGTAGAACTTGTCCTTAATGGAGTGATTAGGAAGATGGAAGTGATCAGCAGCTGTTATTTTGTTGTGATTTCTGATATCAGTTTTGTGTGCATTTATTCTTCTGCATAGGGACTGTCCTGTTTGTCCAGTGTATAAGGGTTGGGGGCATTTCCAGCACATGATGGCATAAATCATATTAGTGGTGAGCAGGTGAAGGACCCTTTGATGGTGTGTTCCTGAATGACTTCGTCTTGTTAAGGTAGTACAATCAGCACAATAACACCCTTATTACTACTTCTTGACGTTTAGCTTCCCCTGGAATTGAGTGAGTGCTGGGGAATGAAAATGGGGCAGGAATTCATTGACTCCTGTGGAGCTCTGAAACAATTGTAGGAAGGACTGCGGGCTGAAACGTGAAGGTGACTCTCTCCTTATAAAGCACTGTATCCAAGGGACCCACCACAAGGGTCTCTCTCCTATCCTTTAAGCTATTTAAAAAGGCAGTCTTCACTGATAAGTGGTATAGAGACCAATTTGCTAAGAGCTCAAACCAGGAACCTATGTACTCTGTTAATACTTTACTGAGGCCCCAAGAGGAGAGCTACCAAACTGGGGAAAAACATGAAAAAGGGTCTTAAATAAACTTGCCACAGTAGGGTGGGAGAATACAGTGTGTTCCTGGATAGGAGGCTGATGTGGAGAGATTGCTGTCAGATGTACCCCCCGGCAGCTGAGAGAAAGACCAAACGGACAGGGCTAGTAGATAGTTCATTATGGCTTATGCTAAGATGCCCATATAGACACTTCCCCCACTCAGCTTTCTATCAGTCTAACTAAGGCTTTCTTGATTTAGAGCAGACTGTCCTGAACTGCAGTTGAACCACTTCTTTTTGGTAGGTGTCATCCAGAGAGCACCTCAGTTGTCAGAGGCCATAATGCCAGTTCTGCATGCAGACTCTGACTCTTCTTGCGTGAGATGAACTTGCGAAGAGCAGGGAAGGTGATCTGGAGACTGTGATGAGAGGCTCGCCAGACCTGAATACCAGAACAGCCTGGCCAAGATGAGGCTATCATGGTCATCAATCCTGCATCCTGCCTCAGTTTCCTCAGGACACCTGGTATCAGTGGGACTGAGGGAAAGGCGTACTTCAATCCCACTGTCAGAGAACCAGAGAAACATCTGACGGGAATTCCAGGACTGACTAATCAACTCACAGAGACGACCATTCAATCCTCCAAGAAGGGGTTACTCACCTTGTGCAATAACTTGGCTTCTTTGAGATGTGGTCCCTGGGGGTGCTCCACTCACAGTGTCGCTGTCTGTGGCGCCAGGCATCTGAAACTTTTAGTAGCTGTCAAGGTAGTAGTGGTTGTGCACATGCCACAAGGGAAAGGACGGTTGGCGCCTTCTGTTGGGCGCATGCGTGGCCCAAGCCCTCCATTCCTTCTCTACTGCGGAGCCATCTTTCTCTGCCTGTTGAGAGAACTTTGAAGTAGAGGGGAGGAGGGTGGGTTGTGGAGCACCCCCAGGGATCACATCTCTAAGAAGCCAAGTTACTGCACAAGGTGAGTAACCCCTTCTTGGAGGATTGAATGGTCGTCTCTGTGAGTTGATTAGTCAGTCCTGGAATTCCTGTCAGATGTTTCTCTGGTTCTCTGACAGTGGGATTGAAGTACAGGGCGGAGTTGCGTAGAACCCTGGCCTTGTGTGCCTTCCCCAGCCATCTGATGTAGCAGTTCTGAAAGATGCTCTGGTGGTCCACAAGGGCCTGCAGGATTACCGAGTTGTATCCTTTCCTGTTCCGGTACTCGGCTGCCCGGTGCTGTGGGGCTCGCATGGGGATGTGGGTGGCATCAAGTATCACTGCGCAGTTTGGAAACCCCAGGGCAGCGAGGCCGGTGATGGTGTCCTGCAGCGCTCCCTGGGTGACGAGGCGTGGCAGCAGGACCGTGTTGATGGCGTGGGTGACCTGCAACAGCACTTTGCCAGTGGTGGACCTCCTGATGCTGAAGAGATGGGCAATGGACCTGTGGGACTTGGGAGTGCCATCTGCCAGAGAACGATGGCCACTCTCTTGCCCATGGGGATGGCTGCTCTCATCACTGTGTCCCTCTGGCGCAGGACCAGGGTGAGCTCAGCAACCACGTGGGTGAAGGTCTTCCTGCTCACCCAGAGGTCCCTCCTCCACTGCTTGTTGCTCCAGGTTCGCAGGACAACCCACTCCCACCGGTCTGTGCTGATGTCCAGTGCCCAGATGCACTGTGGCACAGAAGGGGGACAGGGAGCTAAGGCTGCTGTGAGGGCCAGGGAGATGATGCTCAGGGGCTCGGCCTCAGGATCATCGGGGTCAGGGAACCGTGCGCCCCACAGTAGGGAGCACCCTGCAGGCTAGCAGAGGGTCTACCAAGCACTTGAGGATGGTATGGGAGCTGGGGGGCATCCATAGCCATCTCCCTTGCCAGTCACAATGGACAGGGAGGTGAGGTCAGTTCCTGCTTTTATGCGATTGGCTGGCAACATGGCCCTGCCAGGGGGCCACGTTGCCACACCTCCCATGCTGCCCTTCTCCTGAATTGAAATAGCAAGTCCTGTGTCTGGACTTGCTATTTCAATTTGAGATTTTTGCTTATTTCAATTAGAGTTAATTCAAAATAACAATTTTTATTTCAGAATAACTTATTTCAGAATAACCATGTACGTGTGAACATAGTCACAGTTCTTGAAACCTAACTACCAAATAGCGATCAAACCATCAGACAATGGAGTGTCATTGTAGTCCTCCACTGCTACAATGATCAACACCTCCTACCCCCAATACACCTTTCAAAAATCCATGGATCCTGCACACACCTATCAAATCATGTGGCATACCTCATCCATTGCACTAAATCCCCCAATAACAACTACGTGAGTGAAGTCAGACAACTGCTACACTCTCAAATGCACACAGGAAAATAATAAAAGGCAAAAACACAGCATCTGTGGGTGAACGCTTTTCACAAAGCAATCAGTACGTATCTGATCCCTCAGTCCTCATCCCCAAAGTAAACGTGGACAACGTTTTCAAAAGATGAGTCTGGAAGCCTAAATTCATTACATTGCTAGACATTAGAAAACATGGACCAAACAGCACACTGGATTTATGGCTTATTAGAACAATCTGTAACCCATAAACTGCTGCCTCCCACCATGTTTCTACTTTGAGCGGTTTCTTACACTTACACTATGAGTTAACTACTATGCTAAACAATCTCTTACACCTAGCATTTTGCTGTATGTTTCCCAGACCTGAATCATAGAAGATTAGGGTTGGAAGGCACCTCAGAAGGTCATTTAGCCCAAGAAGAGCTCTGTCTGTATTGAAAGCTTGTCTCGCTCATGACCAGAGTTAGTCCAATAGAAGATATTACCTTACCCATTTTGTCTCTTCAGTGAGAGCTCAGAAACTCGGGAAAAACTGGGAATTATGTGCTGGCACTGTCAATTTGAATACTAGCCAAGGTACAGAAGGCATAGACAGAAATGGTACCTAGAAGATACTATGGTAACTGGCATTCTAGAAATACATGGATGAGTGAAAAAGATTATAGAGTGTAAGGTCAATTAAATAGGTGACTGCTGGTTAGGTTGAAATACTGTGGACTCAGACAACTACTTTTCACTATTCATTGATGAGACCTAAAAATCTTCAAACTCCCTCTCTTCCCCTATTTCCCAAGCAAGGTACATTAGCAAACAGAGACAGAACATCTGTTAAGCATCCAAATAATTTAACCAAGGAGGAAAATTCCAGGGATAGGAGCCTTGTATAATTTAAAGCCAAGATGATACTACGTTCAAAAAATGTGGATTTCACTGATGTCAGATGTGTTATTGCTAGTGAAAGAAACCCCCGGAGCCCATCCAAGCCTATCATTTCAAATAGTGATAGACAAACATTAGAGGGTTCCGAGACGCCCCAAACATCTAAGAATCCTTCAGTGCCAACTAACGAAGGGGTCCCTGTTCTGCAGTGCTGGGGTACGCCAGGAGCAAGCAACGTGGAAGACTCCTTCAGATTGAGTGGTGAATGAAGCTGCTTGATATGCACCTGGGGTGAAGCCCCCAGTCACCCTGACCTAGTTATGGCTCTGCTGTTCTGTAACAACAACCTATCAGGTCTGACAAACTCACTACTCCTGATACACTTAGTCAAAAAGTGTCTTGTGAGGTATCAAACAAAAGCCAGTGAGATACTGCTTATTAACATCACTGTGAACTGTACTGCTGATGCTTTACAAAGGAATTGTGTGCATGTGTGTTGGTGCATGTACACGTGTGCAAAAACAATGTTTTAAAGTCTGTAACATGGTGGAGTGGACAAACAGGTTGTCTTCCAGACAAAAGCACACCTATTCAGCTCTCCCTGGCTCTGATACCAGAAACCCCATTGACACATAAAGTCAGTGGGAAAGACAGGTTGATGAGGGATGTGAACTCATCAGGGGAGCATCTGGCAACAAAGACAAGGGACTTTGGGAAATATAAGGAAAAGTAAAAGGACACTGTGATACCCACTGCACAGAAAAACATCCTTAGCAGAGGGGTTGATTTGTGAAGGAATGGATTCTGGACTGAATGAAAGCTAGCAAGCTCAGCAGAAAGACTATGAGGGTCAGAAACTTCATTAGACAAGGGCTGCAGTTGATGTCTTAACCTTTGTCTATATTAGCACATTAGGTCTGTTTAATTATGGTAGTTAGGGGTGTGAAAAATCCCAGTTGGTGTGTATGGTTCTTCTGTGGACCTACCAGTGCCTCTCGTGGAGATGGGTTACCAATAGAGAGAGAAGAGCCCTTCCCACCAGTACAGGAAGTATCTACACTCAGGCGCTTACCGCAGGGCACCATTCTAAGGACAGACAACCTCTCGGTCTCCAGAGCACAGGTCACACTTTTCTTGCATTTGTAACCATTTCTGTTTCCGTTATTTGGATGCAATGCTAACTGGACCTGGAGATCTCTGTTCTTGAATAATAAACGTATCTGTTTTCCCACTGACAGGTTACTGTGTTGTGTTGACATGAAGTGTCAGTGTCAGACCTTCCAGCTGTGTGTATGTCTTTGGGAGGCAGCCTACCCGGTAACTTCTGAGGGTGTCCATTGACAGGGCTGGATGCTGCACAAGACTCCAGAGGAGAGTGTTTGAGAGGCTGGTGCTATACAACGGTTGACATCCAACTACCACACAATAAACTCCCGCATGCTTCAGACAGGGAGTAACCAAGTGACTCATAGTCCCAGGTGCCCTGAGAAAGGGTCACAGCCTCTCAGAATCTACTTGGACTGAAGATCTAGTGAGAACAGGCTCTTGTGTGAAATGTCAGTCCAGCCAGAAGCAGGAAGTGAAGAGTATAAAGGAATACGCCAATGTCATTCAAGCTCAGCAAAGATTTGTCTCAGGTGAGGCATGAGTATTTGGACTGATTCTTGTCTACTGCACGCCCATTTGTCGATCCTTAAATTAGTGAGGAAAGGGTGAGCAAACAGCTGCACAAGCAAACTGATGTGACATTAAGGGGTGCAGCCTGAACTGAGGCATTCAGAGCAGTTGAGACTGATCTATTGTAGATTCCTTTCCTGACAAAGAGGGAAGAGGTGGTGGCAACCACCTTCACCCAGGCCATGCACGAACAAGGGGTTTTCTCTTCAGTCATTTGAGGAAGGGACAGGTGAAACACCAAAACCTAGTGTCGAGTGACTACGATTCCTCAACCCCCACCAGTCATCTGGCTTTGCTCTCTGGTGAGCATTGTTGAATGGAGGGAACCTTAGTCCCCCTGCAGAACAGTTCTTTGACAGTCGATGTTACTTGTATGCCCTATAAGCCAGAGAAAGAGGTGCTGAGGGGGGTTCATATCTATGATCTATACTTAGAATCAGAGACAGGAAGAGACAGACTGTGAGGCTCCATTTTGCCCATGAAGCTGCCTGTGCAGGATTGTTCTCAACAGTATATTTCTGAACACTGTGTCCAAATGAGTTTTAAACACCTCAAACAACAAGGCTTTCATGTTTCCCTTGGCTGACAGTTCCATAGTGCAGTACATTTCCCAATAATTCAGCCTACCTTTTCTATTTCTAAGCTGATACCACAACCTCCCGCTCCTCTTGGACCGTTCAAAACAACTTCTTTTCTGCCATGCTAACACTTGTACATGGCCACTTGGTGAAATAAAATATTTCAATATATTTGAATATGTAGACAATAGGAATCCTGACATTAATAAAACAAACAAGGAGTCCTGTGGCACTTTTAAAGACTAACACATGTATTTATCGCATGAGTTTTCATGGGAGAAAATCCCACTTTACCAGATGCTTGAAGATGGCGAACTTACAGAATGGGAGGAAAATAAATGCAGGGAAGCGCAAATCATAGGATCAGGAATGAAAATTAATGAAATAAATAGATTTGTTAGTCTTTAAAAGTGCCACAAACTAACACAGCTTCCTCTTTGGAACTTGCTATTAATAGCATCCAAAGCAAAGACAGAAATGGAGCGAGCATATCTAAAACCTGCTAGTGAGAGGAACAGAAAGACAAGCTGCTGGGCATGGCTGAACATACAAAGGAGGTGTAACGGCAATGAAGCACCTCCTTAGGCTGCCCAAACCTAAGGCAGTTACATGAGTGCCTCTGCAACACTCGCACATAGTGTAATCTCAGACACAGAAATAAACTGTAATAGCATGTAATAGTTGAGATATACATTTACCTCTGTCCTTCCCATTCTGCATCTTTTCCTCTTCTTCTTCACCTCCTTCCTCTGCTTCAAAAACAAGCAAATGTCAGACAAACACATTGGATTCAGTCTCTGGGATGGCTTTTTCTACAGGCAGGAGGTGGCTAAAAGCCACACTGGCTTTTGAAACACTTGCTGAAAAGAGGGGAGGAGGACAGTGCTAGAGTGGAGCCCTGAGGGATACTTCTGACTGATTATGCTGAAAGGGAATGGCCATTCTACCTTCCTTTCAGGGGGCACAGCATATTCTCCTGTCTTCTGACTGGCTTATTGACTCCCACTTTCACAATCTCATTAGACCATTCAAAGAGAGTGAGAGCTCTATGAACCAGACAATGGAACAAGTGAGCCAGGGTTAAACACAGATGAAAAATGGTTATTTACCTGTTCTCTAAAAGTCCTTCTTCGAGATGTGGATGCAGATGTGTGCTCTGTTCAGGTGTGTGAACCACCTTGTGCACTGTCAGCCGTAGACTTTTTGCCACACATTGGAGCAGCACTTGCACCTTATACCTACTCATGGCCCTTCCTATATAACTCCGGTACAACCCTGCTCCCCCTCAGTAGTGCCCCAATGAACTCGAGTCTCTGGGCAGGAGTCAGCATAGACTTTTCTCTGTCCAGGATATGATGCAGGTGATCAAAGAGGTGGGTGAGGTAGCCAATGGATGGTCACGGACCTGACTGTGAGAGAACACGTGGACCAGCCAGTCATCAAGATTAGATAATATCAAGTCTAAGAATTTCCTGAGGCTGGGTGACACAGCTTTTTATGTGTCCAGAAGATCAAGGGCAGCCAAGCAATCATTGGCATCTAGAGAATGGAGGACTGAAGCGAGGGTACCCATGTGCAATCTCACTTGCTAGATGAGCCTGTTGATAGCTCAGATGCCCAGAACAATCTCAGTTCCACTCCTGTGTTTGGGGATCAGGGGAGAGTAAGAGAACTTTCTCTGTGGTCCCCAAGGCGAGGAGAGCCTGAACATTTTGAAGGAGCACAGACTCATGAGATGGGTCCCTGAAAAGGGACAGTGCAGGAGGGTTGGGAAGAAAGGTGGCAATGAATTGATTTGAATATACTGGACTCACTTGTCTAAAGAGCTTTGTTTCCAAGGAATGAGGAAGTGAGATAATGCGTCTCCCAACTGAAAGGGAAAGTGTAGATCATTGTTTGTGATTATGTTATCCTTGGAAAACAAATGGAAGGAGTTGCATCTATAGAGCAGGCTGAAAGTGTGACCGGCTATTGGGAATGTTAGATGACCTTCTTTTCTGGAGCTTCTGTCTCCTCCAGAAACTGTAACATCATCCCAAGGAACAGAAGGGTTGTCTGTGAAAGTAATCTGAATATTGTTGTGAGGGCTTGTACTTGGAAGCTGGAAGAGAAACTCCCACGGAGTGGAAAGTCACTCATGAATCTTTAAAAGGGAACATCCCACCTTTCTTGTCAGAGAATGGAACATATCCATCAAAAGGCAGAATTTCGGTGGATTACTTGTGCTATATGGGAATTAAATAACCAAAACAAACAAGGAGTCCTGTGGCACTTTTAAAAACTAAGAAATTTATCACATGTGCTTTGCCCTCCTCTCGATGACTGCAGTGGCCATAGCTCCAGAACAAGTATCAGTAGTGCTGAGAGTCGACTGTAGCAAGGTTTTCGCACAAGCAAGCAATCTGTCAAGAAAACTTTGAACCTCTCTCGAATGGTCTGACAATTTGTCCATGAATTTAGATTTCGCCTCCTACTAAAAGAGCTCATTGTCCGTGATTCTCCCCTAGATCGAAACAGCAGAAAACACTTTCTTCCCAATGCATCCAATCTTTTAGGTTCTTTTCCTTTTGGGGTAGACTTAAATCTTCTTTGTTGTGACATCTCATTAGCTGCTCTGACAATCAGTGAGTTTGGTGTGGGTGTGAGTAGAAACACCGGGAAGGGACAAGATATTGGTTTCCTGTTTGCTTGGCTGTTGTGTCTAGTGATGCTGGTGTGTGCCACAAAGATTTGGGTATCTATAAAAGGGCATCAATAAGGACCCAAGGAGTAGAACCCCAGTCTGCAGAGCCTGGGGTGGCTACCAGGAAGGCATGCAGACGCTCAGCCAGGGAAAACTGTGGAGAGTAGATGCTGTAGGAAGTACTACCCTTGCAGTCCAGGGTGACAGCCCCTGGTAGCCCTCTGATTGGCCAAGTGCCCCCATTAACCCCAACGGTTGGCCCTGGAAGGCATCTGGGGAACCGTACAGACCTAGCCTGTTGCTATGCCAGACTTTGCCTTGTCTCCTGATCTCTGGTCACTGACTCCAGCCTGACTTTGACCTTGTCTCCTGCCTCCCATTCCTAGCTCAGTACTGCTCCTGATCTCCACTCCTGCCTGACTCTGGTTTATGGGACCTGGCCTTGATATTCCTTCAACTCCTGCCCAGTGACTCCTATCCTCGTGGGCAGATCTCAGCCCAGAGTTGACTGCTAGGTCAGACTGGTTCCTTATAAATTCATTGATAGGGAGGGCAACCTCTCCAGCCTCCAGAGTCGAAGACTGGAGGATGAGCAATAGTTTGTGGGTACTCTCTGGGACCAGCTCAGCTTAAATTCCCCAAATTGCAGCCATTTTCTTGAGCAATACTTGGCAGAACTGGAAGTCCTCTGGAACCAGGGAAGCCGAAGTTAGGGTCACCAGAGAGAGTGAGAACAGAATTGCTGGTGCAGAAGGTATCTCCTGCGGTATGGGCTTGTTCTTAGACAAGCTTAACCACAGAGAATAGCCCAGGAGGAAGAACACAGTCCTGAACTTCCACAGGCTGGTCCAAGTCTGGGTTCTTCTCCAAGTAAGGCGATCTTACTACTAACCTATGCAGAGAACTGGATCTGCATGCGAGATAAGCATACCAGAAGGGCCTACCATGACACTGGGTACTGCAAGAAAGCCAGTACACCATGGGCCTGTCAGGTCTGTCCCTGCCATGGAAATGCCTTCACTTTCAGCACCAGTGCTTACTCACTTCAGATGACATATGTGACCTCATTTGCTGAAGTGGGCAATGAGAAGACTTGTAGGAGTCTGACCCAGAGTGAGAAGAGCTGTTTGAATAATCACTAGGCGAGGCAGGTGCCCAATCTGTTAGGGTCACTGGAAAACATGACTCGTCCACTGTCCACTACTGACAAGCTAGTGTTAATACCTTGGTTGGACAATGGATGATCTTGCAGGGGGATCAGGGACAGACTCCCTCTTGGTGCTGAGGGGTCAGGATTCAGACCCCACTCTGAGATGGCTACGGATCCTGAGGATGCTGTTACCAAGGTGGATCTTGTAGGTGCTGCTGAAAGAGAGGGACGTGGTGGGACTGAACTAACATTCACCAGTGTTGTGGGTGTAGCCCGCCTTGTCATTGGTACTGGAGCTGAAGGCAATCTCTGCTCCAATGCTGAAGTCAATGAAGGGCCCAAAGTAGCCCAGGATACCATTCCTTCACCAATATCCTGAGTTAGCAGGAATGCCTGTATAAAAAGTCAGGCTGAAGATGAGAGGTCGATCAGACTCAATAAGGACAGGTCTGGAGCTGATGGCATGGAACTGGGATTCTCCTATCCTGGTACCGGGCCGACAAGGGTCTATTGTGGCTACCAGCTTCATAGAGGGTGAGGCCATGCTCTTGATGAAGAGGAGGATAAATCCCTCCTTGATTTCTGGCATGGTGGTCCACTCTTATGAAGGACATGTGGAATGATGACAGATCCCTTTCTTGCCTCCATGGCTGATTGGATTCCTGTGGTCTGCCCCAAACACCCACAGAGACAGAAGATGTGAGTTAATTGAGTAGTTGGAACAGGGTCCTTGTGCCAAGACAGGTTTCATAGCCTGCTTCAGCAACTGCTGCTTTAGACAAAGATCTCTTGCAGTTTGCAGTCTTTCCTGAACAGAACAACAGACACTGCTCTATTCCTTGATGCGGCCCTTGCCAAGGCACAAGCAGCAGCATGTGTGTGTCACTAGTAGAGAGAGGCAATGCCTGAAGCCTGAGGAACATACCATAGCTATATAAACTACAATATAACTACACAGATGAATAAACTGACTCATGTAACATAAGCTATGGGTGCCAGACACTATTTACACTAAGGGAAGTCTGAATCACAAAATGCGACACAGCAGGGAAACTGTGATCAGGCTGAAACATGACGAGCTCCAACTCAAGCCACAGATGGTCAGAAGGAACTGAGGGAGTTTAGGGTGGCACCACTGTTAGACAATCACAGGAATACAGGATATGCATGCTGTCCAACAGGTACTGCAGTGGTAAAAACGTGTCCAGTTCACAGTGGCCAGACGCAGGCATACTGGAATGGCATACACCTCTGCATCCACTCCAAGAACTAGAAGACCAGCTCTGAAGGAAAATCAGAGAGTTTTATGGAAGGATCCAAGAGGAAAAACTGGATGTTTGTTGCTGAAAATTAGAGCCTAACCATGTGAGTGACCTCAACACTCATGGAAGTCCCTTGAGTAGCACTTCTGATTATGTCTCTCTGGCTATGTCTACATCTAAAACCGTAGTTCGGACTTATTTAGTCTGAACTAAGTAGTTCGAACTAAAAATTAGTTCAAACTAAAAAACCATGCTTAACTCAAACTACCCGTGAGTTTGAACTTATTTAGTTTGAACTAGTGTGTCTCCATTAGGCTAGTTCAAAATAAACTCTGAAATAGATTCGAACTAAGCAGTTAGTTCAAACTAACTGTTCAAACTAACTAGTTCTAACTAGCTAGTTCTAACCAACCTTTGAGTAGTTAGAACTAATTTTTTTTTTAGTTCAAACTAGCCAAAGGCTAGTGTAGACAGGGCTCAAATTAGTCTGGCTTAAGCTTGCTTAGTCTCAACTAATTTTGTAGTGTAGATATAGACTCAAAGATAGAAAGGAAGAGTATGCTGATGGATCAATTAGAGCAGGGAGTTTAAGGCAACCAGATCATCAATACTACCCACACATGAAACCCAACAACCAATATTACATCTAACTGTTACAGCCCACAAGAGATTAGACTAACATGGGTCATAGGGAGAGAACAGAAGGGACTGAACTGCACCAAAGCCCCAAGGCCCCTGCTGTGGCAGGATAATGATTGAGCTGTCGTTATATAATCCTGATAAGAGCCTTGCACCCCCATGCTGCAAAGGAAGGCAGACCCAATTCCCCCCCCACCAGTTACTCTCTATCTGGTCCGGGAGGAAATTCTTTCTGACCCTACCTATGGCAATCAGTTAGACCACGAGCATGTGAGCAAGAACCAGCCAGACAAGCCCTGACTCATCCAGTCCAGTGTCCCAAATCCAGCTTTGAGGCTTCAAAGAAAGGAGACCAAAGTCTCCATCAGAATATATGGGGGGATCCCTTCTTGATCTCTGCAGGTGGCAGCTGAAGCCCTGAGGTGTTAGATTTTAGGAAGATGCGGTACACTGGAATTGAGCCCCTGGGCTCACTGTATCTATCACCAGTGCAGTTGAAGTTGATTTATGGGCCAGGCTAGTACTGCTGTTGAGGAGAACATAGGCAGAAAAGCTTGAGTAGTGTCAACTGGGTCTGACCAAAGGGGACTGTTAGAGAAGCCAAAGAAATGGGTGTTTTTTTCATCGTTCTGACTACAGGTTAGTTGATAAATACACTTGGAGAAGTCAGAAGTGCTATCAATAGCCTTCTCAAACGGGGTCCAACATGACAAGTGAAATATTTAATATGAAGTTGGTGAAGTCACTGACCGAAACTGAACAAGACTTTTAAGAAATCACAGAGGTGAGCCAGGGCTCCAAATAGTTTTAAAGTTGGCTGTTAAGTTTGTCTCTTGCTTCCCAACCTAACTGGGGCTGGGAAAATTGGTCAGGCTGTCATCTTAGTCCCTAGGGTAAGGGGTGTATCCGGTCACATCTCAAAGCGTCATCCAGTATTCTCTGGCCAGGGATGACTGTGTCCGCAGGGAGCCTTTCTAACTGTAGGGAAAGGCAGACTGGGGGATACTCAATTTGTTTGTGAGAAGTCCATGCTTTATACTCAAACCTATCACTTCCTACTGACTATTTGCAGATGCAAATTTTCCATTCATGTTCTGTTCTCCTTAGGGCACTGGGTTTTCAAATGCAGATGTAGATACTGAGCACCAAAGAGGACATGTTAGATACTGTAGCTTGCACCTGTGACACAAAACTTTATGTGTGCAGCTATAGCTGGCAGTGAATCCAGTCTTGGAGGAGGTTTATGTTCTCCTCGTCTAACTCCTGACTAATGTGGTCAATCCCCTTGGATCTCATCATCTGAGTATAACTCACGTTTCCTAATTTACACAAATGAAATGGTTTCAAAGATATTTTCAAGGGATCTGTCTTCTTTAGCATCAGCATATTCAAATACAATATTGTAATTAATTTGATCTTCAATCCCCCATGAATTAGGTCTGCCTTGCATGATACAGAACAAGATCGAAATGACTGTCAACAACACGAACCTGGTTTTGTTTGTGTTTGTCAAACATAATATAGATTTAAGAGACCAAATGATCAGTCCTCAACCCGACACAAGTCACTAGAGGCCAGAGTCAGATCTCAGCCTAAATTTGCAGGACTGTTAAAAGCAAGAAATAAATTACTGACAATATCTGTCTTGGGCTGAGTTTATTCACATGGTTTATTCACCATGATTCAGCCTGGAGAAAGCAGGAGCTCACAACTTTGATTATGGTGCTCTATTGCAGAAACACAAGGCCCCTTAACTATAGAGGCATTAGTCACTACTCCTGTAATAAATGGAGGACTTCATTAACTCCATAGCTGTCTCTGTAGCCAATTCACAGAGTTTGGACCAGTGAATGCACCGTTCAGCCTCTACTTCACTCTGGGTTATAGCTAAAGCATCTGCTAGGAAAATATAAAATCTGTGCTTAGCGCTGAATGCAGAATTCTTTCCTTATTCCTAAAAGCAGAAGACCCTTTAACAAATAGCTAGAATGCTGAATGATGATATTTCTGACAGGCAAAGCACCCCCAGGATCTTGGGATGGGTCCTTCTCATCAAGGTTCTAAGTTTGCTGGGTCCCAATTATTCTGCTCACTGAAAGCCACTGTCCCTATTGGGTGGAAGGCACACCAGGGAAAACTTTTACACAGCTATTTAATTCCCATTTTAAAGTTGGGCCAAATATATATTTTAACTTTATAGTCATACCTAGAATTCCTTAATGGGAATTCATTTTAAATGCACTCTACAGTGCTGTTATAAATACTACAGAGTCATTAAGTAATAGTTTGTATGAACTCCCGCAAAAAAAAAAAAAAAAATCTTAACCTCTAAGCTCTTGTCTTTTAAGAGCTGCTGCTGTTCTAAAGAAATGACTGTACAAGTGGCATCGCTGGTTCCTGGCAAGTGTTCTGAATCACATCTACCCACTTTATTAGCAAAGCAAAGGTACTACTGTTAGCTTTGTAGATGACAATTCAGCTATGAGTGAGCAGGATGGTTTCTAGCACACTAGAATCATCAACAAGGTTCTGTCTGCAGAAAAGAATCCTCCGTACTGGCAATAAAGTAAAATGTAAAAAAGATCTATTCAAAGGCCAGGGGGAGTTTGCAATAACAGCAGTTAGAAAAATAATGTTCTGACCTCTCATTGAGGGAAAATAAAAATGCAGTCTAATTTTTAGATTTACTTTCTGGATGAAGACTACCTTAAAGACAAATCTTCAATACATGGCTTTAAGATGGCTGCTGCTGGTCACTTTGATCTCCCATGCACATATGTTAAAGTTTAACTCTTACCAGAATGAAGTTCCTTCACCAAAGATGACATTGTGTTTGTAATTGAATCAGCTGCTACCAATAAATCATTACGGAGATTTCTCCTTGTACCTAGGAAAGACATGGAGGAAAAGAAAATAAAATGTTACGGCAGATAATAGACTTCAGTTTCCCAGGTTACCCAAAAAGGACGCTCAGTCAGATGTTCTGACCAATCACAATGAGTGATTATTTTTCTTTGGTAAGCAATATGATAGTGGAGCCCCAAATATTCACCTTCACTTGCAGACCTGCGACTCTGACAGCATGGCCATGGTGCAACAACCCATTAAAACCAATTCCAGTTTAGTAATGATTTCTTGCTTTCTCTGGGGTGTCTTCATGTGGTGGATCAATTGTCTGCTTAGCCAATACGCTGCTACACAGTATTTCCATTGATGTGGACAGCACAGATGGATCATATCATCATGGACCAGTGTTCCTTTGTCCAAGACAGAAGTAGTTTGCTTCTCCATAAAGTGCAGTGGTCTGATGCTCTCCTTCGCAGATACATAACAGAGCGCAGTGGTTCTTCTTCGAGTGTTGCTTGGATACGTTCAGTGTTAGGTGTTTATGTGTCACAGAGCATGATTGGTTGGAAACTTTTAACCCCAGCCTGTCAGAGCAGGGTGACTGGCCACTGCCCCCTCTGGCCACTCTCTAGGCTATATATATGGCTCCGACCCCGATCCTCCCCAGTTTCTTTTTCTGCCCTCAGCAACCATTTCAGAACAGCCTGTCCCTTGCGATCATGCAAGTGCCTGTTGTCTTTCGCTGTGTATGAGCCTCCCATTTGATCTCGAAGACCTTTTTGTGGACATCATTCCACCAAAAACCAGCGCCTTCACAGAGTGTATGAGCTCGGTGCCTGAAGAACGCTACCAACAGCTGCTTACAATGCCAGGCTTCAAACCCAGTGCAGCCTGCAGCAAGGCCTTCTCATGGGACGACCTCCACGAGAAGTGCCTCCGGTGCCTGGGTGAGTCTCACCAGGCCACTGAATGCTCCATCTGCCAGTCCTTTAAGTCGAGGACACTAAAGGACAGGAAGCAAAGGTGCTGTGTGTTGGCTCTGGAGCAAGCATGGCAGCCTAACCCTGAAGAACTGGGGTCACCCTTGGTGCTAGCACCACGTGCCACACCAGCACCAGAGCCCTCTCGGCACCACTCCCTGTGGGAGCAGAAGATGGCACGATCAGCTTCTACATTGGTGCCGAGGCACAGTTGCCAATCCAGCTCCCCCCCGACTGGGCCCTTCGTGGTACTGGGGCAAAGAGACTGTGGAGATCCCCTCTATTCCAGAGGCCTTCAAGGTGGGAAAGGCCCTCTTGTTTTTGCCAACACCTCCCCCTCCCAAACCTCTGAGGCAGAGAGGAAGGCCTGCTTTCCTCTTAGGGAAATGGACCACACTGAAGCTGCACTGCCCTCCACCCCTTAGCTTGGTGCTGAGCCCTCCAGCACCGCAATGGGAGGAAACATCCCCAAAGAGGCCTGTTGGTACCACCCCAGGCCCTATCCTCAAGCGCCGCAGAATGTGCTCTCCTTCCCTCTGGCACCGTAGCGCCTCTAGGTTTCCAGCGCTGTTGGTGCACTCCGACGCCGAGACAAGCTGTCCATCACAGCACCGAGAGAGGTCTTGCTCTCTGAGCATCGAGGAGGTCACTCTCGCCAGAAGGGCAGGCGGGGCCGTAAGAGTTTGCTGGAACGGGGTCCCTACCAGCACTGGCCTCATGAGCGGTCGGTGCCGTGGGAAGTCCCCACGCAGCAGACTCCCCTTGGTACCAGTGGGGTGGGGACCTTTTCACCCCACTTGTAAGCCCAGATAGGGCCTTAAACCTAAACCAGAGTCATATATGGAAGTCCCACAGCCCACTTTGACATCCTCTGCCGGGTCACTGCGCACACAAGTCTAGAGGTTGAGTCCATTGCGGGACTGAGACCCCCTCTTCAACCCTGGGCTAACATCCTTGCCAGATGCAATAGTGGTGCCGTTGTACCCTAGCATCTATGACCTCACCAGATCTTGATGGCAAAGCCCCACTTCTATTCCCCCAATCTCAGATGTAGCTGGCCGTAAGTACCAGGTTAAACTGGGAGGACTTTCTCTTTTTGGTTAACCACCCAAGGCTGTGTCCCCGGGCAAGAAAAGCCACCCTAGGGCATGGGACCCAACCCTCCCCAGATCTCATGCCTAGATCCAGAGAGTCAAGAAGGGGAGTCCCTGAAGGGGAAAGGTGTCCAAGAGAGTTGGGTGCATTTTAAAGAAACCCTGCTAAGGGCACAGGAAGATACAATTCCGATAAGGAGAAAGCACAGCAAATGTGGAAGGCGCCCACTGTGGCTTAACAGAGAGCTCTGCACTGAGCTGAAGCATAAAAAGGACGCTTACAGGAAGTGGAAGCTAGGACAGATGACTAAGGAGGCATATAAAGACATTGCTCGGGACTGCAGGGATAAAATCAGAAAGGCCAAAGGACAAATGGAGTTGCAACTAGCAAGGGATGTGAAGGATAACAGGAAGGGGTTCTACAAGTATATCAATAACAAGAAGAGGATCAGGGATGGTGTAGGTCCCTTACTGAATGGGGCAGGCATCCTTGTGACAGAGGATGAGGAAAAAGCTGAAGTGCTCAATGCTTTTTTTTACTTCAGTTTTCACAAGCAAGGTCAGCTCCCAGCCAACTACACTAGGTACGGGGGACTGGGGAGAAGAAGAGAGGCCCTTGGTGACAGAAGGTCAGGTTAGGGACTGCTTAAAGAAACTAGATGTGCACAAGTCCATGGGGCCGGATGAACTGCATCCGAGGGTGCTGAGGGAGCTGGCTGATGAGATAGCAGTACCGTTGGCCATTATCTTTGAAAACTCGTGGCGAACGGGGGAGGTGCCAGAGGAGTGGAAAAAAGCAAATATAGTACCTATCTTCAAGAAAGGCAAAAAGGAGGATCCAGGGAATTACAGACCTGTCAGCCTCACCTCAATCCCTGGAAAAATCATGGAGCAGCTTCTCAAAGAATCCATCCTGAAACACTTGGAGGAACGTAGAGTAATCAGGAACAGTCAGCATGGATTTACCAAGGGTAAATCATGCCTGACCAACCTCATCGCCTTCTATGATGAGATGACTGGATTTGTGGATGCGGGAAGAGCCGTTGATGTCATATACCTTGACTTTAGCAAGGCTTTTGATACAGTTTCCCACAGCATTCTCACTGGCAAATTAAGGAAGTATGGGTTAGATGCGTGGACTGTAAGGTGGATAGAAAACTGGCTAGAACAACGGTTTCAGCGTGTAGGAATCAATGGCTCCATGTCAAGTTGGCAGGCAGTAACAAGTGGTGTGCCCCAGGGGTCGGTCCTGGGGCCAGTTCTGTTCAATGTTTTCATTAATGATCTGGATGATGGGATAGATTGCACACTTAGTAAGTTTGCAGATGATACCAAACTGGGGGGAACGGTAGACACCCTAGAGGGCAGGGACAGGATTCAGGGAGACCTAGACAAATTGGAGCAGTGGGCCAAGAGGAATCTCATGAGGTTCAACAAGGATAAGTGTAAAATCCTGCACTTGGGACGAAAAAACCCCATGTACTGCTACAGGCTGGGGAGTGATCAGCTAAATAGCAGCACTGGAGAAAAGGACCTGGGAGTCATGGTGGATGGGAAGCTGGATATGAGTCAGCAGTGTGCTCTTGCTGCCAAAAAGGCCAATGGCATACTGGGCTGCATCAGAAGAAGTGTTGCCAGCAGATCGAGGGATGTGATCATTCCCCTCTATTCTGCACTAGTGAGGCCACATCTGGAATACTGTGTCCAGTTTTGGGCTCCCCACTACAAAAAGGACATGGACAAATTAGAGAGAGTCCAGAGGAGGGCAACCAAAATGATCAAAGGGCTGGAGCACAAGCCCTATGAAGAAAGACTGAAGGAACTAGGCTTATTTAGCCTGCAGAAGAGAAGACTGAGGGGGGATTTGATAGCAACCTTCAACTACTTGAAGGGTTGCTCCAAGGAGGAGGGAGCTCAACTGTTCTCGGTAGTAACAGAGGGCAGAACGAGAAGCAATGGCTTCAAGTTACAGCTGGGGCGGTCCAGGCTGGATATTAGGAAAAACTTCCTTACTAGGCGAGTGGTGAAGCATTGGAATAAGTTGCCTAGGGAGGTGGTGGAATCTCCATCTCTGGAGGTGTTCAAGTCCCAGCTGGACAAAACACTGACTGGGATGATCTAATGGGAGTGGTCCTGCTTTTTTTGGCAGGGGGTTGGACTAGATGACCTTGTGGGGTCCCTTCCAACCCTATGATTCTATGATTCTATGATTCTAAGACATTTGGAGATAATGGACAGGAAGGTTTAATCGACCTCCACCTTCCAACTCCGGATTGCAAATGACCAAGTGTTGGTGGTGAGGTACACCGTGGACATCTGAGAATCTCTGAAGAGATTTAGAGACCTCCTCCTACACAAACACAGAGAGGACTACAACTCCTTAATAGAGGAGGGCTTGTCAGGTATCCAGAGACTTGCTATTAGCTTCATGGGATGCCTTGGATATGGCGAGTTGGGGAGTAACCTCAGCCGTCGGGATGAGACACATGGTGTGGTTACTTGAGGCAGGCCTGCCTCAAGATACACATCTGGAGATTCAGGACCTCCCTTTTGAGGGGCGGTTGTTGTTTGCAGAGGAAACAGATCTCCTGTTAAGTGGCACTAGGGACCCCAGATCAGACCTCTGATCCTTGGGTATGCTCCCATCGCAAATGCGTAGTCGCCCCCTCAGCCCGCTCCGACACAGAGAATGTGAAGCAAGGCCTTCTCCGCCTTGCGGGGAGCAAGATAAACCCTTTGGGGATCCTATGTCCCCATCTCCAAGAGAGACCATCACGTAGGATGCTGGGGTCATCAGGAGAAGCCTCTCCTGGTGCCACCCCTTCCCTTTCCTACCCATCCCTTCCCTAACAACCCCTCAGAAATCAGTGGTTGGGACCCTATATGACCTACAGCTAAGAAGCAGGAAGCAGCACTCCAGTGTTCACACATCCCTTCTTCCACAGGCTAGACAGCCTATTCCAGGCTGTCCTATCCCTGCTCTTAGGAGTTTCCCCCTTTTCATATATCCTCACCCTCCCAGCTCGATAGCCTAGGCCTATGGCCTGGTCTCAGGTGCTTAAATCAACCCCCCCCCAATTATCTGCTGGGGTCTTGAACTCCTAACCCAATGTTCATAGGACCCCCCTGGGCTTGTGGAGTTTTCAATGTGCCCCTGTATCCTCACTCTTCACTGTCCAACTCGTCTGGAGTTTGGTTCAACTGCAATGCTGAATGCCTTTACATACAAGACATGCCTTCAATTGATAGCCATAATCCCAGCCCCACGGCCATCAGGGTGGGGCACATGCATCCTCAACTGCCAGTCAATGGATGCCTTAACGTGTCTTATACTCTGCGTCTACAAACCTTTGGGTCACTTTTATCTGACACCATGGTTACCGCAAGGGTACGTGTCGGGAAAATATCCCCAAACACCCATCACTATCCTCACAGACCAGCACGCCACCCTCTGTTTTAGCCAGAGACCTTCCATAGTTCAGGTATGACTTCCCCTGAATGGATGCTGACCAATCTTCAATTCTCAGTTTTTTCAACCAGCATAATTACTCTAATGGAGAACAGGGACTACTTGGACACTAGTCAATTGACACCTAATGGGACCCGTGGCCTTTTCTTTTCCCCCCTTTTTTCTCATGGGGCCTTTCAAAGACCCCTTGTTCTTTCCTGAACCCATAACTAGGAATATCCTACTGACTCTTTCATAGGCCCATCCCTCTCCTAGCGTAAAATACTCTGCCTTACTAAGTCTACTTCTCAGTAGTATCTATTCACCAAGGTAGAGGGGAAAGACCGATGGACCCCTATTCCCTCCCTTCCCACTAAAGTTGCTGTGGTTCCTTCAGGACAGATTCAAGTTTTCCAGGACTGCAAGGGGAGTTTCTTCTTGCAGGTAAGAGCAGAGCAGCACCCCTGTCTTCAGGGGTAACCTACACAGGTATCTCCCCAACTTATACACCTACCCAATTCCTTATTTTTTTAGTGTATCATTTGATGTAACTATACTGTCTCTGTTCTCTGTGAACAATGCAGCTCCCACTCTATAGCCCTCTTATGGACTTATGCTTTCTCTCCAGGTGATAACCCACCACCCCGACTGGCAGGTGAAAAGGGACCCCTAACGGTACCTTCTCTTTCTACCTTTCCATATGCCACCAGTCGGGAGGCTACTTAGACCTCCTTGATCATGGCAAGAAAATGGGAGGGAGGAACTTAGATATTACACCAAATTACCTGAGGGAGAAATCCCCCTCCTGCCCTCCAGGGGCGCTGCTGGCGCTGGGCGCCCAGGGTACGGGCCCCGAATCCTAGCGCTGGTGCCCTGGGTCAGGCAGGCCCACCTGGTCTCCGGCCCAACTGGGCCAGAGATCTGGGGCCCAGCCGCCCACGGCTGCAGCAGCCCTGTCCCTGGTGGGGGATCCGGGGCTCAACTGCGGAGGCTGCTCCTGGCCCCGTCCCCAGCCGGGGATCCGGGGCCCAGCTGGCCGCAGCTGCGGCAACCCTGTCCCTGGTGGGGGATCCGGGGCTCAGCCACCCATGGCCGTGCCAGTCCCATCCCCAGCCAGGGATCTGGCCGCTTCCGTCCCTGTCCCCGGCTGGGGATGCAGGCCCAGCCGCCCGTGGCAGCACATGGCGGCTTCTGTCCCTGTCCCTGGCTGGGGGTGTGGCCTGTGGCCAGGGGCTGGGGCCTGCAGGGCCAGGGGCGGGGCCTGAGCTGTGCCCCAGATCCCTCCCCGGGGCAGCGACGCCCCTGCTGCCCTCACCTTTCCCAGCTGTGGGACCTGACTGGCATGAGGGAATAGCCTCACTCAGGCACTGGTGGAAAGTCTCGAGATACGGTTTGTATCACTTTCAGTGTCCAAACCCTACACATTAGTAGGAGACATACAGTTCCCTGAGTCTCGCCCCTTTGTGGGCCTGTAGAGTTCCACTTTAACCCACGGAGGCTGTCGGGGATCTTAAGTCCCTGGTATACACACCACGAAGGTCAAGGACTTTGGCTTCACACATTTCATAGTTCTCCCCTGTGCACCTTGCAAGAAGGGCCCAGGCATACGAGAACATGGGACTGTCGCTAGCCTATTGCCTCCCCTTTACTCCTTGTTTTTTCCACTACCCTGGACCTTGGTCCACAGTGTCCAAGGGTTCGTTTCCACCATCCCAGTGGGAAGGAGAGATTCTTGGGAAAGAAACTCCTCTTCCCCTGCTGCTGGGGTTTTTTCATATAGACCACCTTTCGCAGTTGGTACCTTTCCTGCCAGTTCAGGGTCTTTTGCACCCCACGGGAGGGGTCAACTCAGAGTAATTAATCAGAGTCTATAGTAATATTATTCCTTGGAGTCACTGACCCCTTCAGTGCCTCGGGCAGTATGCACTGCAGGTGCACCAGCTTGTGGAGGGAACCAAGAGGTAATATCTACCTTCTGGGTTCTAGGCTGGTGTAGCCATTAGTTTTTCCCCTTACTTTCCTAAGTTACCCATTGGGGTGACTCCCACTCCATTTGGGAACACCCCGCTAGAGCAGTTCTGTTCAGCAGTCTCATCTTGCTTCTTTTAACATTCACAGGTCGTAGTGCCACGACCCATCTAGCCTGGGGTGGGTGGATGGGTAGGTATTAGCCTAACCCTTACTTCCGATATAGTATAACCCATCCACCTCACAGCGGATAGCCCAAGTCTGAAGTTTTCCCCTCTTCTCTCTACCATCCCTAGGATTGAGGGGCCCAAAGCAAATAACTGCATCCCACCTCCAGAATAGGTGGCACACTTCTTTCACTGGTCTCCTCAGGCAGAAGCCTTGCCACATTTGATTTTGAAGGTTTCCAGAATCATCAGCTCGGCCCAGTACTTAGGACTGACTTGTGGTACGCTGCATGTTTTTCTCTGGGAGAACTGAGAAGCTTCCTTACCCCTTCTGAGACCCCTGCCACCACTGCGGTTATGGGCGTTCAAAGCCTTAGAAAAGCCAAACATTGTTATCTTTTATCCTTCAAGACTGGGTGACACACAAACACTCACTAGTCCCCTTACCCATTTTCTATGGGACTTTCGAGAATTATGGAACATCTCCTCAAACAGGCCATAAGGCCTATCATTCAGGCATCCCGCCATGTCTTGTGACTGCCTCTTTGTGGACAGCCATGCTGAAGGTGGAAAACCCCAACTCTGCCCACCATCTACAGCTAATAGTCAGCTAACACTGAATGTATCCGAGCAGTGCGCAAAGAGCGGCGAGTTACTTACCAGTAATCGTCCTTCTTTGAGATGGGCTGCTCACATACCCTCAGGACCCTCCCACTGTCCCCGCTCTTCAGAGTTGGTGACCAGAAAGGACTGGGGAGGATCAGAGTCTGGGCCATATATATAGCCACGGGAGTGGCCAGAGGGAGCACTGGCCACCGACCGGGCTCTAACAGGCTAGGGCTAAAAGTTTCTGAGCAATCATGTGCTGCGGCACGTAAACATCTAATACTGAACGTATGCGAGCAGTTCATCTTGAAGAAGGATGGTTACTGGTAAGTAACCCACCATTCCCAACCTTTTCAGTAACACGGTGCACTTCAATGAGACAGACAATTCCACGGTTCATCCTCTTTTTTCAGCTGAATTGATTGTTCATAAATGTCACATCTACTTACATTTACTATGGTTACGGTCTTACTAGAGAGGTTTGCAACATAGTGAATACAACAAACTAAAGAAGGATCAAATGCATTAATACTTACCAGAAAAAAATATGCATCTTCTCCATTATGCCCTTTGGCCACCTGCATTTATAACGTTCATGTTTTAGAATTGAAAGATTGATATCTCACTTTTAATTTGATGATTAATTTTCATAAGTTTGTGAGTTGTAGTTTTGGTAGGATAGCATACAGTTTAAGATGAAACAATGTTTGTTTTACATTGATTTTTCATTGCCTTTTGTACAAAATTTCACGGCACGCTTGGACAGTTCTCATGGAACACCGACATAGTGGTTATATTGCTCACCAAGAGAACTATCACACAGGTCTGAGAGGAATCAGTGACAATGTGTCTAGCCCCTTGTTCTCCTTTCCACTGATTGATGGAATAACTCTCTTCCCTGCTGGACCACGCTCCCATGGAAGCAAACTCCTTGGTGCTCCAAATTGGCATATATTATGACAGTCGACATGTTTGATTCCAAGATTTGCAAATTTCTTGAAAACAGATGAGCCACCATCCACCACTGCAGGAATCTGTTCACTATCTGGGAAACCCAAACCTTTGCCATAGGTTGTGTGAGCCCCAGTCACTGGCAATGAGCAAATAATATTCTGTAAAAATCTCCCATGAAATTTCGTCCTGCTGAAAACGCCTTTTGAAAACCCTAGCAATACTGTAAGGAGCAGCAGGATTTGTATCACAGACACCTTGACATTTGCACTTTTTGGATGGCTTTTGTTGTCTTCTGGTGCTGACTCTCGTTGTGTTGTGTTGTCCGTTGTTTTTTGTTGGTGAGATGAAGATTCTTTGACTCAGAGTCTATCCATGTTCTCAGGTGCACAGTGAACTCTGTGGATGACACAGTTGATCTTTCCCCTGTGTATCAGGATTCTGCTTACTTCTAGCACTTTGGTATTATTGACAAGGGCTCTCCTTGTTCTGAGTACTTGTTTTCAGGGCCATGAAGGACTTTGGGGTATGGGAGTAGACAGAAGATTTTGGTATCTGTCAATGTGAGGCCATCCGGATTTAGGGGACCATTATATGATACTTTTTCATAGAAGTATTTCATAATTGCAATAATCCATATGAGATCTGCCAGGTTTGGTACCAACAGAAAGGTTGTAATCAGCCAGGAATGATTCTATAGTTTATATCAGGGGGTCTCAAACACATGGCCCACAGGCGGCCCCTAAAGCTATTTCCTGTGGCCCACAATTACACAATCGTTACCTTTATTTGCAATATCATTGTATGAAAAGGTTTCAGTGGTGCGGCCCTCGGGCTAACGTACTAATCCTCATGCAGCCCTCTACTAATCCTCATGTGGCCCTCATGGTGAGTTGAGTTTGAGATCCCTGGTTTATATGTAGGTGTCATATCTGTATTAGAAGTTTGAGATACGTTTGTTTACATGTGTTCCTAGTTATTTGATTCTGGGACACTCCCCAGACTGGTTGCCTGCAACCATTGTCCCCTTAATGGCCCCTTAGGGAAGCTCCGAGATATAGCGGGCCCAGGGAGAAACCTGTTAAGCCACTAGGACTTGCCCATGTGACTCAACTCCGTTTTGATTTGCAAAAACTCCACACAGCATGGGGAAGGCCAGAGGTGATAAAAGGCAGCAGCATAGACTCCATTTTGTTTTCAGTCTCCAACCAATGCCCATCTCTGGATCCATTCCTTTGTGACTGGACAAAGGACTGAGGCCAACCTAGGTGCTGGGTGTCTACCAGAGGAACTGAACAAGCCTGCAAACTCTAAATTCTTCAAGGACTTGCTTTCTATGGACTCTAAATAATTTGTATGTATGTGATTCACTTTGACCCTTTTAAGATCTCTCATATTTTGTTTCTTTTCTTTTTATATTAAACCTTTAGTTGTAGTTACTAAATGATTGGCTGGTAGCATGGTATTTTGGGTTAAGATCCAAGCCTACATTGTTCTGGGTAATGTGGCTGGTTCTTTGGTGGCTAGCTGGGGATCATAGGAGCTGATGTGCAATAAAAGGGGCTGATTTTGTTTTGTTAGGCTTCATGATCACTTGCATGGGGAGTCAGAAGCATGTTTTGTGACTGACTGGCATTCTGGTAGAAGTACCACCTGTCAGAGTTTGAAGAGTTTGGCTTTCAGTTTTGCAGCTTGCCCTGACTTTTGCATATTCAGGTGGTTATCCCAGGGAGCTTGGGTCACAGTCAGCAAAACAAGAAAAGATTCTCATCCATTAGTTCTAAGAGACAGCATGCTACATGTAGAACAGATCTTGGTTTTCTTCTTGTTTGCCTGCCATGCTGACTGCTCGCTGGAGGTGCATGGGAGAAAATGTTCTGGAACCTCGGGGAAGAGCTGAAGAAAAACTTTCTTTCCTCTGTACATATATATCTGTAAGAAGCCAGTAGCAGCACAATTTACCAAAAATAATTTAAAAGTTTGGTGAAACTTTTGAGTTAAATGAAACTCTTTTGGTAAGCATTCTTGGATTGCATGGCTAGACTCTGGCCTGGTGTATGCTGACAGCACAGATTGACATAACACGACCTGTGCCAAACTTCTAGAGCGCACATCTCCACTTGTGAGGCTGTAAATTCAAATTACCCTCAGCCTCATCACACCACCCTGCAAGTGGAGTAGTGCTGAAGTTGAATTCAGCACTTCAATTTTAGGTCAGTGCAGCCAGAGAGCAGTGTCAATTGAAGTAACTGGCCTCCAGGGTCTATCCCAGAGTTCCCTGTTCTTGCTGCTCTGGCATTCCCACTCTGTTGCACCTTGGTCACATCAGCAGCGTGCAACTCTTCCCCTTCCTGCAACCCTGGGAACTTTGGAATTCCATTTCCTGGCTGGGCAGTGTGGAAAGCTTGGTAGCTGAGCCCGTAATGGGGTCCACATGCGTTGCCTGGAGCTCTCAGATCTCATCAGCCTGTGGGATGAAGAGTTTGTGCTCACTCAGCTCCAAGCCAGAAAAAGGAGGATGGGCATGGTCCAATATGTGCTTGCCTCAAAGCCACTGCAGGGAAGCAGAAAAATGACATCCCCTTCGAAAGAGGCACCCTTCATGCTCCCCCCCCTCCGCATACCACAACAATGGTGAAGAAAATAAATCAAAACCTGTTTCCTAAACGTGTTTGTTTATTATCGTGCCACAATGTTGTTAGCAGAGGAAAAAAGAAGGAAGGTGAATGTGGCAGGAGTGCAGGGGATGGGGAGCAAGCGCCCAACACCAACAGACACAAAACATCACTGCTGTTCATTGCAAAATTTCAAGTTCAATGCTTCCGTGATACACAGGACTTTACAGTTTGCTTGCACTGTAACACTGGCATCTGGCTGCTCCAACTTTGTGGCCAGCCTATCATCCTTGGCGACCCAGCCTTGAGGGACTTTCCTCCCTGTGTGTCTTCCACAAAGTATGGGGCACGCAGCAAGCACCTGTAAGTGCTGGTATATTTTTCTCATGTTGGTCAAGCCTAGTTAGTACACTCCTTCTCCTCCCCTTTAAACGTCCAAATACACATGCCACCCCTTACACTTGCTGAGACATCCATGCGCCCCTAGGTTAGGGTCAGCATGACTTTTCTGTTCACATCTGTAATGTAATTGCATGATTTGATGCCAACATGCTATGCAAGGCTCCTTTATGAATGTTCCTAATATATTCTACACTGTACAGTGGCATTTTCTCCCATGCAGCTCCAGTGAGAAGTCAGGATTACTATGGTATCATGTTTCCTGCAGCATCGTGTATGTGTATAGATGTGAGGCCTGTTACACAGCACGGACCCTCAGGACTATATTTAGCACAGAGACTGGAGCATTACATGACAAAGGGAAAACAACCAAGGAGTCCTGTGGCACTTAAACACTAACACATTTGTTTACTGCATGAGCTTTTGTGGGAGAAAATCCCACTTCATCAGATGAACCCCAGGAAATGGGATAGATTGCACACTTAGTAAGTTTGTGGATGACACCAAGCTGGGGGGAACGGTAGACACACTGGAGGGCAGGGACAGGATTCAGGGAGACCTAGACAAATTGGAGCAGTGGGCCAATAGAAATCTCATGAGGTTCAACAAGGACGAGTGCAAAATTGTGCACTTTGGACAGAAAAACCCCATGTACTGCTACAGGCTGGGGAGTGATCAGCTAAGTAGCAGCACTGGAGAAAAGGACCTGGGAGTCATGGTGGATGGGAAGCTGGATATGAGTCAGCAGTGTGCTCTTGCTGCCAAAAAGGCCAATGGCATACTGGGCTGCATCAGAAGAAGTGTTGCCAGCAGATCAAGGGATGTGATCATTCCCCTCTATTCTGCACTAGTGAGGCCACATCTGGAATACTGTGTCCAGTTTTGGGCTCCCCACTACAAAAAGGACATGGACAAATTAGAGAGAGTCCAGAGGAGGGCAACCAAAATGATCAAAGGGCTGGAGCACAAGCCCTATGAAGAAAGACTGAAGGAACTAGGCTTATTTAGCCTGCAGAAGAGAAGACTGAGGGGGGATTTGATAGCAACCTTCAACTACTTGAAGGGTTGCTCCAAGGAGGATGGAGCTCGACTGTTCTCAGTAGTAACAGAGGGCAGAACGAGAAGCAATGGCTTCAAGTTACAGCTGGGGCGGTCCAGGCTGGATATTAGGAAAAACTTTCTTACGAGGCGAGTGGTGAAGCATTGGAATAAGCTACCTAGGGAGGTGGTGGAATCTCCATCTTTGGAGGTGTTTAAGTCCCAGCTGGACAAAACCCTGGCTGGGAAAATCTAGTGGGAGTGGTCCTGGTTTTTTGGCAGGGGGTTGGACTAGATGACCTCATGGGGTCCCTTCCAACCCTATGATTCTATGAAATCTCCTGCAATAAATAAATTTGTTAGTCTAAGTGTCACAGGACTCCTTGTTTGTTTTGCTGAGCTAGACTAACATGGCTGCCCCTTTGGAACATGACAAAGGAAATGCAGTGGAGTTCTACCTGGCTCAGGTAGAAATAAAGGAAATCACATAGCAGCACAGAAACGGAGAGGTTGAGGAGGTTTGGAAACAAAGAGAGACACTCTAAATGGCTCAGAGCTTTTTGCCTGGGAAGTTGCATCTTGAAACATCTCCAAGAAGAATTGGGCCCTGCCTTGGAAAAGGCACAGATGGCTGCAAACCATAACAGCTGGACTTGAGGGGTAAGATGAGCATATTTCTAGTAGTTTTATAGCATAGTATGCATGTTTTATCTCTTATTTTCTCATGGCAACTCTTGACATTTATTAATGATTGTGCGGCGATTTGCTATATACTCATTTAAAATCATATCCTGATCAATAAACTACTAGTAGTTTTATTTAAAGCTGTGTGGGCTTTAGAGGGTATAATTGAGGGAGGCTAGGCATGATCCATTTCTTTGTTAAATGGACGGACATGAGTGTATGGTGATTGAACAAGGTTTCCAATCCCTGTAAGACAGATGTTCCCCCTCTGGTATCTGGGACTGGGGATGCTCGCTTGGGGATCATTGCCTGAGCAGCCAGAGGGTGCACCCGCACTGCCTGGGACCGATCACATGCTGGAGGCTGTTGTGGACTGACTCAGAAATGAGTGGTCACCTGGGAAAGTGGGGTGAATCGGGGTTTAGGAATGGAGATCTGGGGGTTCACAGCGGCACACTGGACTGGATTTGGGGAGCAGCCTGCCACAAGAGCCTATAAGTAAAATGCTCCCTAACAGCGATTAGGTGCCCAGTGTACAGTTTCATCAGCCAGCAGAGCAGGGGCTAGGCAGAATCCCCCAGGATCACTATAGGTATTTCAACATCCTCAATGTTTATCTTCTGGTCAGGGAAGAAGGTGCCTCTATGCATCTTTTTTAACAGAGTGGAGTTCCTAAAGATGTGTGCAATCATGCACCTTCCCTGATCAACCAACATTAATGTCTGTGAAACATCCCTTGTGACCCACAAGGGAATATAGAGAAGTACCCTTTTGCGGTTTATGTACTCAGTACCCAGGTAGTCCGGAGCTAAAATGAGAACGTGTGTCCCACCTATGGCCTCCCTGCAGTTAGGGAATCCTAGTACAGCAAACTCATCCAATATGTCCCAGTGTCACTACCCTTCGCAGCAGAAGTCTATTAATGGCCCTGTATGCTCACATCACTGCAGCTCCCATGGTGTATTTCCCAACTCCATACTGATTTTCAACTGATTGATAACAGTCTGGGGTTGCTAGCTTCCACAAAGTGATGGCCACTCATTTCTCCTTGGTCAGAGCTGGTCTCATGCGCAGCAGGGCTGGGAATAACTTTTTCCAAAGTTCAAGGAAAGCGTGCTTCTGCATATGAAGTTCTGAAGCCACTGCCCGTCATCCCACAGTGTCAGCATGATGCAGTCCCACCCAGCCTGTGCTTGTTTCCCCAGCCAAGAACTGCCACTCCACAGACTGCAAATGACGCTTGACAGCCTGCAGCAACTGGGAATTATTTCACTCTATGGCCTGTAACAGGGCGATCTCAGTAACATCAGTTTTCTGCATGGTGGATCCTGCTTCATTGCTGAAAATACTGCAGGGTAAGGCGTGAGGTGTTTTTAATGTTCATAACAACAGTGCAGAGCTGAGTGTGCTCCATGCCTCTCTGTGCATGTGGCAGGGAAAAACGGTGCAAGAATTTTTTACTATTTGTTTGTGAGAAGAAGTTAGGGGGAGGGAGGAGTGCATTGCATCACAGGATGTTGACTTGCTAGTGGATTCTCTGTACTTTACTGTCTTTAAAACACAATTTGAGGACCTTAATAACTCAGTTAGAGATTTATTACAAGAGTGGGTGGGTGAGGGTCTGTGGCCTGCATTGTGCAGAGGTCAGATAATCATACTGGTCTCTTCTAACCTTACAGTGTATTAGTCCATGAGACTACATTCACATAAACTGCTGTGCCTACTTGCACCGTGGGATGGCTACCCACGGTGCAAAGCATTTCAATTAGAAGTAATGACAAGCAGCAGGGATGCAAGAGTCCGACGCATGGAGCGTGGTGTGACCACGTTCCAACAGATTTTCTAATATGGAAGCTTACAATTGAATTAAAATCCCAGCCCAGTGTATACATGGCCTCTGTCAGTCACAGAATCTTTACCTCATGTGTTATTTGATTCTATAGAGGCATTAGCACTAGTGACTCCAAGCAGCTGTACTGTAGATTTTGAATAACGTGTAGGACCCACTGAAATGCTGCTTTACTTCATGCTGCCTGGAAACAAAAGTCACTCTGCAAAGGCGAAAGGAAACCAGTTGCCAAAGAAAGCAGTTGGGAGCTCTCAGCTGTACCATCAAACTTGCTGCAGAGACTAAGAAGAAGCAATTGGACCACCCACAGCAGCAGATGGAGTGTTATGCCTCTGGTATTTGGCATGATGCCTCTGTGGGAATGCCTGTTTCTGCTTTTGTTTCTGGAAGTGTTCAGAGGGATGAGGAGTTGATCCTCACTGTTGGAATCTGACAAAGACATATTCTTCTGACAAGTGAATTGCAGAGGCTCAAGGTTTGCAAGGTTGACTTCTTCAAAGTTCTCATCTGTGTATTGACTAAAGATGTTTTGGTCTTCAAATGACAGACCCTCAAATTTTACTGGATATCCCGGGGAAAGAACCATGTAACCAGGATTTTCTTCTCAAAGTGTTTATCCATGATATAAAGGTATTATATATAAAACAAGAGCGTTTTAACCACTTTCTACCCCTCTGCTATAATTTTCTTTGCCTTTTCCTTAGTTATCGCAGATAGAAGCTTGTCTAGGGTGAAGAAGACTATAGTCATAGAAATCTTCATTTGTAAAGCTAATAAACAAGACACCATCTTCAAAGTGAGCTGTGTGTTCCCAGCCTTTCTGGAGGTGAAGACTGATCCAAACGACTGATGCATTTGATACTGGCATTCAGTAGCTACGACGACCATGCAGCAACTTGGAAATACACACACACACACACACATATATCTATATCTATATCTATATCTATATCTATATCTATATCTATATCTATCTATCTATATATCTATCTCTCTCTATATATAGCAGTGCCAAGTGACAGTAACATCAGGAAGAAGGAGTATGAGAAGCTGGAGAAGTACCAGGGCCTGAAAGAGGAACTAGAACGGATGTGGAAAGTAAAGGCCAAAGTGGTCCCCGTGGTGGTAGGAGCACTCGGGGCTGTGACTCCTAAGCCGGGAGAGTGGCTCCAACAGATCCCAGGAACAACATCAGAGCTCTCTGTCCAGAAGAGTGCAGTGCTAGGAACAGCTAAGATACTGCGCAGAACCCTCAAACTCCCAGGCCTCTGGTAGAGGACCCGAGGTTGAGGATGACACATACCACCCATAGGGGTGAGAGAGGAATTTTTTTTTTATAACTATGGGTGCCCCTGTGGTAGCAGCTGGTACAGCTTTTCATTTGCTTCAGGAGCAGGTGGGATGGGTTCTGAAGCACGCTAGAGGCACTATGCTGACTCCAGAATATCATCAGCCAGGAGAACTGCTACAGTGGCTTTGTGTTACAGGCTGTGAGATATTAAATAGCCTGTGGCTTGGCATGCACGGCTGCCATGTTTGTGGTCAATTCCTGGAAACAATGGAAGGTCTTAGGAGGAAATGAGAAGAGACACTAACTCCTGTAACCTTCTTTCTCTTATTGTAATAGGACGAGCGTGACGCATGAGTAGAAGTCCTCCCAAAACAGAGAGAGTGCCAGACACTGATTTTGGTGCACATATGGCAACAGACTGATCAGAAGCTCCCATTGAAGATGACTGCAATCATCACTGAAGGGCTCACAAATGCTGACCAATGTCCCATCCTAACAAGGTAGAGCCATCACATGATCCCATGCAGAAGCTGCGAGTCATGGAGGAACAGAAAAGTCAGCTATATGAATCTTTAATGGGGGTGTTTTGGTTTTTTTAGACAGACACTGTACAGCTCTCTCTTGTGGCCAAAAAAACCTCAGAACAGGCCTCTAGTTTTGTCATAGGCCTTGTCTGCCCTGCTAAAACAGGGTTTGTTTGTTTTTTTTTTGTACTGTGGAGAAATTAATGCACATAAATGTGAGTGAGCTTTCTGAAATTTAAAACCCAGTGAAAGCACTTTAGTTCTACCATGAGGTAAACAGCTTTACACTCCCTCCAGGCACTGGCCTCAATGATTCCCATGTGGTAAAGCTAGAGTGCCTGGTCTTCATTGGCTTTTTACTCCCGAATGGCTCATGCACATTTGTGTGTGTAAGTTACCCTGTGGTAAAGAACACACAGTTTTTAGCCATGTAGACAAAGCTAAAGATAGAAGTGAGGCCAACTCCTGAAGCCATCACATCCAACTTTTTATTGCCCCAAGGAATCTCCACATCTCTGGCTTTTGTGTGGAGAAATAAAAGATGAGGATTCTGGAATAGGCTAACCAGCTGAGAAAAGAGGAGAGAGAAAAGAGAAAGCAAGTATGTAAGTCCCATGCCAAAAAACTTCTCAGCAGAATTGGGTTCTGGGCTTTCCGTCGTTGCTGAGAAGGAGCACTTAAAGATGAGCAGATGGTGCAGAAAAGCGTAAGAATGGTTATGCTGGGTCAGCTCAGCATCCTGTCTTCTGACGGTGGCCAAAGTCAGGTGTTTTAGAGGAAATGAACAGAACAGGTAATCATCAAGTGATCCATCCCGTCACCCATTCCCAGATTCTGGTAAACAGAGACTAGGAACACTTCAGAGATCATTTTACATCCCTACCCATCCTGTCTAACAGCCATTAATGGGACTAAACTCCATAAACTTATCTAGCTCTTTTTTGAAACCACACAGTCTAGGCCTTCACAACAATGACTGGCAAAGAGTTCCATGGTTTGACTGTGCATTGTGTAAGGAAATACATCCTTTTGTTCATTTTAAACTTGCTGCCGATTAATTTCATTCGGTGACCCCAAGTTCTTTTAAAACCAAGAATCCTGTGGCACCTTAGAGACTAACAAATTTCTTTGGGCATAAGCTTTTGTCGGCTGCAACTCACTTCAGCAGATACTTGTGTTATGAGAAGGAGTAAATAATACTTCCTTATTTACTTTCTCTGCACCAGTCATGATTTTATAGACCTTCATCATATCCCCCCTTAATCATCTCTTTTCCAGGCTCAAAAGTCCCTGTCTTATTGATCTCTCCTCATATGGAAGCTGTTCTATACCCCTAATAATTTTTGTTGGCCTTCTCAATATCTTTTTTTCAATTCTCATGTACCGTTTTTGAAATGGGGTGTCCAGATCTGCACACAGTGTTCAAGATGTGGGCACTGCACGGTCATATAAAGAGATAATACAATATTTTCTGTCTTATTATCTGTCCCTTTCCTAATGAGTCCCAACATTCTATTAGCTTTTTTGACCACCACTGCACATTGAGTGGATATTTTCAGAGAACTACCCACAATAACTCCACGATCTCATTCTTTGACTGGTAACAGCTAATTTAGACTCCATCATTTTATATGTACAGTTGGGATTATGTTTTCCAAAGTGCATTACTTTGCATTTATCAACACTGAATTTCATCTGCCACTCATTTCCTCAGACCGTGGGAGTGAGATGGTTCCCTGCAGGGAGCAATCCCCTGGTGCCAAGCAGTGGTGTAGCTATGGGTGGGCCAAAGCCCACCCACTTTGAAAGCAAGCCCACCCAATCAGCTTTTAGGCAATTCATCCCATGTTTTTTCAGGCTTTGTTTTGCTTGTGACACAAGGCTTGACCCACACGTATCAATCACAGGCCCTGCCAAAAAATCAGTTCTGGCTACGCCGCTAGTGCCAAGTATCTTAACATCATAGCCTCAAACTCGTGCTTGCCTTCCTTTCTGCAAGATTGTAACTGAAACTGAAAAGAATGAAGCTTCTCTTCTTCTGCCATGTGGAGGAAGAGGTAGCAGTTGGCACTCAGCTGAAGTCGTTTTCTTGTCTTCTGAACCTCTTCAACCTTTCAGATGTTTTTGGAACTATTCTCTGTAGGTATCTTATAAACCCAAAATGGCCATGCACCGACAGCTTAGGCTTCCATGAAGCAGATGTGTGTAAGGGCTTCTCTAATCGGAGAAGCCTGAGTATAGCCTCTCAACACCCACAGGTACTAGAAAGTAAATGTGCATGTCACCCATTGTCTCTTGGAATGATTTTTGCGCAAGCATTACAAATCATGTTACTCAGAAATGGGCATACTGCCCTGGCAAAGCGTACAGCCTTTGAACCTATACTGTCTTCTAGGATCAGCCACAAGAATCTCTCTAAAGAATTAGGCGGAATCAGGGGTGTCGCTGCCCTGGGGAGGGTCCCGGGGCACTGGCCCAGGCCCTGCCCCCAGCCCGCAGGCCATGACTCCTGGCCGGGGACAGGGCCAGAAGCCTCCACATGCCGCTGCGGGCAGCTGGGCCCCGCATCCCCAGCTGGGGATGAGGCCAGGAGCGGCCACAGGCGGCTGGGCCCAGCATCCCGGCCGGGGCCGGAGTGGCTGCCGCTGCTGCGGGCAGCTGAACCCTGGGTCCCTGGCTGGGGATGGGGCCGGGGCCAGGGCCAGGAGCGGCTTCACAGCCGCGGGCGGCTGAGCCCCAGATCCCCAGCTGGGGACTGGGCTGCCGCTGCCGCTGGTGGCTGGGCCCTGGATCCCCTGCTGGGGCTGCCGTGGCGGTGGACAGCTGGGCCCTGGATCTCTGGCCCGATCGGCCTGGAGACTGGGAGAGGTGGGGCCCTGCCAGACCCAGGGCACTGGCACTGGGATTCGGGGCATGTGCCACGTGTGCCCAGCGCCAGCGATGCCCCTGGGTGGAACCAAAGCACAGGGCCCACAAGCAGGGCTGGATTAAGACACGCTGAGGCCCCAAGCTATGTCAAGATTCAGAGGCTCCATACCATAAAAAAGAACCAGAAAAAGGTGTATCACATTATCACAGAAAAGGTAATGAAAAATAAAAGATAAACAGTTACAGTGTATTTTGCATATATAGGGTGTGTTCACACAGCAGTCTTATTTCGAAACAACAGAGGTTGTTTCGAAATAAGAAAGGCCATGTTCACACGACGCACCTTTGTTTCGAAATAACTTAAACCCCATGTGGGGATGAAACAACGTTGTTTTGAAATGATTGTTTCGAAACAATGCCATCTGAACATGTTGTTTCGAAACAATGGTGACTCGTTTTGAAATAACTGTTGTCTGAACATGCTATTTCAATTCCTGCTTTTTTCCTTAATTCGAATTAACAAACTGTTAATTCGAATTAACTTATTTCGAAATAAGGTGTTATTTCGATACAACTTGTATCGAAACAACTTGTATCGAAATAACCCCGTGTGTGAACACAGCCATAGAGGCAAAGATGCAACAAAAACCAACTAAATAAAACACACATCTTGCAAAAAGCCTTATATGCATTATCAAATACCTCATGATAAATCTTCTTAGTTGTCTCCAACATATTTAGAAGCCCTAAACCATGGCTTACTTGGCTTGTGCCTAAATCTGCCACTGCCCACAAGCCTGTATTGAGTGGGCCATGAAGTTAATTGTAGAAACTATACAACTGGACAGCACTAACCAAACCTATCTATAGTGCAGGCTAAAATGAACAATATCATGACAGGAGCTAAGTATCTTTTGCATTTACTTGTTACAGAGAAAATTAAAAAAAAAAAATGCCACCAACACAAGACTAAAAGTTCTGACCTTCGGCCAACCAGGAGAATACGACAAGGGCTTGTGGGTGCTGCACCTATTTACATGCTCTTGACATTGAATGTTTGATGCCATAAAGGACAGTCTGATTTGCTGTAGCAGTCTGCCTGATCCCATGACTTACACTTCTCTGCATTTATTTTCCTCCCATTCTGTAAGTTCCTCCATCTTCAAAGCCTCTGTCGAAGTGGGATTTTCTCCCATAAAAGCTCATGTGATAAATCAATTTTAGTTTTTAAAATGCCACAGGAGTCCTTGTTTGTTCTGCTCCAGGAGACACTGATTTCCAGGTTTCCAAAAGGCACATACACACACATATTCACGAGTGGGGCAAAATGATTAAGTGCTACATTCAGTTTTTCATTCACTTATTTCCAGTCCAAAATTTCAACTTCTTTTCACCAAGCAATCAACTTATAACTAGGTGGATGTTCAATACTGGTCAAAAGAGCTGTTTATTTTTTAACTGATGGCTTCCATTCTGGTACTCTTTACATCCTCTATGCCAAATTTTGGTGAGTGGTATCCCATTTTTCAGGGCTTATTTTCACAGATGTTTGCACTGTCAGATCGATCTCCCTGTTCAACTGTTCGGGTCTGTGAAGACCCACTCAGCCAATCAGGAAGCTGATGCTGGAAGACCAGTCTCACAGAAGGAATAATCCGGAGCTGGAATGAAGGGGTTTCCTTCTGGCTCAGGCTACTGAAGACAGAGCAGTAAGTAGAAGGTAGGCAATTGGAGAGCAGCGTGCAAGGTATTTTAAGTATTTTGCATATCTCCCTTTGATTATGCCGAAATTGTGTGGCAGCATAGATCAGCCCTCACTCAGTTTACAGCTCTGACACATGAAGTTTATTTACCTATTTTGTGGGTAAAACTGGATAATCTTTAAGTGTCTAATTATTTGGATGTGCAAAATGATACCTGCAAAATTGGGAAACCAGGATGTGACCAGACGATTATTTTTTGTTAGGCCATGTTGATAAAAGGTATGCCTCCCTTCGGCTTGGCATTATCCATGTGGAACACTACCAATAACGATCATATCAAAGCGGCTGTGTAATAATCAATAATTTCATCGTTTGGCAATAGAAGGGGGTTTGGCTGGCACTGTACTCACCCTGTGCGAATGCTTCCTGCACATCTCCCCCGACGCCTGCAAGCGAGTCCTGAGGTCCATGAGTTGGGGTAGAGCCAGCTGAGGTGGCTCTGACAGGCATTGGCATCGAGCGACTAGGTCCATGGGTAGGTGAGGAGTGTGGGGAGCCTGCTGCTTGAGCCTACAAAAGGGAACACAACACTGAGTTTCCAAATTATTAACTTCTGTATATTGGGCATCAGTGTCAATAAAGCACTGAAGGGAAGAATACATTTCAGGCTCTTTGCGACAATATTCATAATGTGGGTATTCTGAATTCACAAATGGTAGCCCTCAAATTCCTCCTAAATCATGAGAGTCCAAATCTCAAGCTCACAGACATCAGTACAAGTCCTGGTTTTCACAGTTCAAGAAGGTTCAAAGAAGAGTCAAAAGACAGCTATTAAAGGACTGCATGTCCACTTGATGCAGCATTTTTTTCTCTGACAGTGACCAGTACTAGACACTTCATAAGCAAGTGTAATAAGCCCAACACTGGACAATTATACAATCACCGGCCTACACATAAATGTTCTTCCAACACCATGACATGGTATGGGCTTATGAACCGAAGCATGAGGATTTATATCATTTGGATCATACTATCTAATTCAACATGGTCGTTCTCATTATCCAGCTAAATAGTAACTAGGGTACAGAACTCTTCCAACAGATTCTGAGATAGTTGACTTAAGAGGAGGGGAAAATGTAGGCACCTCTTTCTCCAGAGTCTACAAACAGGGTTACCTCTCAGGACTCAGACTATGTGGTCAACCACATGACTTTGGCCTTAAAGATGAGGCCCCCAAAAGAAGGAGGAGGACAGCCACTTCACTTTGTTCAACAGAACAATTCCTACCATCGTAGGGTAGCCACATTACGAAAACAGTGAATCTCCTTTGCTGATAGCCCAAGTTTCAAGAGATCATTAACTGAGAATAGAAGCACTAATTATTAGAAAGGCCACTGCAAAGGTGCTGGTTTCTATTACCTAATTAATGTTATTGATGGATCCAGAAGATAAATTTGCCTTTAAGGAAAAAATGAGAAAAGGCTCTAAAACCAATGGTTATAATGTGAAAATAACTGGAGGAAAGACATAACTTCACCTACCTGTGTATTAATTTCCCTTAATGGTTACAATCTCCTTTAGTATTCCTACTTCACTCCATTTAATCTGAAGAAAGTATATAGAAAAGGGATTCATAAATTCTGGAGAAGATGAAAAGGACGAGGGCTTTTCTGCATATATGGTGGGAATGCCCTACAATAATATTTGAGGAAAACTGCAAACAGAATTTCCAAATAAAAAAAACGGTTATTTTCTTTACCGTAAATGTGGCTCTTCAAGATGTTTTGCCTACTTAGATCCTACTTTAAGAATCTGCCAAAACCAGAAAATTAGATTCTTTTTTATGAACAGCATCATATGGGGATGCCCCTGTCTCTTGCATGTCCTTGAACCTACCACCAGAGTGCATAAAGGCTGTAGCAAACCTAAATGCCACTCAGTTCCTTCACCGGTACGGAATCCAAGGCTAGAGGATGCCACATTAGTGGGGAAACAGGACAGGTCATGGGATCCATGTGGACAAAACATCTCAAGGAACAATAGTTAATGTAAGGTAAATAACCATTTTTATTTCTTCCATTATTGGTCCACAGAGATCCCCCTCTAAGTGATCGGCTAGCAGTTGTCTCTTTAAGGAACTGAGCTCCTCAGAGGTTCTACTTAAATAGAGATTTTATGACTGCTTTGCTAAATTGAGACTCCAGTCTAGAGCTGCTGCAGAGGAATAATGACTGGTATTAAGTTCCGAGGAGCTGTCCTACAGATTTTCAGTAAAGAGATGTTCCTCAAACAAGCTAAGGAGCCTGCCTGAGCTCTAGTAGAGTACACTTTGATCTGCAGAGGAACTAATTTATACAATTCATGACAGATACTAATATGGTTTGACACCCACTTTAAGAGTCTCAGAGAGGTCTAAAGGACAAGCTGTTTCCACTCGAACAACTAAAACAGACTGGAAGATTTTGTCCTATGGGGATCAAAGGCAAGGCTCCCAGTATGTCTAGAGCATGGAGTTTTGCTCCTGCAGAAGACAAGTCAAGCCTAGCAAAAAACACTAGTAAGTATTTACTGGGTCAAGCGTAAGGTTGAAACTATCTTGGAAAGAAATTCTGCATGTCAAAAACTAACTCTGTCCTTGTGAGAAATAATATGTGGTCCTGCCATTAATGCCAGAATCTCACTCTCTCTCTGAGCAGAAGGATATTGTGTAAAGCACATAGTATAAAGTAGCTGGTATGATATAAAGACCATAATTACAAAGGCTCAGATGGGGGTTCTATCAAAGACAGAGGCTCTACATTTAAGCCCCAAAGAGGGAGAATTTCCTTCATCGGTGTAAATGCATAAACCAAAGCTTTCAGAAATTTTGTCACAGCTAGGTGTGAAAATACTTTGTGACCTTGAATGGGAGGGTGGTAGGCAGACACTGCCACTGAGTGAACTCTAATGGAGCCAACTGAGGGACTCAAATGTTTTAGGGATATCGAGCAGCCTGAGTGAAAAGGATTTCTGTTTGTCTCTATATCAGGGATGGCCCGAGGTTTTCATGCGCTCTAGGTGCCGATGATTTTTGGAGCCCATGGCAATTGGCCTGTGTGAGGGCCTTCCCCCGCCTCTGTGTCCCCCACCATGCTGGGGGAGATGCAGGCCAGCCCAGAGACTGGCCCCAAACTCCCGCCCCTCCCCTGAGCCGGGAGAGGAGTGGACTGGGCTGGGCTCTGCTCTCCTGCCCCACCTCTGGGCCAGACCTCCCTGCCCCCAGGGCAGAACAGCCGGCGCCGGGGAGGGGTGAGAGAGCAGAGCCTGGCCTCTGGGCTGGCCCGCTTTACCCCTGGGCTGGCTGTTCTGCCCTGGGGATGGGGAGGGCCAGCCCAGAGGCCGGGCTCTGCTTCCTCCCCCCACCTCCCCGCTTCCTTTGGCTCTGTGCTGAAAGCAGCGGGGAGGGGGCAGGGGACTGCACGGCCAAGGGGGGCAGCGGTGTGGGCCCCTTAGCCGCCACGCTTGGGCTCTTTTCACCTCAGGAGGACCATGACACTTTTTTTCAAATTGGTTGCACAAAGTTTTGTAGTGAGACCACCCTATTTCTGAAAAACTGTTTACAGACTGACTCTTAAAACTACAGAATCATGGGGTTAGAAGAGGCTCCAAGGATCATCTAACCTTCTGCCAAGATATAGGCTCTTCAAAGGTCCATTTGTGAAGGCAAGACCACTTGCAGCTAAAATGGATCTGCTAAGGTTTTCTACATCCCAGGCAAGTGCAGGTCTATCACACTGTCTTAATGTCAATGAGTAGTGTCATGACATAGAAGAAATGATCTGCGACTCTTTGTCTGTCATTCTGTGGTTCACTGTCATCTTGTCTATCAGGATTTGCATGGAAATGTCTTGAATGTAGGTTGGAAATGTTTTGCAAGACAAATAAATGGTCCTGTGTACCATGCATATACATATATGATGAAATTCTGCCAGTGACGACAATCCCTCTGTAGTAACCTTGGGCAGGAAAGGGTTAAAGCCATGGTCAGCAAGTCCCAGGTGTGACACCCTTATCTGTAGATGGGCTATGCATCCTGGCACTGTTAGGTAACACAAGTGGATCTGTGAGGGATGGTGATGTGAATGTCATACTTGGAACAATGCAACTGAAAAGACGGGAAGGTGATTGTCAAGTGGAGGGAGGAAGTGTCAGAGATCTTGGTAAGTTAGTTGAGGATGCTTGATTGTGGCATCAGACTTGCTGCATTTGGCTGGGTGCTGCATGATTTGTCATAGTAGAAGCTGTAGAACATAGTTTCCTCTGATTATAAGGTATTTTCTTAGCTAGCTCTCAGGTGTTCTGGTGATTGAAGTATGATAAAAATGGTCTCTGTTTAAGCAATTTTCTCTTTTGGGCTAGAATGTTTGGCCAAAGGAATGTCATGTCACTCTAAAACCTTCCAATGAGTGAAGTGACTCATTGGTGAATTAAAAATACCATGACCTTCAAAAGCCAGATCCCTAATTTTAGCATGGATCTCTTTTGGCACCCCACAACAGCAGCCATGATGCTTTATAAATGGCGACATCATTGACTACTGATCTTGCAAGGAACAGAATGAGTATACTCTAAAACTTTAACGTGGACTTTATACCAATCATGCTTTCTTTTAGAAATGGGTGAGATGGAGGCTACGGGCTGCCACAGATCTCTGCCATGGATCTGTACAGAAATGAAGGTGCCAGGCTAGACTTTATTGCAACCTAGCACAGCGACCTATATCGACAGGTACAGTAACAGCTTTCATGCTCTCAATGGAATGGAACAGCTCAATTGATGGCAGGACTTTCCATCATCCCCTCAGCGCATGAAAGCTGGTCTCTCAAATCCCCTCTTTTACGCACTGATCAGATCATTAGCTTGGCCCCTTTGGCATCAGAAATTACTTTCTTTGGTGTCTAAAATTACCTCAAAACAAACAAGGAGTCCCGTGGCACTTAAAGACTAATTTACCTCAATTGCTTCACGCATCCCCTTCTTAATGCCATCCTTTACCTTGACTGGTCCATGCATCACTAAGCATTTCCATCCAACAAGATGCCATTCCACAGTTTGGCCAAAAGATCCCTTTTTATATCTCTCTGGCACTAGGCTGAACCAACACCTCCTACCTTTGAGGCATACTTTTCCTCTCCTGTGAATTTCAGCTTATTGCTACCCATCTGGGTAGAAGTAGCTGGGGAAAGTTTAAAAGGATGCCAGCTGTCCCACTGCTACTTGCAGCCCAGGGCAGCTGGAGTCCTTGGCTATGTCCACACATACATCATTATTTTTAAATAACCGATTTTGAAATGAGTTATTTTGAAATAAAGTTCTTATTTCGAAATAAGTTAATTCGAATTAACAGTTTGTTAATTCAAATTAAGGGAAAGCCGGCTTTCGAAATAGCTGTTGTTTCGAAATGGTTATTTCGAAACGAGGCCGTTTGGACATGTTGTTTCGAAACAATGGTGTTGTTTTGAAACAACGTGTCCGAATGCTGTTGTTTTGAAACAACCATTTCGAAACAACGGCTATTTAGATTAGATGCGAGGTTTAACAGTTTTGAAATAACAGCCGTTATTTCAAAACAACGGGTCCTGTTGTTTCAAAATAACTGTGCGTCGTATGGACATGCTGCTTCTTATTTTGAAACAACCTCTGTTGTTTCAAAATAAGAAGCCTGTGTGGACATACCCCTTGTCTTTTATCTGCGGCTGCTATCGGTGGAAGCAGCTGCATGAAACTTCAAAGGATGCTGGCTGCCCTGGGGTGCAGGTAGCAGCAGGAGAGACAGCGTCCTTATCAATTTCTCATGGCTGCTTCCACCCAGGGGTAGCAGCCACAGGAAATTTATGACTGTGTTGGGTCATGGTCAAATTTTTTTTTTTTTCAACTGGGTCACAAGAATAAAAAGTTTGACAACCACTGTGCTAGACCCTAGGTCTCATGTCTAGGTTTTTCTACTAAATCTCTTGTTGTAGGCTCTTGCTTTCTGCTACACAGCCAGCACTTTGAATGTCACTGAATAGCCTCTCATGCCCTTCAGAAATTAAAAATGTCCATAGTGGGTCAGACCAATGGTCCGTCTTGCTCTCTATCCTGTTTTCTAATAGTGGCTACTGCCAGGTACCTTTAGAGTCCCTAGCCTTTGTTTCCCTTTTAGATAGTCTCGCCACTGGAGACTGGATGTCAGGAGATTTCTAAACAAATTCACTTTTATGTTTAATTTTACCATTAACTTACATAAACTTTCTACATGGGTATTAACGAATCTTATTCATCTGTATTTGCCACCTGTTAAAAGACCAATTTCTGTTTGGTTAATCTTTTATTTTGTTCATATTCTAAAAATGGTAACCACATATGACCAAATCCAGAATGCTGACACGCAGCTGTTTACGGAAGATATTGATAGCAATTCTCCGTTCTAAAAAGATTTGCATGGTGCTTTACTAACAAATACAATGTTGTTGTAGCTGCACTGGACTCAGGATATTAGAGAAAATATACATGAGATAATATATTTTGTGCAGACAGATCTCCATTGCTACAATGCTCAACACCTTTGACAACATACTTTTCAAGATCCACAGGTCCTACCACATTCCTGTCACCGCACTCTTGAATGAACTCACACAAAAACGATAAAGACAAAAAAACCATCTCACTTGTGGGTGACACTTAATAACACAAATATTCTATATCTAACCTGTCAGTTTAAATTCATAACTTTGCTAGACACTAAAAATCGTGGCCTGAATAGAAATGCTACATTTATGGTTTATTACAACCTGTAATCCATTTGTAATCCAGCATGGTTGCTTCACACCCTTTTTTCCCCTTGCTACTCAACTGGAGGGGTGCTAACAGGCTACTTCACCTTGAATAGCCCCTTAAAATATGTGCTAACTACTTATGCTAAACAATCTGCTCCTCTTTATATTAAGTTTCCTAAACCTGAAAAAGAGATCTGAGAGAGCTCAGAAGCTTGTCTAGCTTACCAAAGACCAGGGGTTGGCAATCTTTGTGGGCCCCCGTGCCAGCCCTGCCTAGCACACCCTCTAGAGGTGCTGGGGACAGGGCCAAAAGGAGGCAGGGCCAGACTTCTGGTTTGGGGCAGGCAACAGCACTGGCACCTGCTGACGCGCGGCCTCCGATTCCCAGCTGGGGCTGGCACCCACGCTCACCAGTGGGCAGCCTCCAGTTCCTGGCAAGGGCCAGTGTCAGCACCTGCCAGTGGGCGGCCTCCGGTTCCAGGGTTGGGGCTGCCTCCTGCTGGCAGCAGTGGCTCCAGGTGGGCTGACCCGCCCTGCTTCCTTCTAGCCCTGCCTAGCAGGGGGTAGGGCCAGCAGGGGCTAGGAGCCCCATGCTCCACAGCTTTTTTGTGCCTGCTGACTGTGCTCCCCAGTGGGAGCCTGAAATTGTGGCACGTGGCTCTTGTAGCCACGACCCATGCAGCGCTGTGGGGGGCGGGGCCAGTGGGGGTGCCTAAGCAGCGCTGTGTGCCACTCAGGCTTGGCCCTCATGCCATTTTTGGCACATATGCCGGGGGCTGCTGACCCCTGCCAAAGAAGTTGACCCAATAAAAGGTTATTCCCTCACCCACCTTGTCTTGCTGTAGTCTAAGAACCAAAGTCTGTAATATTTACTTGAGGAAACTCCTTACTGACTTCAAGAAGAGTTTTGCATAGGTAAGGGATTCAGAACATGGCCTTATTAGATGAAATAATGGCAAATAAGTAAATAACCCTGTGAGAAGGGTGGAAGGCTGACACAGTAATTTAGAGTCTTTAAGTTAGCTGCACTTGCTGGTTCAAATGTCTTTAACGTATAATTCTACTCAAGTATCTTGTATTTCATAATGTCAACAGAATAGCAAGGGAAGGGGTCAGAAGTGGAAGGCAATGTATTAAATAATAGATCTGCCCAAATACCTTGTCAAGTGTTTAAACAGTTTAGCTTCCTGTTTCATTTTCATTGCCATTAGTTGCCAAGGGCAGTGACAAAATACGTGACTGGAGGCCCCGGATTCCTCTTCTAACCCTGGATTTGCCACTGAATTATCACGTAATCTGGGGCAATTCATTTAACTTCTGCCTTCATTTCCAGGTAAGAAGATAATACTTACAAGGGGCACTGAAGATTAATTACTATTTATAAAGTGCTTGGAAAATGCAAAAAGCTAAATTTTACAAACTGCCAGGCTACCCACAGCCATTTTGTGTCCATGATTTGCACCTTTCTACAATCAGTAAACATTACTGCCCTACTTCAGTATGCACTAAAAGCCATTGCCTCTTATATAGTTAGCACTGATTTATGACCTTTAAATACATTTGTAATTCATAAATATAATATTCTGTCAGTAGAATCAAATTACACACTTTCAGCATTAAAATTTTACAGCCTGCACTTGCAATCATAGGATTGGAAAGGACGCTATGAGGTCAGCTACTCCAACCCCCTGCTAAAAGCAGGACCACTCTCACTAAATCATCCCAGCCAGGGTTTTGCCTAACCGGGCCTTAAATGTTTCCAAAGATGGAGACTCCATCATCTCCCTAGATAACCCATTCCAAAGCTTCACCACCTCCTAGTGAGAAAGATTTTCCTCATACCCGACCTCAACCACTTCAGCTGAAGTTTGAAACCATTGCTCCTTGTTCTATCCTCTGTTGCTATTGAGACCAGCCTAGCTCCCTCCTCTTTGGAGCTCCCCTTCAAGTAGTTGAATGTTGCTATCAAATGCCCCCCCCGCCCAGTCTTCTCTTCTGCAGACTAAATAAACCTAGTTCCTTCAGTCTCTCCTTGTAAGTCGTGTGCCCCAATCCCCTAATCATTTTCATTGCCCTCTGCTGGACTCTTTCTTATTTGCCCACATCCCTTCTGTAACACGGAGCCCAAAACTGGACACAGTATTCAAGATGTAGCCTCACCAGGGCCGAATAGAGGCGAATAATCACATCCCTCACCCTGCTGGTAACACTCCTACTGATGCAGCCCAATATGCCATGGGCTTTTTTGCCAACACGGCACATTGTTGACTCATATCCAGCTTCCCAACCAGCATGACCCCCACATCCTTTTCTACAGTGCTACTACTTAACTGATTAGCCCCCCAGCCTGCAGCAGTACATGCGATTTTTCCATCCTAATTGGAGGAGTTTGTACTTGTCCTTATTAGACCTCAGGAGATTTTGTCTGGCCCAATGATCCAATTTGTCTAGGTCTGCCTGAATCCTATCCCTGTTCTCCGGCATGTTTACCATTCCCCCAGCTTGGTGTCATCTGCAAATTTACTAAGTATGCAATCTATCCCATCATCCACATCATTAATGAAGATGTTGAACAGAACTGGCCCCAGGACTGACCTCTGGGGCACTCTTCTAGTTACTAGTTGACAACTACACACAGAGCCATTGATCCCTACCCGCTGAGCCTGATGATCTAGCCAGCTTTCTATCCACCTTATGTTCCATTCATCTAAACCATACTTCTTTAACTTGATAACAAGAATGCTGTGGGGAACTGTATCAAAAGCTTTGCTAAAATTGAGGTACTTCACATTGACAGCTATTCCTGCATTCAAATATCCTCTCATCTCATCATAGAAGGTAATCAGGTTGGTCAGGCATGATTTGCCCTTGGTGAATCCATGCTGATTGCTCCTGATCACTCTATTTTCCTCCAAGTGTTTCAGAATGGATTCTTTGAGGACCTGCTACATGATTTTTCCAGGGTTTGAGGTGAGGCTTATTGGTCTATAGCTCCCTGGGTCCTCCTTTTTCCCTTTCTTGAAGATAGGTACTACATTTGCCTTTTTCTAACCATCCGGGACCCCCCCCCCCGTTCACGACAAGTTTTCAAAGATAATGGCTAGTGGCTGTGCAATCACATCGGCCAACTCCCTCAGCAGTTCATCTGGCCCCATAGACTTGTGCACATCCAATTTCCCTAAGTAGTCCCTAACCTGACCTTCCATCACCAAGGGCCACTCTCTTTCTCACCATTCTGTGTTACCCAGTGTGGTAGCAGGTCAAGAGGTGCAAGGCCCCTAGTTGGTTCCTCCAGCATTTGTACCAGGAAGTTGATCTCAACACTCTCCAAACCTTCCTGGATTTTCTGTGCACTGATATATTGCTCTCTTAGCAGATATAAGGATAATGAAGTTCCCCATGAGAACCAGCACCCATGATCTAGAAGCTTCTGCTAGTTGTCCACAAAAAGCCTCATCCATCTCCTCCTTCTGGTTTGGCAGTCTGTAGCAGACACCCACCGTGACATCACCCTTGTTGCACTTTCCTCTAAACTTTACCCAGAGACTTTTGACAGGCTTGTCTCTACTTGCACAGTAGAGCTCTGAGCAGTCATACAGCTCCTTTACACATAGTGCTACTCCATCTCTTCCTCCTGGCGTTCCTGAACAATCTATTCCAGGGGTCTCAAACATGTGACCCGGGGCGCCACATGCAGCCCCTAAAGCTATTTCCTGTTGCCCACAACAACACTATTTTTACCGATATTGGCAATATCGTTTATAGAAAGGTTTCAGTGGTGCGGCCCATGGGCTACCATACTAGTCCTCATACAGCCCCGTGGTGATTTGAGTTTGAGACCCCTTCTTTATAAGCATCAATGGCAGTGCTCCAATCATGTTATTCCAGTTACATCATAGCTCCCTGCAGAGGCGTCGCTGGTGCTGGGCACCCGGGGCACGTGCCCCGAATCCCAGCACCGGTGCCCCGGATCTGGTGGCCCCGGTCTCTGGCCCGATTGGGCTGGTGATCCAGGGCCTAGCTGCCAGCGGCTGCTGCAGCTCTGTCCCCTGCCGGGGATCTGGGGCCTGGATGCCTGTGGCGGCAGCAGCCCCGTCCCTGGCTGGGGATGCGGGACCCAGCTGCCCACGGCCGCTTCTGGCACTGTCCCCAGCCAGTGATGCGGGGCCCGGCCTCCTGTGGCCGCTTCCGTCCCCGTCCCCGGCCGGGGATGCAGGGCCCGGCCTCCCGTGGCCGCTTCCAGCCCTGTCCCCCGCCAGAGGGCGGGGCCTGGGCCCGTGTCCCTCTCCAGGCCAGCGATGCCTCTGGTTCCCTGTCTGTGCCAGTACTATCTATTCTTCCTGCTTGCTTCCCAGGCTCCTTGCATTTGTGTATAGGTACCTAAGATATGGGGCTGATTCCCCTACTTTTCCTTGCAGATTGTCTCTCCTGATGCAACTTTCTCCTTGGATTTTCTCCCAGTGTACCGCCTTCCCTGCTCACCTCAGGTGTCACTACTTGTTTGGTTGTGCCAGTTAGGATGGTCCTTGTCATTGTCGTTTTTCTTTTTCTTTTTTTTTTTTTTTTTTTTAACTTTCCCTCAATTATTTCCCCTTTGAAGCGCATTAGTTACTATGGAAACTGTAATGTCTTGGAGTGACTAGAGCTTGGTGACACCCATAAATGCAAAATAAAGTCAGTTTTTATAGTGGTTTGATAGTCATACCATGGTTTGTGAACAAAGGATATTTATACCAGGGCTGCCAGCCATTTGCATGCTATAAATCTCTGTACAGCTCTAGACTGCTTTTACACCCATTTTAACTTCCATTTCTCTGGTCTGTCTTCATGACTTTATTCCTGATACCATGGCAGTCTCACATGGATTCTTGGTGCCTTCTCTCTTGCAGTGCACTGCAAACACATACTGAGATAAGACAGTGAACAGTTTGAGGGTCTCTCTCAATGTCTTGTGAAAAGCTAGTTTCTCTTGGTATTTTAATTGACAGCTCGACCTATGGTAATCTACCTTCACTGGCCAGCAACACATCCACAGGAGCACTGTAGGCTTCATGGAGGCAGAGACTGTACAGTGACTAACACACAAGGGATCCTGACTGTTCTGCTGGGCACTTCTGCAGCAAAAATGGTAAAAGACATCAAAAACTCTGCCTCCAATGGGCTCTGCAGCTTCATAACCACTTTACTACATTGCACCTGAAATTTTTTTGTTATGCAGTACTCCATCCCCCTGGAGTTAGCAGCATGGCTGAGGTACCATGGCTCAAAAGCAAGCACTGCTGCTGAATCCTCAGTGGTTGGCATCTCAGGCACTAGCCCTGAAAGGTCCCAGGAATTATTCAGACTCCTGGGTAAGGGAAAGGCAGGAACTACCTATGAACAGGTTCAAAGCGAGCAACATTTCCTGTTTGGGTCTCTGGGTTAGTTCAGCCCAGGGCCTCGGCTCTTCAGGCTGAGTTCCTGGAGTGCCTTCTCCAGTCCAGTCTATTCAAGCAAGTAAACATTTGCGTGTATCCAAGCCTGGTCCAGCTACGCCTGTCATAGGGGCCATTCTGCACTGGCTCCCTGGCCAGCCGCTGCTGTTCCTCTGTAAGCGCCATGGAGATCGGCATGCTGCTGTAATGCCAGGGGTCACAGCCTGTTCCACACATGGCTCTAGTTAAGTTCAGGGATGTCTCTACAGCTTCCTGCTGTCATATCGCTCCCACTCCCAAACACAGCCCAGCTATTTGCTGGTTCAAAATCTTTCCTCTTAACTGGTCAGAGAAGAACTATAATGAGAAGGGGATTGATGGGAAACGTAGTCCCCGCTTTGGAAGGGCGAGGATGCTGATGGGAGATGTAGTCTCCTGCTTTCCACATGCATCACACATCACTTCAAGTGCCCAAAGAGTAGGTCCTAGATTCCTCTTCATTCTCCCATAACACTAAGTCATGGCTGTAACATTTCCAACCCTTTGCTGGCTCACGACATTGCGTCAGAGCTTGGTACCAATATTTGCTATATACCAACATAAACCCATATAACCTTGTCACAAGCACTGTTCCCTCTAAATTGCGCACCTGCATGCACAACTTTTCTGGCCCCAGTGCTCAGCATTTTCTGGCAGCGCATGGGGCTGGGGCCGGGGCCGTGGCTCAGCATCTGAGACTGGAGCGGCTGGCCGGCAGGCAGGCAGCATCAGCTCCCAAAGCCCTGCAGCGAGTGCTGTTTCCCAGCCCGAGCCTCTCACAGCAGTGTTGGGCTGGAGAAATTAAAATCGGCTGCTGTGAGAGGCTGGAGCTTGGAGACAGCGCTTGCTGTGGGGCTTTGGGAGCTGATGCTGCCTCCCTGTCAGCCAGCCGCTCCGATCTCAGACACTGAGCAAAGCAGAGCCTCCAGGACGTCCTCGGCAGTGGCAGGCACACTGCGGAGAAGGGAGGGAGCCTGCCGCCTGCTTTTTCTCTTTATTTCTCTTCCTTCCATCTCTTTTCTTTCTTTTTTCTTCTTTTCATCTTTCTTTTTTTCTTTCCTTTCTTGTTTCCTTTCTTTCCTTCTTTCTTCTTTCCTCTCTTTCCCTCTTTTTCTTTCTCTTCCTTCCTTCACTCTCTCTTCCTTCCTTCCTTCCCTTCCTTTGTCTTCCTTCCTTCTTTCCTCTTTTTCCTGTTCTTTCTCTTTCTTTTTCTTCTCTCTTCCCTTCCTTCTCCTTTTCTTCCTTTCTCATCCTTTCTTTCCTTCCTTCTCTCCATTAAAAAAAAACTTTAAAAATTATTTTAATTAAAAAGCTTTCTAAAATAAATTTCAAATAAAAATGAACACAAATTCAATTAATTAAACCCAATTAATTCTATTTACAACAAACACATTTTAAAACATAGGCCTATTTTGTACAAGAGAAGTAAGGAGTCCTGTGGCACTTAAAAACTAACAGATTTATTTATCACATGAGCTTTCACGGGAGAAAATCCTACTCTGTCAGATGCTTACAGAAAGGGATGCAAATAAATGCAAGGGAGTATAAGACATGTGATCGGGTCATACAGTAACAGCAAATCAGAGCACTTGTTAAGATTCAAATACTGGGAAACAGCACGTAGAGGAGGGTGACGTCAAATTGCCTGTTGTAATGGGACAAGAAGCCACAGTCATGATTTAATCCTGCTTTCATGCAATCAAATCTGCCTATCAATTCTAATTCAGCTGTTTTCTCTGAAGTCTTCATATTGCCTTCACCACCAAGCAAGCTACTCCATCAAGGGGTCATCATGTGCTCATCCACTAGTGTGATTTGTGCCATCATGTGCCAGAAATGCCCCCACAACTTATATGTTGGAGAAACAGGATAATCTCTGTGCAAAAGAATAAACGGTCACAAAATTGACAGCAGACATCACAACACTCAAAACCCAGTTTGTGAGCACTTTCATCTTTCTAATCACTCTATGGACAACTTGTTGATGACTGTACTCGAGAAAGTCAATGGGACATCAAGACTTCAAACAGAAAAAGCTGAATTAGAATTGATACACAGATTTAATTGCATGAAAGCAGGACCAAATGATGACTATGGCTTCTTTTCCCATTACAACAGATGATTTGACTTCACCCTCATCTACATGCCATTTCTCAGTGTCTGAATCTTAACAGCTGCTCTGATTTGCTGTTACTGTATGACCTGATCCTGTATCTTATGCTCCCTTGCATTATTTCCTACCGTTCTGTAAATTCCCCCATCTTCAAAGCATCTGACAAAGTAGGATTTTCTCCCATGAAAGCTCATGTGATAAATAAATCTGTTAGCCTTTAAGTGTCGCAGGCCTCCTTACTTCTTTTGCTGAACTATACTAACACGGCTGTCCCTTTGGAACTATTTTGTACAGTATGCAATTGTACTTTTGGTAAAAATTGATGATAATGTGTAACTGTAAAGTTGGACTCACAAGTTACCAAAGGTAAAATTTCTGCTCACAAACTAAAAATTTTGCTCATGACATCCCAATCCTTAGAGGAAACATGGTCACAAGAGCAACACCTTCACAATTAAAAAAAAAATTGACATACTCTTATCCAAAGCTATGCAGTTAAAATAGGAGAATAGGGAATCATAGCAGCTAGACAGCCCATTCTGCTACCCTCATTCATAGTGACTGTGACCCAGGCCTCCTGGGATCACCACCTGAAAATGCAGAAAATCAGGGCAAGCTGCAAAAATGAGACAAATTTTCTAAATCCTGATGGGTGGCACTGAAGCCGGACTCTCAATCAGCAACAGACACCATGCTTCTGATTCCCCACACCAGCTAGCAAGAAGCACCACAAAGTACAAACAACCTCCTTTACTGTATTCCAGCCCCTGGTTTGCAAATAGCCACTGGGTTTAGTAAAGATATATGTTGCTCAGAACTCCAAGCTCCTTACTGAAAAAGTTTTGCCTGACCCCAAAGGGCCAGCCACGTTACACAGAACGATATAGGTTTGCCTCTTACCCAAAATACCACGCTACCAGCCAGTCCTTTAGTAGTTAAAAATTTACTATAAAGAAGGAATGAAACAAAATATGAGAGATGTTAAAGGGTTACAGTGAAGTGCATTGATACAAATGATTAAGAGTCCATGTAGAGCAAATCATTGGAAGAATCTGGTGTTTGCAAGCTGGTACAGATCCTCTGGTGTGCACCCAGTACCTGGGTGGGCCTCAATCCTATGATCAGTTGCAGATGAGAAGGCTGCTCACCGTGGTATACTAGCCAAGGCTCTTTGAGATGGTTGTCCCTGTGGGTGCTCTCCTGCCGGTGCCTGAGCACCCTCCACATGAGCCTGGAGATTTTTGGTAGCAGTGCCTGGTGGGGTTGCTTGTGCACTGTCACCGCCTTTGGCTGTACTTGGCAGTTGAACAGTGCTGCGCGCTCAACTGTCCCCCTGTTCCCTCTCTAACACAGAGCCAAATTTATGAGTGTAAGGTCCAAAGTAGAGGGGAGGAGGATGCATGGTAGAGCGCCTGCAGCGACAACCATCTTGAAGACCCTCAGCTACTACACCAAGGTGAGCAACTTTCTCCTTTGAGGAGTGTCCTGTGGGTGCTCCACTGCAGGTGACTGAAAAGCAGGGCACCTAGTTGGTGAGGAGGGTCTTTGGAACTGAGTTGTGTATAGCTGATAAAACTGTTTGGCCAGAAAGTGCATCTGAGGTTGAGTGTTTTTCTATAGCACAGTGTTAGTTTGGAGAAAGTGTCTACAGAAGGCCATGTGGCTGCTTTACAAATGCCCATAATAGGTACATTGCTGACAAGAGCAACTGAGGTAGAAAGGGCTCTTGTGGAATATGTCCTAATTTGAGTTAAAGTCTGTTGCTGTTTTATTTGATAGCAAAGGTGTATACATGATGAAATCCATTTGGATAGTCTCTGTTTGGAAATGGATTGTCCCTTAGATCGTTCTGTGATTGAGACAAATAGAATTGGGGATTTGTTCTTTCCAGGTAAAAGGTGAGTATTCTTCAGATGCCCAGAGTATGGAAAGCTGTTTCTCTGTTGTATGCATGAGGTTTTGGAGAGAAGACAAGTGAGTGAAAGGGCTCATTTATGTGGAATGAAGAGATGACTTTTGGCAGGAATTTTGAGTGTGGTCTTAAAGTGATTTTGTCTTTGTAAAAGAAGGTGTATGGTGGATCTGCTATTAATGCTGCCAATTCACCCACTCTTCTAGCAAAAGTGATGGTGATGAGGAATGCAAAATTCATGAAGAGATGCAGCAAAGAGCATCTCGTGAGCGGTTCAAAAGGTGGTGCCATGAGTGCGTGAAGAACTGGTTTGAGATCCCAGGAAGGGACTGGAGTTTTGGTCTTAGGGTAAATATTTTTTAAGCCTTTTATGAACTGTTGGGTTATTGGATGGGCAAAAAGAGTGTTCCTATTTTGTTATGGAAGGCCACAATAGCAGAAACGTGTACTTTGACAGAATTCAAAGTCAGACCTTTATTTTTAAATGTACGTAATTCATGGTGTAAAGGCACAGAGATAGGGTTGAGGTATTTATCAGTGCACTGTGTGTAGGATTTTCTTGTGTTTGGTCTGCTGTTCAGTAGGATGTTTTGAACTTCTTTTGAACATTTTAGTTCTCTATTTGTGAACTATGAAGTAGCTATGCTCTCAGCTTCAGTACTGGTAGATCTGAGTGGAGTGTCTATCCTGAATTTTAGGAGAGGAGGTGGTGTATTTCAGGTAAGTGTTATGGAGGGCACAGTGCCATCTGCAGAAGGACAGGGAACCAAACTTGTCTGGGCCATGTAGGAGCTATTAGGATGACTCTTGTCCTGGCAGTTCACATCTTGTGGACGACTGTGTTCAGAAGGGGTATGAGTGGGAATGTGCACATTAGGGAGGCATCCCAAGTAACAGTAAGAGCATCCCCTAGCAAGTTTGGTCCTAGCCCTGCTCTGGAACAGAACTATGGACATTTGGTATTCTGTGCCATAGCAAATAAGTCTATTGAAGGGAATCCCCAATGCTTGAATATTGTTCTGAGGATGCCAGGATAATTTGCCATTTGTGAGAATGCATGAAGTCTCTGGTCAGGGAGCATATGATTGTGTTCAGATCTCCAGGTAAGTCTGAAGCTGTTACGTCTATGTTGTGTGTGATGTACCAGTTCCAAAGGAGGGCTTCCTTGTATAAGGACTGGGATCTCGTGCCCCCCCCCGGCAATTTATATAGTTCACACAAATCATGTTGTCTATGAACCTTCTGACTGACTTGTTGGTGATTAATGAGAGGAATTGTTTGCATGCATACTGTACTGCTCGAAATTCCAACAGGTTGATGCGCATATTGGTTTCTGATTTGGACCAAAGGCCCTGTATTTTCTTCTGTAGTAGATGTGCCCCCCCCAGCCTATTAGGGAGGTATCTGTTGTGATTGCTAGTGCTGGGTTTTTTCAGAAATGGAACCCTTTACAAAGGTGTTGTTTAGAATAGTCCACCATGATTAGAGACTGTTTAATACTGAGTGATGACATTAGAATTTTGTTGAGTTATAAAACAAGCAAGCAGTCCTGTGGCACTTAAAGACTAATAAATTTATTTATTGCATGAGCTTTTGTGTGAGAAAACTCCACTTCATCAGACTCCTTGAAAATGGGGGAATTTACAGAATGGGAGGAAAATAAATGCAGACAAGTGTAAGTCATGGGATCAGGTCACACTATAACAGCAAATCAAAGCAATTGTTACAATCCCAACACTGGTAAACAACACGGAGAGGAAGGTGTGGTCAAATCACCTGTTGTAATAGGCAAAGACTCTATAGTCACACTTTAACCCTGCTTTCACACAGTTGAATTTGCATATCAATTCTGATTCTGCAGTTTCCTCTTTGAAGTTTTGATGTGTTACCATTTGCTTGAACACAGGTATTAACATATCATCAACAGAGTGATTAAGAAAATTGAAGTGCTCAGCTACTGGTTTTTGAATGCTGTGATTTCTGATGTCAGTTTTGTGCCCATTTATTCTTTTGCGCAGAGAATTCTGTTTCTCCAATGCATAAGGTGTGGGGGCATTTCTGCCACATGATAGCATAAATCACATTGGCAGATGAGCAGGTGAAGGAACCCTTCATGAAGTATCTGGCTTGATTAGGTTCTATGATGGTGTCTTTTGTGCAGATATGTGGGCAAAGTTGGCAATGTGTTGTGTTACAGGGGTAGGTGCCTGCTTTAATGTTTCTGTTGTTAGGTCTGTAGTCGCTGGTGAGTATCTGTTTCTGGTTAGGGGGCTGTCTGTAGACGAGGAGAGGTCTGTATCCCAAGGCTTGAGAGAGTGAGGGTTCATCTTGCAGAACAGGTTGTAGATCCTTAATGATGTGTTGTAGAGGTCGGACTTGGGGGTTGTAGGTGATGACCAGTGGTGCTCTGTTCTCTTCTTTCTTGGATCTTTCCTGTAGTAGTTGACTTCACGTTACCCATCTGGCTCTGTTGATCTGTTTCTTCACTTCTGCAGGTGGGTACCGTAGTTTTAAGAACGCTTGATAGAGATCCTGAAGGTGTCTGTCTCCGCCTGAGGGATCAGAGCAAATGTGTTTATATCCTACGTCTTGTCTGTAGACCACAGATCATGTGGTGTGTTTTAGATGAAAGCTCAAGGGATGTAGGTAACTATACTGATCTGTAGGTCCTCAGCATATAGTGGTGTTTGTGTGTCTGTCCCTAATTTCTTTCTTTAGTGCCCAGAAAGTGGATCTCCTGTGTGGAGTGTTCCAAGCTAACTTTAATTGTGGAGCAGAAATTGTTGAAATCATAGGGTTAAAAGGGACCTCATGCGGTCATCTAGACCAACCCCGTGCCAAAAATGTGGGACCACTCCCACTAAATTATCCCAGCCAGGGTTTTGTCTAACCAAGCCTTAAATATCTCCAAAGATGGAGATTCCACCACTTCCCTAGACAGCCCATTCCAATGCTTCACCACTCGCCTAGTAAGAAAGTTTTTCCTAATATCCAGCCTGGACCTCCCCAGCTGCAACTTGAAACCATTGCTCCTTGTTCTGTCCTCTGTTACTACAGTGAACAGCCAAGCTCTGCCATCCTTGGAGCATCCCCTCAAGTAGTTGAAGGTTGCTATCAAATTCCCACTCAGTCTTCTCTTCCGCAGGCTAAATAAGCCTAGTTCCTTCAGTCTTTCTTCATAAGTCTTGTGCTCCAGCTCCTTGATCATTTTTGTTGCCCTCTGCTGGACTCGTTCTAATTTGTCCACGTCCTTTTTGTAGTGGGGAGCCCAAGACTGGACACAGTATTCCAGATGCAGCCTCACCAGTGCCGAATACAGAACAATCACATCCCTTGATCTGCTGACAACACTTCTACTGATGCAGCCCAGTATGCCATTAGCCGTTTTGGCAGCAAGAGCACACTGTGGACTCATACCCAGCTTCCCATCCACCATGACTCCAGGTCCTTTTCTCCAGTGCTGCTACTTAGCTGATCACTCCCCAGCCTGTAGCAGTGCATGGGTGTTGTTTTTTTTGGCCCAAGTGCAGGATTTTGAAGTTGTCCTTGTTGAACCTCATGAGATTTCTATTGGCCCACTGCTCCAATTTGTCAAGGTCTCCCTGAATCCTGTCCCTGCCCTCCAGCATGTCTATCATTCCCCCCAGCTTGGTGTCATCTGCAAACTTACTGAGTGTGCAATCTATCCCATCATCCACATAATTAAAGAAAATATTGAACAGAACTGGCCCCAGGACCGACCCCTGGGGCACACCACTCGTTACTGGTTTCCAGCTAGACATGACGCCATTGATTCCTACATGCTGAAACCGTTATTCTAGCCAGTTCTCTATCCACCTTACAGTCCATGCATCTAACCCATACTTCCTTAACTTGCCAGCGAGAATGCTGTGGGAAACCATATCAAAAGCCTTGCTAATGTCGAGGTATATCACATCAACAGCTCTTCCCGCATCCACAAATCCAGTCATCTCATCATAGAAGGCAATGAGGTTGGTAGGCACCATTTACCCTTGGTGAATCCATGCTGACTGTTCCTGATCACTCTTATTTTCCTCCAAGTGTTTGAGGATGGATTCTTTGAGAATCTGCTCCATGATTTTTCCAGGGATTGAAGTGAGGCTGACAGGTCTGTAATTCTCAGATCCTCCTTTTTCCCTTCTTGAAGATAGGCACTATACTTGCTTTCTTCCAGTCCTCCGGTACCTCCCCCGTTCGCCATAAGTTTTCAAAGATAATGGCCAGTGGTACTGCTACCTCATCAGCCAACTCCCTCAGCACCCTTGGGTGCAGTTCATCCGGCCCCATGGACTTGTGCACATCCAGCTTCTTTAGGTAGTCCCTAACCTGACCTTCTGTCACCAAGGGCCTCTCTTCTTCTCTCCAATCTGCCATGCCCAGTGTAGTGGGCTGGGAGCTGGCCCTCCCTGTGAAAACTAAAGTTACAAAAAGCATTGAGCACTTCAGCCTTTTCCTCATCCTTCATCACGAGGATACCTGTGCTATTCAGTAAGGGACCTACACCAGCCCTGATCCTCTTCTTGTTATTGACATACTTGTAGAACCCCTTCCTGTTATCCTTCACATCCCTTGCTAGCTGCAACTCCAATTGTTCTTTGGCCTTTCTGATTTTATCAATGCAGGCCCGAGCAATGTCTTTATATGCCTCCTTAGTCATCTGCCCAAGCTTCCACTTCCTGTAAGCTTCCTTTTTATGCTTTAGCTCAGTATAGAGTTCTCTGTCAAGCCATGCTGGGCGCCTTCCACATTTGCTGTTCTTGCTGCTCATCAGAATGGTATCTTCATGTGCCCTTAGCAGAGTTTCTTTAAAATACAGGCAGCTCTCTTCTCTGTGGAAATCTTCAAGGGAATCCCTTCCATGGTCCAGATGGTGAATATGTCATCAATGTAATGTAAGTAGAGGAGAGGTGTTGTGAGATGAGATTTGAGGAAACATTCTTCTAAGTCACCCATAAAAATGTTGGCATATTGTGGGGCCATGCAGGACCCCATACCAGTGCTGCTGACTTGAAGGTATAAATTATTCTCAAATCTGAAATGGTTGTGGGCGAGCAGAAAGTCACAAAGTTCAGCCACAACGTGTGCCGTGGCATTATCTGGGATGGTTCTTCTAATAGCTTGTAATCCATCCTTGTCTGGGATGTTGGTGCAAAGAGCTTCTACATCCATAGTGGCCAGGATGGTGTTTTCTGCTATCAACACTTCTAGCTATCTTCAAGACACCACAGACTTCCTGAGGAAAATCCAAACTATTAGCGAGCTGCCAGAAAACACTGTTCAAAGACATACCTGAAGGAGTCTTATGTGTAGTCTGGCATGCTTTGCTACGAAGGTCTTAGACATGTGTCCTAATAATTGTAGACAAGCCCTGGCCGATATCTGAGGGCTCCTGGAGATGGATGTCATGAGACTGATGATGATAAATCTTTGGCTGGGCAGTTTAGCTCTTGCCTGTATTGTACTGAGGCAAGCTCTGATAAATTCTAATTTTTAGACTGCTGTAGTGGTTGATTTCTTGTTGTTTATTTGCTAAGCGTGTGGCTTCTTGTGCCTTTGTTAGTGTTGACACTTTTATCAGACAATCACCAAGGTAAGGAAATATAATTATGCCCTGTTTCCTTAGCTGGGCCACCAACACTTGTAGTACTTTCAAGAAGACTCTGGCTGCAGGTCAGAGTCTGAAGGGTAGGACCTTGTATTGAAAATGATGGTCTCCTAGAATAAACCTCAGGAATTTCGTGTAGGAAGGATGGATTGTGACATGGAAGTATGTATCTTGCAGATTGAGAACAGACAGCTGATCTTCCTTTTCTAGAGTAGGAACTATTGTTGCTAGTGTTACCATCTTGAAGTGGTAAGCCTGGATGAATTGCTGACTCCATAGATCTAGGATGGGTCTCCAGCCACTCATTTCTTCTAGGTGAGGAAATATCAGGAATAAAAGCCCTTACCTCTGAATTGTATTGGGACTGTCTACTGTGCCTAATGAAAGGAGGAGTTGAACTTCCTGTTGTAACACAAGTTTGTGAGAGGGTCCCTGAAAAAGAACAGGGAAAGGTAGAGGCATCGCTGGCCGGGGGAGGGACCCAGGGCCCAGGCCCAGGCCCAGGCCCCGCCCCTGGCCTGCAGGCCCTACCCCTGGCCAGGGACAGGGCCAGAAGCCACCGCACGGCCGCAGGCAGCTAGTCCCCATATCCCTGGCCAGGGATGGGGCCTGAAGCAGCCGCAGAAGGCCAGGCCCCGCATCCCTGGCTGAAGATGGGGCTGGAAGTGGCTGCAGGTGGCGGTGTCCTACATCCCCGGCCGGGGATGGGGCTGCTGCTGGTGTGCGCCCCTGGGCCCAGGATTGCCCGCCCCAGCCGCAGGCGGCTGGGCCCTGGATCCTCGGCCGGGGATGGGGCCGCTGCTGCCGCCGGCGGCTGGGCCCCGGATCTCTGGCCCAATTGGGCCGGAGATCCGGGGCACTGGTGCTGGGGTTTGGGGCACGTGCCCTGGAATGCCCAGCGCCAGCAACGCCTCTGGGGAAGGGGGTTGGTTTGAAGGGCTAGAAGGAAAGCAGACTATGCTTTGTCTACTCTTTCTAAAACCTATCTGTCTGTTGTCATTTCTTGCCAGAGATGTAAGAATGATGACAGGCAGGTCCCAAAGGTGGCATTATTGGTAAGTAATTCCTGTTTACTTATGTTGGGGGGTGTGTGTGTGAGACTCATGCTCTTGACTTGACCTTCAAAATTATTGCCTGGAGGAGGCCTCCTGGCTCACTAAGGTTTGGTTAGATGGCAAGTGACATTTAGTTTGACGTTGCTTACATCAGTTGTCAAAATTTCTGTGTGGCTGGGTATAAGATGGTCTCTAGACCTCTGTGTATAAAATTTGCTTGGTTTCTTCTTGCTTACAGCGGTGTATGTTCCTAAAGATTTTAAAATTGCCTGTGAGTCTTTTAACAAGTGGAGAGACTCATCTGTTTTTCCAGCAAATAATTTTGGACCCTAAAATGGGAGGTCTTCTTTAGGGAAGCCAGAGAGGTGCAGCTGAGGGGCCTGCTGCATGACAATGGACATGGCCATCGAGTGTGCCCCTGTGTCAGCAGGATCCAGCAAGGCCTGTAATGCTGTTTGGATGATGAAGTGACCTTCAGAAATGTTAGCTTTATATTGTTCTCTCTTTACCTCTGATATGTTATCAATAAAGCTCCCCAATTTGGAAAAGATTGTGTGTGCATATTTTGATAACAGCACTTCATAATTGACTATGCAGAATGCAATGAAGCTGAGGAACAAACTTCTGTGACCAAAGAGATCCAACTACTTCCTGTCTTTATTATATGGTGGTGTTCTGGCACTTTGCTGCTTGTCTTTATGACTGACAGTCTGGATGACAAGTGAGTTTGGTGTAGGGTGAGAGATGAGGAATTTGTTATCCTTGGGGGAACACAGTATTTCTTGGCGGAACGTTTACATGTAGATGGTATTGTGGCAGGTGTTTTCCAAATGTTCTTTGTAGGATCCAGAAGTGTGTTGTTGATTGGTAACACTAGTTTTGAATATGTGGCTGTCTGTAAGATGTCACACAGCTTATGTTTTGCCTCTGGAACCTTTTCTAGAGATATTTCCAGGGTTTCAGAGACTCTTTGAAATAGGTCCTGAAACTGCTTAACTTGTCCCCGATTTTTGACAGTGGGGGTGTAATGGTTTTGTCAGGTAAGGGTGAAAAGAGTTTTGGTGGGGGAATGTCCTTTGGGTCAGAGAGCATGTCCGACTTCTCTGCCACATGTCCTAAAGAGAGGGGTGGAGCAATGGATGCTGGAAGTGATTGTATTGTCTTTGATCTTGTTGGGCTTGTTGTTTTTGAATGTTGAGACCTGTGGACAGTTCACGGGATCCAGTATTACCACTGGGGGGTGCGGGGAAGACTTTGGAGGTGGCATCCATGGGTTTCTACACCAACCTGGTGGTTGTGGTACTGATGAGGATGATGTACCTGGTTTAGGGTTTTGTACAGGAGAGGAGTGGTGTGGAGTGTGCATATGCCCTTCTTTCAGTTCATCATCATCACTATAGTGTGTTTGGCTCTCTGTAGGATTTGTCAGGAGATGAGTCAGTAGTGAGTAAGATGGTGTAGCATTGGTACTGAAAAGGGGAGACTCAGGAGTAGCTGAAACTGTGAGATCCCCATGCTGCAGGAATTGTTATGGTTCTGTGGGGGGGTTTAGGGCTGTTGGTATTGCAAACACAGACATCGGTAGTGGTGGCAGCATAGTTTGAGTAGCTCCAGCAGGCAGAGGTGCTGACTGGCTTATTAACTCCTTAGATGCCACGGCCATACATTTTTCTTTGGCCTTAATACCTTTAGCTTGGGTCTGTAGCTCTGTGGGTACTTGTGGCAGTTGACGGTGCTGCAGACCCGGAGGCTGAAGCACTTGATGCTGACAGTACCAGCTCCTTTTCTGCAGCTGAGATGTGCTTTTTCCTAGGTGTATTCTACTCTGGAAAGCCTGCAGAGTGCTTTTTTTGTGGGTCTCTTCTGCTCAGACTCGCCAATATCAGCCTTTGTGGTCAGCCAAGTGCTGGAGACTGTCGAGCATGAACGATGGGTAGAGAGAGATTGCCGTTCAGAGTCTGAAGAAGGTCTCGGTGATTCCTCTATTAAAAGGAGGTTTAACTGGAAGTCTCTCACTTTCCTTGTCCTTGTTTTAACTTGTGACAATGGAGCACTTCTCAGGTATGTGCAATTCCCCAAGGTAACAGATGCAGTAAGTGTCTGGCAGAGAGTGGGCTTGAGTGCCTGCAAGTCAGGCAGCGTTTAAACCGGGGAGCCAGCCATGTCTGGGTTGTTTGTAAATTTCCTATGTCTTTATTTAACTATCCTAGTAGAGAAAGACAGATAGGGTGGGAAGGTAGAGAAGGAAAGAAATTGGTTTTTCTTTTTTAGTTTGTTTGTTTTAAGCAAGGGGAAGGATAAATCAAGAGGGTTTTTGGTAGGTGAAAAGTTAAACTGCTACACCTAAGGAAGAAGAGAACTACCTATAAGGGGAGATCCTGCTGAAGGCTCCATCTCAAGCTGCAGGCGATAGAGAGGGAACTAAGGGATGGTTGGTTGCACAGCACTGTTTAACTAGCACATGCAGTACAAGACGGTGACAGCGTGTACGTGAACCGACCAGGCACTGCTACCTAAAATCTTTTTGCTCATGTGCAGGGCACTCAGATACCTACATAAGGACAATCCTCAAAGAAGAATAGGCCCCGAGATGTGTGTTGGCTGAATACTGAAGACGAAATGGAGTTGGGGGCAGCTGCTTTTACCACCTCTGGCCTTCACCACGTTGTGTGGAGTTTTTACAAATCAAAATGGAGTTGAGTCACATTGCCAGTCTGAGTGACTCACTGAGAAAGTTTCTCTCTAGGCTCATTGGGCCTGTGGTTCTATTAATGGGCCATTTAGGAGACATTGACTGTAGACATCCAGTCTGGAGCGTTTCCCAGAAGTTGAAACACAGATATAACAAACTCATCCATACCTTCTAATACAGATGTGAGACTACACAAAACATTATAATCATTCCCAGCAAATCCTAACCTTTCTATTGGTACCACACATGGCATAGTTCACATGGATTACTGCAATTATGAAATATGAAAAATAGTATCACAGATAGTCCCCCAATTCTGGACAGCATCACACTGAGTACTATCTTATTCCTTAAGTAGACTCACTGATGTCTGTGGAACTACTCAGGGAGTAACGTACTGCTTAAGAGAAAAATGGGTGGCAGAGTCTGGCCACTAATTTGTGCCTGTTGCCGTGGTGCATAGAAGCTTTGGTTGATATTGTCATTAAGTACAACATGCTGGGCTACTGATAGGGAAAATGATAATTCTGAAGCCTCATTAATAGAGAATTGAAAAAAAAATCAGTAATCATTGTTGCAGCACAGCTACTGGGAACGGAAGGTTATTCTTTTCAAAGATCAGATCGTCAGCAACGAGAGAAAATACTCAAGAGACTATGACAAGTTCATCTTTTTTTACACCACAAAAATATACATAATTCAATAAAAAGCCCAGCTGGATATGGATAACACAACTTCTGGGTGTTCATGATTGGCATGGCATTGTAGAAAAGACTGCAGTGTCCACTGTTGGGAAATTGCAGATCCTCGAGTGGGACAAGACTGGAAAGGAGGGAACAACGAGCTGCAGGGTTTCTACAGACCCAGGTATTGGCTCTGGAAGAAGCTGCTTACTCCCTTGTCTTTCTTCTCAGATATATGTAAGCAGCCAGTCTTGAAAACCATTTAGAAAAGGAACAAAGGTCAGGCAAATATTAAGAATTAAAAAACAGAATGAAAATGAGACTTTGTACACACATTAAAAGCAGCAGCCCATTAGCTGGAACTTACCTTTCTTTTAAATAAGTAGAAAAGGATGAAGGAAGGATTTTATATTTTGAAATCAGTTATCCAGATTATACTTGATAATTATGTTACCTTATTGCAAGGTACCATTAGTCACTCAAGACACATTTATAGCAGCAGCTGTGAAAGGGATTTAAAAAGTAGCCCCTTGGAGGTGGTTTTGTTTGTCTGTCTGGTTTTGTTTGTTTTTTTTTAATCAAGGAAAGCAAGAGTCCAATTTATAGAAATAATGATTTGGACAAACTGGCAAAATGGTCTGAGGTAAAAAGTATGAAATTCAATAAAGACAAGTGCAAAGTACTCCACTTAGGGAAGAACAATGCATTGCACATGTACAAAATGGGACATGACTGCCTAGGAAGGAGTCCTGCGGAAAGGGATCTGAGCGTCACAGTGGACCACAAGCTAAATATGAGTCAACAATGTAATGCTGTTGCAATAAAAGTAACCACCATTCTGGGATGTATTAACAGGAGTACTGTAAGATATGAGAAGCAATTCTTCTGTTCTACTCAGCCCTGATTAGGCCTCATCTGGAGTACTGTGTCCAATTCTGGGCACCTCATTTCACAAAACATGTGGACAAATTGGAAAAAGTCCAGTAAAAAGCAACAAGAATGATTAGAGGTTTGAACACTTGACTTATGAGGGAAGATTGAAAGAGCTGGGTTTGTTTAGTCTGGAAAAGGGGAGGCTGAGAGGGGACACGATAACAGTTTTCAAGTAACTAAAAGCTTGTCATGAGGAAGAGGGAGAAAAATTGTTCTAACTGCCAATTATAGGACAAGAAGCAATGGGCTTTAATTATGGCAAGGGAGGTTTAGGTTGGACATAAGTAAAAAATTTCTAACTGTCAGGGTGATTAATCATTGGATTAAGTTGCCTGGGGGAGATTGTGGAATCTCCATCATTTAGTTTTTAAGAGCAGGTTAGATCTCTCAGGGATGGTTTAAGGGGGTACTTGGTCACAACATGAGTGCAGGGGACTGCACTCGAAGACCTCTCATGGCCAACAGGTTGGATACAGCTCACAATCCTCCATGAGAATACACTCTCTCCCTAACAGAGGGTGAAGGAGTGTGGTCTTGCTGTATCACTAAGTGCAGCCTTGCATACTCAGCACTCCACAATGTTATAAGAGCACAGGCCCTAGTATTTTGATTTGTGGCACATACAGCCCACTTGAAGTACATTTAAGTCAAATCTTGCCAGCCACAGCAACAAATTCATGAAGTTCTATAAACTTGGTTCTTGGCCACCTCATCTTTAGTGTATCGGGCATGCTCCAGCGGGCTCAGAAGGGACTAGAGACTGATTTTTGAGTCCCCTTCAATATGGCATTACAGTCCGTCAAGAATAGGACAGCCTCAGTTTAATTCATTGTGTGTCAATGAGGCTCTCAGTCATGGAAACACTTACCCACCTACATAAGATCAAGTCTGAGGTGATGAGACTAGTTCTCTCTCTCATGTCAGAGGAAATCAGAAAACAATTCAATTTAAATGTAAAGATCTTTCCTCCTATTACAATTTATACTGTGTATGCAACACACTAACATACCTGTACATGCCTTCTTACACATACACATGTATTGCTGCACAACGAATGAGACAGAAGTTCCCCAATCTTCAAAGCGTCTGATGAAGGTGGATTTTCTCCCACGAAAGCTCATGCAATAAATATATTTATTAGTCTTTAAGTGCCAATGGATTCCTTGTTTGTTTCTGAGGAAGAATAGTTATGTGATCTTTTAATGTAAAGACTAACATAATGCTGTCACAGGATGCACACCTGTACAACCATGGGCTCTGATCTGCATAACTCTCCTATTCACTTTTGCAGTGTAATACTGTGGTTTGGTGTGAAATGTGTTGTGCAAGGTTCCCGTTTGAACGCTCTGCCATATTGTTACGTATCATGGTTCCCGCAGCACCATGTATTTGCAGAGATGTGAAAGCATGTTATATGGTTCAGACAATCAGGTCTATCTCAGCATGGAGGCTGGAGAGATGCATGACAAAGACAATGCAAATTGAGCTCCCTGGCTTGGGTGAAACAAAGAAAATCCCCTTGACCCAGGAAAGGAGGGGCAGAAGGATGTTTGAAAACAAATACAAAGACTCTTGGAATGGCTAGGTGCTTTTTGCCAAAGACAAAGACCATCTTGAAAAAACTCCAAGAGACTGAACCTATCCTTGTTGCCAGGAAGACCAAGACTGGCTGAATACCACCAGCAGCCAGTCTGGTGGGTAAGAATGAGAATAAGCTAGATCTTGTGAGTAATCTTGGACAGTTGATTTCCTATATATTCACTTAAAATCATAGTCTCTCTAATGAATAAACTAGTGGTTGTTTTGTCTAAAGCTGTGTGAATTCTAGAGGGTGTGAACAAGTGAGGCTGGGCATATCCATTTCATTGACAAATGGATGAATGAATGGCTGTGAGTCTATAGTCATTGAGGAAAGGTCCCAGTCCCTGTAGGATGGATGTTCCCAGGGTGGTACCTGGGGGCTGAGGTTGCTTGCCATCCCTTGAGTGGCCAGGGGGCTCGCACCCACTACTTGGGACCGATTACATGCAGAAAGCTGGTATGGACTGACTCAGGAGTGAGTGGTCACCTGGCTAAGTGGTGTGAATCAGGGATCAAGAGTGGAGCTTGTGGGGTCACAGCAGCAAACCTGATCAGATCCTGGAAGGGGAATGTCACAGTGGTGTAGCGAGCAGGGTTATGCGCAGCTTGCTCTAATTGGTGTCAAGGATTTTAAGTCAGTCATATGTGTAGTGACTGAGAACAGCCAGGAGGAGATCATGGTTTATTTTTTTCTATTTGTTTATTTCAGGTGAGGGAAATAGAAAAAAGAAAAGCTAAAGATGTCAGTGATGCAACTGCAAAACTGGAGATCATCCATTTGAAAGCAGAGGAGAGGGAGAAAGGGAGAAAAATAGGAGAGAGAGAGAAAAAGAATATGAATTCGCAAGATGGCAGGTAGAGATGAAAATGAAAGAGGCAGTTATGGCCAGAGAGGCTGAGGACGTCGCCCGCAAACGTGCACTGGAACTTCAGCAGCTTGAGGTGTGTGCAGTGAAGGAGGCCGCAGGAGAAAGAGAGAGTGGAAACACCATGCTTGCGGGCGACTTCCTCGGCCTTTCTGGGCATAACTGTTTCAGATTATGCTGAGGTGTACTGGATGAAGTTTAGAGAACTCAAGAAGCAGACAGGCATGACTTATTGCAAATATACGCGTACATTGTGGAATTTGTTAAACAAATGGGTCAAAGGTAAAGGGGTCAACACATATGAGCAGTTTCGAGACCTCATAGCACAAGACCGGTTCTTATGTGGGTGTACAGACTAGGTCAGCACCAGTCTATGGGATAAAGAAGTGAAACCTCTGATAGAAATGGCCACAGTCGTGGATGCCTTTGAGCAAGCCCAAAACTCAGTGGGAGGTGAGCCTCAGAGGCATGGGGAATGGGGAGGCAGATGCCTGACCCCCAGGAGTTCCCCTTGCCTAGGAAGGCCCAGCACAGCCCACCCATGAAGAAGGGAGGGAATGGGGTGGCAGATACATGCTTCCCAGGAGCCCGTATCTCCTAGGAAAATTAAGTAGTTCCTCTAGGGAGCAGGGGAGCTCGAAAAGTTGTTTTTTAATGCAATTCCTCTGAGCATTTGAGGAAGCAATACCTCTGGCTAGGAGGAGTTAATTTCCTGCCCCCAACCCAAGTGAATTCCATGATCATGACACCTGAGACATCAGAGATGCAGAAAATGTCCTCTGTTTACAGCTTTGTGGAGGGTGAGGAAAAATAAGGAGTTTTGAAGAGAGATCAAGTTGAATGACCAGAAGGCTGTTGGATGGAAGGACACCAATACACAGCTATCACTGGTTAGGCCAGGCTGGATCCTGGAAAGAGCCAGGTTTCATGAGCAGGAAACATACATTCAAACAGTGGGAAGAGGTAGGATCTGTGTGCTTCTTGCAATGGTGCAAGTCCAGTGTGAAGGTTTAGAAGCCAATATGACAGTGGGGATACCAGATGACATCCCCGAACTGATGCAGACTGGAAACAACTTCCCAAAAGTGGCTAGGCCTGTCAGGGCTGTTACTTGTGACATCTTGAACACCCAGCAGAAAGCAAAAGAGGTGGAGGTGAAGCCCTGGAGGGTGCCATGGAGGAGAACTGCATGTCCCTCGTGGGGAGGGAGTGGTGGCCGGCTCCTGGCTGCCAGAGAGGAGTGACGTGGACCCTGTGGCCAGGGAAGTCGTTCCCCAGGCAGAAGGCCAGCAGGTTCGGACAGTGCAAGGAATGGGTCTCATTAAGCAAGCTAGTGAAGGCCCCGTCTTGGAGCAGGGCCCAGAGGAGGAAGCTAGTGCAGTCTTTGTGGGATGCAGGAATGCCGACCCACTGCTTGCATGGCTGGTGATACCGAGATGGAGGGGGGGTTGACCCAGGGTCCCTACATCCAGACATGTGGCCTGCTGCCCAAACACTGTGTGGGGACTGTGGGCAGGGCTGGTTGGGGGGGGGGGGGACCACTGCTAGATGATACTAGTATGACAAGGCAGCCCAAGGTGCCACATACACAAACTATGGGCAATCTTAACCGGACTGTGTCTTTCCCAAGCCCTTGCCCCACCATGCCAAAACTCCAAAAGCCTAAGGGTCTAGGCAAGGAGGACAGCCTGGGACTAGTCAAATGCAAAGGTCTAATTGGCTGTTGGGAGGTAAGGAAGACCAAACCATCCAAACCAGAAGCAGGTACACTGGGATAGAGGGTGTGCTATGGAAACATACTTGTAAGCACCCATTTATGATAACAATTTGGTACTGATGATATGGTATGTAGTGGCGAGTCTGATGTTCAGGTAATCTTTGTAGTTAGATGCTCTGTGTGTAGATTTTTGGTAACGGTTTGTGCATGTACTAAGAATGGCAAAGGGGAAACTGAGGCAGGCAGTCTTATTTTGATGGTATAATTTCAAGAGGATTTTGAGAGTTCTGCCTCTGCATTAGCTTCTGGCTAACTGTCTGACTTTGAAAGAACAGAAGTGCTTATGTACAAGGGGACAGAATTAACGCTGTATTAATCCTAAGATTAGAGTGGCTGGCTTTGCAAGCTGCATAGCTTTCTTTGTATGTTTTCTTTCTTTTGACATGTAATTTATAAATAAATACAGGTACATATACACATGCACAATTTATATATGAAATAAAAGTAAATAAAAAAGGCCAAAACGTTCAGTCTACCCCAGAATAGGGCTTTGATCTTGGGTCTGCAAATTTGTGGACAATAATTTCAGATGCAACTTCAGTCATTTAGACATGTTGACACATGACTGCACCTGCAATTCAAGTACATAGGCTTTTAAATTATCTAAATTACTCTGAAATTAAATTACATATAATTGCAGGCATGGGACAGAGACAGTATATGAAAAAATTATCATATAATCTTCATTTTTGTTCTGCATTTTTCTACAGGGAAAAAGAAAATCCAACTCTGTTAAATGGCTTCTTATGGTAGGCACAGATCTTTACCAGAGAGAATTACAGAAGTGTAATGGAAGAAACAAGGGAGCAAGGGGTATTTCCTCACTCACACCATACACATTCCATTTCTTAGTTAGCTCTACTAAAGTTTCTTCCACTTCTATTTAACTCTCCTGAAATGGCTCTTATGTCTGGCTTGTTCACGTCAAGTATCATGGTGCAGAAGCTGAGGCTGTTTTCGTGTATTCACTACAAGGACTGGCACTCCTTGTCACTCTGCAGCAGCTTTTATTTAAACATAATAAAAAGCCCCCTTTTCTTTCACAGATCTGTTTCCGGCATGTCAATGAGGCACACAGCTCCAAGTGCTTCAGGAGCTAAAGTGTACTTGGCGGATTCTCTTGCTTCAGATGGGAGATGCAAGTCTTTCCCTGTCTTCCAATTCAACCCTTTCTCCCTGCTTCAGGACACATACTCACATTGCAGAATAAAAAGACATTTAAACAGATGATTTTGACCATTTCCATGATACGTCAAAACATTTGTGCCTAACACTGCCTGATATCAGTGGCATGCTGGCAGACAAGGCACATGCCTGGTCCCCACTGAATCCTGACAAATCCCAAGCAGGAGCCAATGTGGCATACCTGTGTGCTAGATTTACTAAAACAGATATTAAAATGATAAGAATATGCTTAGTATTTAGCCTGTATTGAATGCTTGTGAGCTGCTGCAGGCAACTTATAGCCTTTGTAGCCCACACCGTAAGGTGATATTTGAGCACTGGTATTGTAAGCTTTTGTCTGGGTAAATCAGCAGACAAGAGAGAGACATTAACAAATGTGAAATGCTGCTCTCCCACCGAGGTGTTATGTTTTGTCCCAAAAGGAAGGCCTGTCAACACCAGACAGATGAGAGTGGAAGATTAAAAAGGACAAAAGATGTTATTTGCTCTTCCTTCCCATGCAAATGTCTTGCTAGTGGATCCTTCCCACCATTTCTGTGTGCAGAGCACCTAGGGGAAAGGAAGTAAAATCTTCTATGAAGGAGGAACTATATCTCTGTGCTACTTGGACGTGGACAAAAAGGGAGGTTTTCTAGCCATAAGGAAGCCCCACCTACTTAGTCTGGTTTAGTCCTTGCTTATTATGGAAGCTTCTCTTACTTTTTGAAACTTATGATGTAATTTTTGTGTGTGTATGTTTACCAGCCTTAACCTTGTAAATAATTCTTGATTCCTTCTTCTCTTTATGAATCTGTATGTACTGTAGTTCATTATTGGATCGACTACAAGCATTGCCTTTGGTATGAGATCAAAGATGCAACTGACCTGGGCAAGCGACTGGTCCTTTGTGACTGGGAGTAACCTGATTGTTAATGAGTCTGGTGGTGTAATGGATTAGGCTCAGCTGAGTGGTGAACTGGATTGGAGTACCCAAGGGTACCGTTGGGACTCCATGTTAATACAATTATAGCGTCTGGGGAGTTTATATTGATGACTGCTTGGTGAAATGTAAGTACATAATTCACGACCCTTTGGGTTTTGTGGTCTGGTCCTTAACATGCCTGCCCTTAGTCTGGTATTCACACTCTCGAGTCATTGCAGAACACTTGATACTTATAACACAGTGCCCAGAAATATCATGTCTGAAGCCACTGATCTAGTTCACCACAATGGAAAGCTGGCAAGTACAGTACCGTGAACTCTTGCTTTCTCTTGCCTTGTATCCATGTGTGAATTTATCAGGTTAACTACATCACCTGTTTCTAGAATTTCACACAGTCATTTCTTTGTTCAGTTAGTGACCATACTAAGGCTACTGAGTGCAATAACTTTCACCTGGCAGCTGGAGAATGTTCATCTGAGGAGATCTCTGGCTCACAGCTGTTAATAAGCAATTAATGATAATTTTTAATAAGCTTGGAATTAAGAGGAAACACCATATCCAAGGGGTTGTTATCACTTAGGTGACAAGAGCCAGTGGGAATGCGGCCCATTGGCAAGAGTCTGCAGCAGGCCAGCAGTAGGAGAACCTGGGAACTCCTTGCTCCCCTGGGTTCTAATCTGGCAGGTCAGATCATGTGGCCTGGGGGAAAATGGCATGAGGCCTGTTCGCTGAGACTCTTCCATAGCCATTGACTCTCCAGAACCCCCACAGGGTCTGCTGATGGACTCCCAAGGCGTGTTCTGCCTCGCACTGATCCAGAGGCTCTCTTCCTCCAATCATGGCCCACCTTTCTGGGTCATCGCAGGGGCCCTCAGCAGCCTGGCGGTGGTGATGGTTCAGGCAGCATGGAGATCCTGCAGGAGCTAACAGACTAGGACTGCTCCCTTAGTTTGGTCACTTTGACTCAACCAAGTAGCTTCCTTTTGAGCTTCACCTCCATTGTGAGCAGACCCAGCAGGTACAACTGGGTGGGCCCCTCTGGGCCCAGCAATGTTCATTAACCCTTGATTAAGCCAGTGTGGGGCTCATATACATTATCACATGGCAGAAGATTGAAAGAGTACTATGGCGCACGTATATTCAAAAAGAGTAACTGAACTATGACACTTGCCCTTTGATAATATTCTGCCTTCCAAATTTCCCAGTGCTATAAAACCTTCCTCTTGCCCTCAAAATATTGTCTGTTTGAATGGGAACTATCAATTTACAGGAACAAACACTTCACTGCTATTTGTCTGTTTTGGAAGTCAGCCTCCCTTCCTCACCTCCACTAGAGGAACATCATCATCACCGTCAGTAAAATAACAGAATAGTAGAGATTAAATGTAAACAAGTAGTAACAAAAATTATAGTTAAAAAAATGCCCTGTGTTTATCCACTTTCCTCTTTTATTCATATAATCCCCTTCCTTCCCTCACAATAATTCTAAATTTCACCCCCGACCTCTGCAAACTCCACTAAAACCAAGTTTCTGTAATTTCAAAATATGTATCTGGAAAAGGACAAGGAACAAAAGTGTTATCTAGTAGCATTACTCTCCCCCAATGGTCACGATGTCATCTGTCTGCCTGACTTTAGGGTCACTTGCTTGTATCTCACTCCTCCATCATTACTCTGATTTTGTCTTCTAGGCTGTAGTTCTTAGGATCAGAGCCAAAATAAATGTGGGCATGTGCACACACACTCCCGGCACCTCCAGCATAATGAGTCTCTGCCCCTGACTGGGCTATCTGTCCTGCCACAACATAGATATTATGTAACAGTAAGACTAATTACAATCCTTCTGTGCAAAAGCTACAAAAATAAATTGTGTTGTACTGTAATTTAAGATCCTTCTCCATCACCAAGAAAGCTTTGCTGTTTAAAGATGTGAAGAGCAAGGTAAGGAAATAGGTCAATGAAGACTAGTTTGTTTGTAAACTCATTTGCTTCAATACAAATTTCTTTAAGCTATTTGGAATTTATATACAACTCAGAAGTCAAACTAATACAAAGTCTCTCTGATACAGCATTTTATCCTAAGTGTCCCACAAAGAAAACCAGAGAGACTGGGAACAGAGCAAGTGGGAAGCAAACACAGAACAGAATTACAGACTCAGAATTCAGCCATAGCTCACACACATTAAAACCCAAATTTACTGGGAACTCATGTTGGCCAAAACACTGGACTTATTCATGGGAACTAAGTTTCAGGTCCAATGCTTTAACAAATGGGTAGATACAGCCTCAGTTTAAAACTGTATCTCGGAAATGCCACCGAACAGTGCAGTCCCTACTTCCGGTTGGTGGTATTTCTTGAAATGCAGTACTAGTATGAATCATGAAGAAACAGCTCTCTCGCCCCATGGTGTGTTTATGACTAACCAAGATTCCTTTTTTCATTATTTCACATTTCTGAATTCAGGTATGTGTTGTCAAATGTGTTTTTTTTCAAAAACTAAGCAATTTATGTTAATCAGACATGTACAAGAAAAAATTTCCTTTTCTTGTCTCAACAAGTGAAACATTCCTAGAATTCAGCTGTACGGGGGTCGGGGGGCACAGACAGACTACAGATATTTAGGCCTGCCTATAAGGCCTATGATAATCTTTAAATACATTGTATCACTAGCTAGCTACAATGGTAGCAAATCAAAGAATCAGCTTGACTGGGGGCTTGTACTTTTGCTAAGCAAAGGCAGAAAGCACAGGGCAGCCATAAGCTGGGAAGCATGCAGCCACATCCACACATCCCAGCACAGCAGGTTGGAAGAGGTTAACATCTCAAGATAAAGGAAGATGTTAAAATGTTCAAAGTTGATAGCATCCTGTCTGGTTTGCAAACACTTCTGTGGACAGAATCCATACTTTGTATTGTTTGGCCATCCTGTATCTATTGCTCTGATGACTTCTGTCTGCATCTTTGTCTCTGTCTGTCTTGTCATTAGTTGTAATCCATTAAGGTGCTGGGGTATGATTGGCCAGAGGATTATATTACAATGTGGTTGGATTGGTTCTTAAAATAGTATTAAAGAAATGATTGGTTAAAATACATTATAAAAACTAAGGTAAACCAGGAAGGAGAGGGAGGAAAATTATTTGGTGTGGGGGGTTAGGGATTTACTGGGGGAAAGGAAATTTATTTGGGAGGGTGGAAATTTACTGAGAGGGAAAACTTACTGGTGTAAAGGACTATGGGGTCCTAATGGATGCTTGTGTGGAAAAGATCCCAATAAACCTGTCATATTGCCTGCTGCTGGACTCTGGTCTTCTGCTCCTGTCAGTGAAGCAAGAGCTGAAAGGACTTGGGAGGGTCCTAACATGCACACTGAAAAATAATCCAAACACTGCTTCATAAACATACATACTCTGAAGTAAATGTTTAAATGTAAAGCTTAGGTCAGGCACAATGGGAATATTTAGAGACCATTCAAAATCACTTCCGTTAAACTTATTCCATTATGAAAACTGGGTTTTATTGTCCTCTGTGGTACATTAGACATGGCTATCTCTTTAAACAGGCCTTACACTTCCTGTCTCCTTTTTACGCAGTAAAACGTACAAGAACAATTACAGAAAGGACCGCATAAAAAGCTTATTACTTCAGCAGACTAATAACCTTTCTGAAGCATTAATAAACCCTCCCTCTAAAATCTAAAGCAGGGCTGTTATCATGGCAACGGAATGAAAGAGGCACTTTCTCCATACATTTTCTCTCTCCGAAGCACATGGAAGGCAGCCAGGTAGCAGATGGCTTGTGTGGACAATTACCTTCATTTTGCTGGAGCATGTTTAAATAAAACAAACTCTGTCCTCTTCATTACCAATTTTCAGAATCACTGCTCACATATTGCTCAGAAAACAGCATGAGAAAGGGACTTTAGACAGAGAGAAGAGAGTACTGTAGAATGTATTTCTGGCATCCTGACAGCCATATACAGTATGGTGTCTATGTGTTTTTAAAAAACACCGCCCCCCCAATTCCCAACCATATTCCATTTGGGGCCTTTGTCGGTATTGGCTTCTTTAGAACAGCACAGCTGTCTAATCAAGTGGTGGAGTGAAAAGAGCAGACAGCGTCAATGGGATTATTAGACGCTATATTGTCTGTCACATTGAAAGCTTTGTATTTAATTGTGCAGAATCACATAATTAAATTAGATACACAAAAATACATTTAAACAACACTTGGGTTGTGACGCAGGAAATCTGAAAGTGAGGGCTGTCGCTGTGATCTTCACCTGAGGGGTAAAGGAGCAAAGGCACACAGGAGGAGGCAGGGAGTGGAATGGTTTGCATGAAGGACTGAGCAGCAGTCTTCCTGGCAAACTACTTTTTCAATTCTAGCGTAAATTAAAACCAGCTAAAATGGTTTAAAAAATGTGGTTCTCACCCCCCACGTTCCCTCCCCCCACCGTGGTCTTTTACAGAGGCTGCATGCAAAATTACAGGTCGAGTAAATTATTAAGAAAAGAGACTAAGCCCCTGAAAAGATGGGTGGGGCTTCATGGTATTGCTAACACAAACTTCACCATAATGATTAACTTTTGTGCAATACAAAGTGCTAGCCTGCAGTAATAAAGGAGTGTGTGCTGTGATCTTCAAAGTTGAGCTATCACTTTGATAGAATCCCAGTTTTGCTTCCCAAGGGCGGATCTCTCCTTGTAAATGGCTGGTTTCTATGGAGCAAAGACCCATTGGGGTTGGAAGGCACCTGAGTGGAATGTGCAGTTAATACCTAAGCCCTGGGTTAGGTTGATTTCACTGTTTCTAAACCGTCTCTGGGAGACGGGCATCTACCCTGAGCCTTGAACATCTCCATTCCTCTTCTCTTGCCCACTGCTCTTATAATTCACTTTTCGTCACATTTAGATTTACTATTCTGAAACACATTAATATCATTTATTCATACCCAGAATAATCTGAGGCAATTTTGAGACAGAAAATAAACATTTAAGTACAATACACATGCCAAACCTGGCAAGCCGTTAAAGAAGGAACTGATCTTCATTCTGGGGGGTGGGGAAGAAGAGAGGGAACAGCACAGCAATTATAGAATATTTCTGATCTTTTGTAACACACACAAAATGATCTGCCTATTTTCTTGTATTTTTCCCCCCACACAGTAGGGAAATGAGATAGTTAATAGAACCATGTCTGGTCTTCCTAGAAATTAAACACCATGGCTTCTGATGGGAGAAGAGTAACTGCGAAACAATTCTCAGTGAACTATGAAATAGAAAAGGTAAAGAAAACAGAAAGCTTAGCATGGCAGTCCCAAAGTGAGCCTTTTGCCAATCACATCCAGTGATCACTTTTAGAAAATCAGCATTTGTCAGCAATTACCACATAGTGGTATCTGAGCCATCAGTTTTTCCTTTATGCTTTGAATAGGAAATATCTGTGCCAACTATTTGGAAATTTTTACTTTTTAATGGCAACCAGTGTATGGCATAAGTTTTCCTTCCTTGTTGTCTACCTCAGACTTTCTCTAGACACCTTCTGGTCTGATTCATTTCAGTAGCTCATCTGCAGAGATGAGATTCCAAAAGAAATAAGTCTGTACCTACCCACAACCTTACTGGATGTAAGATAGCTATGCCAACCCTTTCATTCATAAAGTGCTGTTTGTTTTCATTCCTTTCTTTCCCCAGGCTGTAGGATGTATGGCTGGGATCAGGAAACAATCAAATCTTGGTTACCGCATAGAATGCTTTTTTTCCCCTAACTTCTTTCAAAGCCTAACATTTTTGCTTTCATCCATCCTTTCCACAGTCACAGGGTGTGTGCTGTCCCCCTTCTAACAGGGCCTCTTGTGGGGATGCAGAAACAACATTCAATATATAACATTATTCTCTTCACCAACATCTAGCATTTCCTCATAAATCCCACTGGGTTTGGTTTCTTATTTGCAGAGATTCCCAGGACTCTTATAGTTTCAATCCCCATATGGCTCCCCACATGACTTCTATTACACGAGACTGAAAGCCATTGTTATCTTTCCTTTGCACTTGTTAACAATCTAATGTTGTTGGAAAGTTTTCCACCGTGTTTCCCAAAGTCAGCAATGCCTCTCTGTTAACCATTTTATTATCGAGCAGATCCAGGGAAGCACTTTCCGCCTTTGTGTTACAGCATCTGTTGTGGATGGGTCATGTTCCAAGCCCCGAAGATGGGGCATATGTAAACAGATAGCTAGACCAAGCCCTAATACAGGACATTACCTATCTTCCCAGTGCCTACTTGGAAATGGGAGGACCCACTCATATGACAGACGCTTGCCCTTGAAGATCTGTATCTTGTCTTTTGTCATTAATAACTAGTTTGCGCCCTTGTAATTAAAAACTGTCAATGCATTAGCACAAGGGTATAGAGTTGAATTGTGCATGGAACTTAATTCTGTCATTTCCTCACTTACGGAGAAATCAGCCATACACAAGCATTTTCTCCATATGGGTATTCTTAAAAATGGACTTCTCCAAGATCTGGCTGCATTTTTAAATAATAAAAGCATCTGCAGACAGACCACCAAACTTGGGAAGACTTTACAAATAGGTAGCCTGTTTGGTGGAGTAAAAGCAGAGGCCCAGAATCTCCCAACAGAATCAGAAGAGCTGCGGTTCTGATCAGAGTTTTATTAACCTATGTGACTGAAGCAGCCAGGCCCAGATTATATCGTTAAGCAGGAGCACAAGATGGGGGCAGTGTGGTGCTGCTCTGCCCAGGAGCACTGCTGGCCTAGGAAAAGACCTGAGTCTTGGCGCGCTGGGACTTGGGGCTTGGGCCCCGGGCCCCATAAACCCAGCACCAGTGATGCCCCTGGCTCTGCCGCTACGAAGACGGGGAGGCCTCACGCTTCTGTGGAGGTCTCCGGTGTTTCAAGGATCAGATCTGCTCTGCATGCCATGTAAGGAGTGAAATACACTCCTCTGTGCTGCAGGTTGGCTCTGCTGCCTGGTACCAGGGGTGAGGATCCCCCTCTCTCTGGATTATTAGACTGTACTCATCTCCATAATATTGGCATACCTTCTCACAAAGCTTTTGCCCCAGGACTAGACACACTCTCGGCCTGAGAAACTTCCCAGCTAGAGAGATGTTGTACAAGGTTCTGTAGTTTAGAGATGAACCGTAGAAGCACTGGGTTCAAAGAAGCTGCAAGTGTCATCTAGTCTAACCCTCTGCCAAGATGCAAAATTTGTTGTGCCTGAACCATCTGAGAGAGAGTTATCTAACCCCTTTTAAAAAAAAACCTCCAGCGAAAGAGACTTCATGACTTCTCTAGACAGTTTGCTCCATTGTCCTGCTGGTCTAACAGTTACAATGTTTTATATAAGATTTAGTCTAAATCTCCTATACTGTAGTTGGAACCCAATACCTTTTGTCCTGCCTACTTTGGAAGGAGAGAAAAATTTTTTCTCCATCTTTCTTATGGCAGCCTTTCAAATATTTGAAGACTACTATCTTCACCTCCTCTTTTCCAAATTAAACATACTCATTTCCTTTGGCCTTTGCTCATATGGCTTGTATTCCAGCGCTTTGTTCATCTCTTTTGCTCACATGTGGACCCTTTCCAGCCTTTCCACATCCTTTTCATGTATTGGTGACCAAAACTGGACACTCCACTCCAGCTGAGGCCTAACTAGAACTTGAGTAGAGTTGTACTCTCCCCTCCTATGACTTGCATGCGGTGTCTCTGTTAATGCAATGCAAATTGCATTTGCTTTTTTTGCCACAACATTACATTGTTGACTTGTGTTGAGGCTGTGATCCACAGCAATTCTCAGACCCTTCTCAGCCAGTTATCCCCCATTCTGTATTCATGCATATGGGTTATGTAACCTAAGTGTAGCACCTTACATTTAACTTTGTTGAATTTCATTTTGTCGTCTATAGCCCAGTTCTCTAATTTTATCAAGAGCCCTTTGAACTTTAGTTCTATCTCCAAAGTGTTTGCAACCCCTCCTAACTTGGTCCCTGTGCAAATCTGGCACTGCAGAAAAATTCTAATCTCTCATAGACCACCCTCTGTAATGAATAGGAAATTCATTCCAAAGCACCTCCAACAGGGTAACAAAAATTCAGTTAATGAGTATTTTAGTGTCTAAATAGCTGACTGGTTTTCACATGAGGAAGGAAGGTCATTCATCTCAGTATATTATCTCTGCATATCCTCAATATAGAAGTTATTTGCCCAGCTTCGTAAGTCCAAAAGCGAGGCAGAATTCATGACACTCACTAGGGATCTGCAGAGGCAGTTTTGTGCAGGAGAAAACAAGGTTAATTATCTGTAAAAGGAATTTTCTGAATATAGTATCTCTGCTGGTCTTCATGAGCACACTCTGTCTAGCAAGCCATGAAGTGCAACTCCTAGCATGAGGCTCTGCAGAGGCAATATGAAGAAGGAGAATTTGTTCATAAGTCTAATTCTAAGTGAGCTTTTGATATTTATAGAACCACACACAAGGAAAGCATGTGGACTATTCCTCAAAGATTCTTAACTGGGGTGGCTCTCAAAATGACGACAGACTAGCTCAGGGCATTTAGTTTACTAGACCAGAGGTTCTCAGTCTTTTGTGGGTTGTAACACACTTCACAGTGTGTCACAACTCTACAGGATACGCTGGCCCACCCCAAGCCGAATCCAGCCATCTCCCCAGCTCTCCACACTACAAATAGTGCTGTGTGGAGGCATGGCAGTGTGTCCTGACACAGTGGTTGAGAACTGCTGCACTAGACCGTTCAGTACAAAAACTAAAGATGCTGTTTCCAAATCCATGAGAAGAGAAAACAGTGAATTAGATTTACTGGAGTGGTTGCACAACACCCTAAACGTAAGCATTATTTAAGTAAGAGACTATGCTATCTATAGGGACAACTCACCCTTGGTGTAATGCCATGGACAAGAGGGAGAAGGAGTAGGTAGGTCAAAGAAGGACTCGAGATTTAGGCACAGCAGAGTTTTCCTGAGCCCTAAAAACATGCATAAGAAGCTTGAATTTGTTGGGAAAAGGGAGAGGAAGCCAATGAACAGGGAACGTGAGTGAGGATAGAAAACTCAGGGAAATATTTAAATTCTTCACGGCTTCCTCCCTGTCCTGGAACATTCAGTTCCATTTTTAGGTAGTCCTAAAGGATGCTTTAGACGCACATGAGCAGCTCTGTTTTGGTGCAGCAATGATGTCAAAGCAGGCTGAAGCCTAGGTTGTTGCCAGAATAATAATTCCCAGGGCTGGTACTACGTAAATTGCTGAAGCTGGCACAGTGAAGTGAGAAACATGGCAGCCACACACGTGTGTTGCAGTGCTGGCCCTTAACCTAAATATGAGGGCCAGCAGCACCACAGAATACACGAGAGCCATGGCGAAGTGCTCCCTTGATGGTGCAGGAGCCAAAACCAGACTGAAGCTTGAAGAGATAATTTAGTATTCAAGGGAGAGTGCTGTGTTGCCTCTAAAAGTGATAGTGTGACAAATGGCAGAAGTTAGGTTAGTGAGACTACTGTGACTCTCTCGTTTGGTATGAGCCAAAAAGAAAACAGAGAATTGCTGAAGGGAAGTAAGGTCGGACTGCTTATCCCAAGAAAGTAGAGAAGGAAATAGGAACTGTGTGAGTTTAACTGGTCATCTTCATGCAAATATAAAAATCAGTCTTTTAAGTCTATTTTTTCTGGTGCTAAAAATAAGCTTTTGATCATGAAAACAAAGACAAACTAATTTAGGGAACAGAATACTTGGTATGTCACAAATCCAGACCAATGAAGTAAAAACAACTGGTGAAATGGTCATATTATTTCTATTCAGCCATAAATGCAGAAGAAATTCTCCTGAAATAAAACCATTAGCCTACAAAGTAAGAACAAGAGAGCTCTGTGGCACGTTAAAGACTAACACATTTCTTTGGGAATAAGCCCTTGTGGGTACAACCCACTTATCCAGTTGTATCCAATGAAGTGGGCTGGAGCCCATGAAAGCTTATGCCCAAAGAAATGTTTTAGTCTTTAAGCTGCCAAGGCACTCTGGTTGTTTTTGCTGTATTCAGACTAACACAGCTACCCCTCTAAATTAAGAGCAGACACTGAAATTTTCCTAGAAAAGTTGAGAGAGCTACTGTTATGCATGTTATGAAAGTTTCCGAGACTCAGTCTTTAGTAACTTCAACATTCACATTGACAAGAAATCTGTTAGTCTTAAAGTGCCACACAACTCCTTGTTGTTTTTTCACTGGACTAAACTAACACGGCTATCCCTTTTAAAATGTCACTTAGAGTTGAACTGCCAAACACCTCTCACACCCCAGGTGTCTCACTGATAAACTGCAGGCCTATATGCACAGCTAGTTATGACATGATCTTCAGATTGGACGATGACATAGAATGCAAAAATATTATTCCCCTGTCAGACAGTGTTGGTCAAGCTAACAGATCCTCCTATCCATGGACAAGGAGCGTGTGACCTTACCCATGCTGCTGTGTCTCTCCATGGCATACACACTTTCAATCACCAAAATTCCTGTACTTCCTCCAGGATGTAAAACAGGGAATGGAAATGCAGAGAAATGGTTTCAATTCTTACTCTCAGAGCAAACCTGAGGAAGCTGTGACGTATTACTACTTCACATGTGGAGTTCTGCAAGGCTCGGTCTTCTATACAAAGTAACAGGATGGGATCGTGTGACTGCACCAGGTCAACTGTAAGCAATACATAGACAATACACAGTTCTACATTTAATTGGCATCAGATGTCAGCAACATCATCATAGTTGATTAAAAATGAACCCAGAAGAGATGTGGGTTTTGCCAGTATAAGAGGGAAAAGCTTTCAAGAACTTGTCATATTACTAAGATCACTCTTTAGTGAAGATGTCTACCCTCCAGTTGTCAAGATGGTCCAACAACCTTGTGAGTCTTTGAGACTCCTTATATGTAACCTTGTTCACTCACAACTTCTACAGTCCAGAATTAAAATGGAATTGATGACTTTAAGGGTACGTCTATAATACTGACAGTGGCAAAATCACCACTGTCAGATCAATTTTTCCAGATTGACTGAGCAGTCAGTTAAGACATACTCAGTTGATCCAGAAATTGACAATAAAACGACCCCCTCAAGCAGGGCAGCACAGTGGAAACATCAGGCTAATGGGGAGTTAGGAAGTCAACAGAAATCATGCAAGCTGCTCTGTGTAGCTTGCATAGCTCCTGTTGACTGCCATTGAATTTTGCCAGCAGTGTAGACTGACCCTAATGGTCAGAGCTTTCTTGTCAGCTGCTCCAAGACACCAGCACTCACTTCTTGAACACATCAGAGTAATTATGAATCTCACTACCAAGAGGCACAACTTTAGGGGCATAGGTCAGTGACTATTCTTCTGAAATCCCTGGAATGCTGTCCAAACCCCAGGCAATATTTTCAGAGTGGATGGACGCAAAGAGGCAGTTGGAAGCGCTCTTTCCCAGCTCCCCGCCATTTCTTTTCCCCCTTCTCAAGAGAAGGACTATTCCTCTCCCTGCCCCACAACTGCTCCTCTTCAGCTCCCTGTTATCTCCTGCCATAGATGATTTTGGAAGCACAGGGAAGCCTCTTTCCTACCCTGGCTCTCTTAGCAGTACTGCTCTTCAATCAAAGTAGTTGCAGCATCCTCAAGCAGCTGCTGCAGCCCTAGTGGCCCCTGCTCTCAGGGACAATGTCTGAGTCTATCTGGGCAGGGTTTCCACATGCAGAGAGGGTGAAAAGAGACTGTCAGTCCCTCAGTATGAGATAATAAAAATAGTGACTTGCCTGTACCATAACCATTTCTCTCTGAGATACATTTCAGACATCTAATCTAGTCAGGTGTACGTGTGCCCAACACACAGAGCTGGAGAGTTTTCTGCAGTGGTACCTACTGGGGAAGTACATACATCTTGCATATTGTCATGGCCCTTGTTAATGGTGCATAAGGTGGTACCATCTCAGTGTACAGTTCTTTCTCACTAAAATCCTGGCTGTGTGAAACTCCAAAGCAGAAGGGAAGGAGAGCGGGTCATGGACTAGAACAGCAGAGACAATGCGGGTAAGTAGCTCCTAAGCAGTAACTTAAGGAGGTGGCTATTAGAACTACGATTGCCATACAGCCTTCTCAAAGCTTAAACTGCCTCTCCAAGGGTGTGTTCACATGGCAGTCTTATTTCGAAACAACAGAGGTTGTTTCAAAATAAGAAACGCCATGTTCACACGATGTACCGTTGTTTCGAAACAACGGGTTCTGTTGTTTCAAAACAACTTAAACCCCATTTGGTGACAAAACAACGTTGTCTCAAAATGATTGTTTCGAAACAGTCCTGTCAGAACGTGTTGTTTCGAAACAATGGTGACTCGTTTAGAAATAACTGTTGTCCAAACATGCTATTTCGCTTTGAGCTTTTTTCCTTAATTCGAATTAACATTTTCTTAATTCGAATGAACTTATTTTGAAATAAGGCATTATTTCGATACAAGTTGTTCTGAAACAACTTGTATCAAAATAATCCCGTGTGTGTGAACGTAGCCCAAGAGTCAGGATGGCATGATGACAGGTTAAAGTACAAACAGATGACCGAGTAGCTATCTTGCATACGTCCAGTATGGGAACACTCTTTAGGAAGCCTATTGAGGTAGTCTGAACGCTTGCTAAGTGAGCAAACAGTATATGGAACAGTTAGATCTGCCATCCTTCAGGCAGTCTTTGTGTGGGAGGTTAGCCAACTAGAAACTGTATTATGTTGAAACTGCCTGTCTTTTCTTTTTACTGACATAAGAAACAAATAACTGGAGAGAAGAGAGAAGATTTGGAAGATTTAGTTGTCTCCACAAAGTAGATAAATACTGTGTATAGTCTGATTTAAATAGAATAATGACACTACTTTTATCAGGAACTTCGTATGGGGCCTTAAGGATGACTTCATCATGCATCTGATAAAGTGGGTTGGTTTCCACGAAAGCTTATGCCCAAGGAAATCTGTTAGTCTTTAACATGCCACAGGACTCTTGCTGTTTTTGGTATACACAGATTAACCCGGCCAACTCTTTGGAAATTGTCACTTAAGGATGCCGTATCTTTTTAAAATGCAGTACGTGGAAATTCTGCTATAAGAGCTTGTAGACTGCCTATTTTTCTAGCTGGTACAATAACTATGAGGAAGAGTGTCTTCCTAGAGAGATAGGATAAAGCATAAATCATCACTGGTTTGAGGAGTGGTTCATTCAGAACAGTCAAAACAATAACCACTTTGCAAATAAGGGGATAAAGGTAAATTATTCCTTTTAAATATCTGGAGACCATAGGATTAGAAAAAAATGGAGTGTCCTTGAACTGGAGAATAAACAGTTGAAATTGACACTAAATGGACTCTCCAAGAACTTACAGAAAGATCCAGAGTCTTCAGATGCAGTAGGTACTCTCAAATGTCCTGAACTGTAGCTTCCATTGAAGCTAATCCTGATGGCTATTCCAAAGGAAGAGACATTTCCACTTGACCAAATATGAAATTCTAAGACTCTCTCATGTTGTTAAGTAACACGTTTTGAACTGCCAAAGAGCTCTCTTTCGCTCCATGGTCTAGCCACTGTAAAGCCAATCTGTGAGAGGCAGGCTGCCTGGGTCTGGATGCAACATCCGACCATGTTTTTAGGACAGTCTATCGCAAAGCAAAGGCAAAGGCCAAAGTGGTCAAACAGAATGACTGAGAAGGTCCAACAACCAACATTGATTTGGTTATGCTGAAGCTATGAGAAGCAGCCTGGCATAGCTCTGTTTCAATTTGAGGATTACTTGTAGAATTAGGGAGACAAGAGAGAACACACACATGAGGCCCAGGGTCCCATGCAGGTGAAAGGCATTGCTCAACAAACCTTGGCTGTGGCCCGCTCAAGAGCAAAACTTTTTTTCCCGGCAAACATATCAATGGATGAGGTTCCCCCCATCGTGTGATGGATCGCTTTCCAGATCTGGTCTGGTGTGCTGCCGTGACCTCCCAATTCCCACTCCTGAACCCTGATTCGCCCTGCTTTTCCAAGTGACCATTCACTCCTGTGTCAGTCCACTCTGGCCTCCAGCGTGCAACTGGTCCCAAATAGTGGGTGTCTTCTCCCTGGTTACTCAAGGGACAGTCCCCCAGCAAGCACCCTGAGCCCCAGTTCCTGCAACAGGGATCTACTGTCTACAGAGATTGGGACCTACTCTCAATCACCACACACTCAGGTCCATCCATTTGACAAAGAAATGGATTGTGCCCAACCCCCTTTACTCACTCCCTGGAAAGATCACACAGCTTTAGATAAAACAATTACTAGTTTATTGATCAGATTATAATTCTAAGTGAGAATATGGCCAGTCATGGCAGAATCACAATATAAATGAGTCAGGAGAGACCACAAAATATAAAAGGTAAAATACGCATGCTAACCTAATACTTCTACTTAAACTAACCTCACAGTCCAAACAAATTTAAGCTCAAGATGTTTGGCTGTTAGCTGTTTGCATAGCCAGTCTCTGCCTGATGCCAGGCAGGGCCCAGATCTTGCTTGAAGTTGTTTCAAAATGGAGAGTCTCAGCATAAAAACCCATGAATCTTCCAGGTGTCTCTATCTCAGTGGTTCCCAACCTTTTCTCTATCTCAGTGGTTCCCAACCTTTTCTCTGCCGTGGCACACCTTGATACCTTTAAATTTTTTGAGGAACACCACCATTAAAAAAACAAACAAACAAACAAACTCACAAATACGCAAATTCACTTAAATTACTTATGAATATTCATGACCCATGGCACAGTGTTTCACAAATGCTGCTATGTGGTGTAGTAGGGGGTAGCAGAGCGGGGGGGTGCAAAATGGGGGGTCAGGAGCAGTGTGCAGTGGCAGGAGTGAGTGTGGGGAGCAGAGCAGGGCAAGGGTGGCAAAAGAGCACAAGGGCAGCCATACGGGGAACAGCACAAGGGTGGCAAGAGAGGAGAGAGGAAGGGAGAACAGGAGTGGCTTTGTGGAGGGACAGGGGGAAGCTGGAGAGTGGGAAGGTCGGGCAGGGGAGCATGGCGCAGCACCCACTTCCCCCTTCTCCACTGTGGTTCCCTGCCACCCAGGGCAAATCCTCACCCCAGTGCTGCTCCCTCCCATCCCAGTGGGTCCCGTCCTCCTCCCCCATCCCACTGCTGCCTGTGATGGACCCTCCCATCACTACAGGGGCCAGAACTAGGCCTCCAGCCCCCAGCTACACCCCCCCCACACATAGCCACCCCACCCCCTGGCTACACACATCCCCACCAAAACAGCCACCCCACAGCCCCAGCTACACACCCTCTGCTACACAACCACTCCCACCCACCTCTGTTACACACACACACACACACACACACACACACACACCCCCCAGCAGCCCCCCCCCAAAGCCCTTACTTGGACTGTTTGCAGGCTGCTGACACAAGCTGCTCTGCCCTGCAGGGGGAGATTCACACACTCCCAGCCTTCCCCAGCTCTCTGCTGGCTGGGCCTAAGAGGGAGCCAGGTTTAAGGTGGAGCCACCAGAACTCTGCATTCTGGCTGCTCCTGCTATTTTTAGGGGGGCCCCTGGAACTCTGTGTTCCAGTGCCTTCCTCTATTTTTAGGGGGGCCAGAAGGCTTCCTGCCTAAAAATAGGGAGCCCCAGAACTGTGTTCTGGTGCCTTCCCCCTTACTTTAATCCCTGCCTTTTCCCAACCCTGCACATCCTAGGTGGCTGGGCTGAGCAGGGAGGGAACTTTAACTCCAGCTCTCAAGGACGCTTGTGGCACCCTTTGAGTGTTGCCGCAGCACACCAGTGTGGGAACCACTGCTATTTATCTCCCTGCTCAACTCCTCCCTTTCTGGGCAGAGGTGACCCCTTTGTCTCTTCACAGACACCTCTATTAGCATATCTGTGTCTCTTTCAGTTAGCTGTTTGCTCACTGCTGCTGGGAGAGACCTCTGTCTGTTCCCCCATCTCTGAGCCATGGAAAGCAAGTTACATGTTTGTTCACACACATGAAATTGTAGGAAACATATCATCATAGAAATCGTGTAGAATAGGTTACTAGCATCCATAAAGAAACCCTGCAATTTGCAACAAATCATATACTTCCAATGTATACGGGAACAGGAAGATCCTGTAGATCATAACCCAGGATGCACAGATGTGCACACCATGACACTCCCATAAGTGGAAAATAACTTGGACCACATTAGTCTTCAGAGATCATTTGTGATTCTCAGAAAACCTGCTCAAATGATCTTTGGGCACTTTCTGAGAGGCTGTCAGGTGAGAAGTGGTGAGAGGGATGCCTTCTCTAATACAAAAGCTCCAAAGCAGTATCATTTCCTGACTAAGATGATTGAGCCCTGGTCCCCTAATCTGTTTAAATAAAGCATGATGGTAGCCTCTTAATGTGAGGATGAAAAACTTGGCAGGCCCTGTGAATTGTGCAAAGCTCCAGCAAATTTATACACAGAGCTGCCTCTTGTTCTGTCCATGATGCTTCCCATCTTACTAAAGTCTGTGATAATTGTCCTTGATGGGAGGGGATGAGATAACAGGACAACCCTTCAGATTTTGTTTTAATGCATCCAACAGTTCAAGGGTATGAGGATTCTAGCAGGTATGTGGACCAAGATGTCTGATTTCCCAGAGGAGAAGCCTGGCTTATTGGGTCATGGTAAGTACATGAAGCCATTATCTCCTCGGACAAGTTTGAACAGTAATATTCAGGTGAGATTTAAGGGAAGGAATAAATTATGCTATTGAGACCATGCAAAATTTTAGTATTTGATGGGGATGTGTTTAGGTCTTTAAGAGTTACATATAATGGATCACAGACCCCACTTTGATTTGGGATTCAGAAAGCATGGGCAATAAAATCCCTTTCCTCAAAGATGGGAGAGGGAACATCTAGTGCCTAGATAAACATCTGAATCTCTTGGAGAAACAGAGACATATGAGGAAGGTTCCCAAAAAATGGGGAAGGTGTGTTGGAGGAGGAGATAGAAACTGGATGGAATATCTCAAGTTAACAGTGATTAATACCCACTAGTTTGATGGTGTGCACTCCCAAAGTACTAAGGAAATAAAATAACCTGGCCCAAACCGGGAGAGAAAACACTCGGGTTGCTGGTGACTGTATGGCTGTCCTTGAGCCAGAAATCAAATAGAATGCTTTCCCACAAAGTGAATAGGGATGAGCTGCGAGCTTAATACTCAAAGTAGGTGGTTTCCCACACTCAGACTTCTATCTCATTTTAAAGAGAAACTTGCAGACTATGCAGTGTAAAATAGCTGTTGCTATTGCTGAGGCTCACATTGTTGTCTCCTGTCAAAGCCCACGAAGTTCAGAATTGCTCAAGAACCTTAAATGAGTGAAAGATCTCATCAGTTTTGTCAGAAGAGAGAGACCAACTGGAGAAATGTCAGCAGGACCCAGCAAACTGGAGAGAGGTTTTGGCCACCAGACCTCATACAATTAAGGCTCTGATTCTTTCTGTGAATCCTCAGGCAGAATGTAGACTTAACATCCCCGTTTACAAAGTCATTTTCTAAAAGCACCTGCTGAGTCACTGTGTCTCTTTGTAAGGTTGATGATGAAGGGGCACCTCTGCAGAAAACTCTCCCGCTCCATGGACTGGAATACACATTTGCAACTACTGGAAACAACAGACTGACCAAATTTGTCTAGCATCTCTCCTCATAGTCATCACTTTTAGGAAAAGGAGAGTCTGTGAGAGCCCTGGATGTTTCCAGAGGTATCCTGAATACTTCCTTCTCTTACACTGATATCACAGGTTAGAGACAATATGTCTCTATGTTGTACTACCACCAAACATTTTTCTTCCACCAAGAAGTTTCTTAAGAGAGAGACAGTCAGTCTGTGAGAAGTAACAAAATTCATATCAACCAAAACAAAAACAATTCACTGAAGATATATAGTGAGTATATAGTGAGTTCCCCTAAGGATCTGTATTAAGACTGTTGCTGTTCAACATATTCATAAATGATCTGGAAAACGGGCTAAACACTGAGGTGGCAAAGTTTGTAGACAATGCAAAAAAATAAATCAAAGTATTGTGAGCCCCCCCCCGGAAGGACTGGGACAACACAGAAATGAGTCCAGTGGAGGACAATGAAAATGATTAGGGAGCTGGAGACTTATAAGGAGAGGCTGAGGGAACTGGGCTGCAGAAGAAACAAAATGAGAGGAGATTTGGCAGCAGCCAAAAAAAGTAGTACAGGGAAAATGGAGCTAGCCTGTTCTCAGTGATGGCAGTAGGGGAGGTCTAGGTTGGATATTAGGAAAAACTCTCTCATTATGAGGGTGGTGAAGCACTGGGATGGGTTACCTAGGGATGCAGTGGAGTCTCCATCCTTAGAAGATTTTAAGGTATAGCTTGACAAAGCCCTGACTGGGATGGGTTACTTGGGGTTGGGATTGTACTAAATGATCTCCTAAGAGACCTTTACTCTTAGAATAAATCATTGCCACGGATAGGACAGCACTTTCCTAGTGTACTGTGTTTGCACATACTATTATTTTGCTGTTTTGGCACGTGTCTAATGAATATTTGTAGTTACTATGCAGTTCCCATCACAGTCTATGCTGGGAAAGTTATCACTTTTTGGCTAATACTATAGAATATTTGCTCATTTCCCGTACGATCTCATCATTTCTGAGTTGTCGAATACATTTTTTTTTAAACAATAAAAACAAGTCACGCTCTTCTCCCTTCTAAGTTCCTTTATCTTAGCCTTTGTACTTTTCAAATCAGCCATAATTACAAAAAACAAAACAAAAAGACCTCATCCCACAACTCCATCTACACAAGGCCTTACTTTACTGCCAGAGGCAGTTCCCTTTCGTCCCAGAGGGATAGCTGTGTTAGTCTAGTTCAGTGGCATAGTTTGGTGGCCAGCTGGGAACCATGCAGCTTACCGTTCTCAAGCCAATCATAAAGAGGGCATAGTGAACTCTGGAAAGAACTACATCCAGCAGTCTGCAACAGACTGGTCAGATATGGTGCCTGAGGCCCAGCTGACAGGAAAAACTTGCACTGGTGTGACCATATTGATGGGGCTACCACCGATCAAACCCCTAAAGTAGATGTGCTCTGCTGGTGCAAAGCGGGGCATCAGCGATGCAGCTCACTTGGCTCTATTATCGTATTAATTTTCGCCGGCTCTAGGAAAACAAACATGGAGTCCTGGTGGTTTGATGTTGGGGTTTTGTGTGTGCGCATGTGCAATGTTTTACTGAAATAGACTAACAGGGCTACCCCTTTCGTACTTGTATTAGGGTGATCAGATGTCCCAATTTCACAGGGACAGTCCTGATAACATGGTGCCTTTTTTTTTTTTTTTTTATAGACGTTCTATTACCCCCAGCTCTCTAACTCCTATAAACCCTTTTTAAAGGTGGCCCATCATGTTTACATCATGGATCTGGAGAAGAGTGTGTGCAGGTGAGGGAGGGAAACCTGGATGACACCATCAGTTAACAGACCTATTTCTGATCAAGTGGATTATTGTGCTCTTTTAGCCCAAATCTAGGTAATTTGTGCTACATCTCATGTTCTTTTGCAAGGTGTTCCAGGCCTGGCCAGAAAAAGAGAGCACATCTGAGGAAATGAGGTGAAAGGAGGAAGAGCATCTTGCAGGGGAAAGAGCCAAAAGACAGCAATAAACTCCACATAGCAGATGATGAAACTAGCCCCAAATGGCTGCCATGTGCAAGCAACCCTTTTCCCAATGAAATGGATTTCATGAGAGGTCAAGTAATCCCAAGATGCCATTTCCTTACCCCTATTAATAAGAGCCATGTGCTATATAAAGCAGCATTAGATCCAGATATCATTCATGTGGCTCTGACTAGTCCCTCAGGCTTGGATAATGATTGGCAGAAAAGTGTCAGATACATATACAAATGCATTTAGTATTGATTTCTCTGCGATCACTGCACTAATACAACCTAACCCTGCTAGAGTGCTTTTCATCAGCAGATCTCTAAGCCCTGAATCCTCATGAATGTACTTATTTCACAACCCCTGTAAGACAGGGAAAGACAATTAGCCCCATTATACAGATGAGAAACTGAGGCAGAGAGAGACTAAGCAACTTGTTCAAGATCACACAGTAAATCTGTGATGGGGTAAGAAAGTTACCCTGAATCCCCGAACACCCAGGCTCGTAGCAAACCAGTGGGCCACCTGGTGACAGTATCACTGCTTCCTTTTTCTGGATGTTTAAAAAAGTGCTGTGTGAATACGCTGAAAGTTGGTGGTGAAAGGTGCACAGTTACTAGTACTGAAGAATGATGTGATCTAATTGCCAACAGAATAGGTACAGCCGCAGCGTAAGCTTCTTCCACATTGTCCTACTGATGTGTGTCTACCTGGACTGAGAAGCTATGCTGTTCACCAGGAAAATCTCTGGCTAAGGCGCCAAGGACTTCAGAATTCTATTTCCACTTTTGTCATTAATTTGCTGCTTGGTCTTGGACATGTAAGAAGTTCTCACTTCCCAATCTCTGAAAGGGACCCAACAATTTTATTTACTTAACTCATGGAGATGTTGTGAGGATTAATGTTTATAAAATGCAAATGGCCAGCTTGAGTTAACACAGAAACCTTTAGTGAGCTTCAAAACAAAAAAGAAGCTTGGACACATGAGTAGGGAGCATACGCAGTGGTGAAATCGGGAAGGTCAAAGCGCAATGCAGCTAGCAAGGGACATGAAGGTTAACAAGAAGAGTTTCTACTGGCTTTTTTAGCAACGAAAAGGTGTTCAGGAAAGTCTAGGTCCCTCCTTGAATAGGAGAGGTGACCTAGTGACAGGGAAGATGGAGAAAGCTGAAGTACACAGTGCTGCTTTTTTTTTTTTTTTTTTTTTTGTGTGTGTGTGTGCCTCTGGCTTCACAGCAAGGTGAGCTCCCAGACTACTGCACTGGACGGCACAGTATGGATGGGAGGTGAGCAGCCTTCAGTGGTAAAAGAGCAAGTTCAGGACTTCAGAAAAGCTGGACATACTCAGCTCCAAGAATTCCTACAGTATTCCTGTCAGCAAGTTACAAAAGTATGGCTTGGACGAATGGACCACAAGGTGGAGAGAAAGCAGGTTAGATCATCGGGTACAACGGGTAATGATTTATGGCTCAATGTCTAGTTGGCAGCTGGAATCAGTGGGAGTGCCCCAGGGTCTGTCCTGGGGCTGATTTTGGTCGATATCGTCATTGATGATCTGGTGGATTGTACCTTCAGCAAGGTCACAGGTGGCACTAAGCTGGAAGGAGTGGTAGATACACTGTAGGGTAGGGGACAGGATACAGAGTGGACTAGATAAATTAGAGGGTTGGGCCAAAAGGAATCTGATGTGGTTCAACAATGACAAGTGCAGAGTCCTGCACTTTGGACAGAAGAATCCCATGGACTGCTACAGATTGGGGACTGATCGGCTAAGCACCAGTTCTGCAGAAAAGGGCCTGGGGGTTACAGTGGACAAGCAGCTGGATAGGAGTCAGCAACGCACTCTTATCGCCAAGGTGGCTAACAGCATATTGGACTGCATTAGTAGGAGCATGGCCAGCAGATGGAGGGAAGGGATTGTTTCCCTCTATTCAGCACTGGTGAGGCCACACCTGGAACACTATGTCCACTTTTGGGCCGCCCACTACAGGAAGGATGTGGACAAATTGGAGAGTGTCTAGGGAAGGGCAACAATGACCTCGGGGCTGGAGCACATGACTTATGAGGAGAGGCTGAAGGAACTGGGCTTGTTTAGTTGGCAGAAGAGGGAAGGGGGATTTGATAGCAGCCTTCAGCCATCTGAAAGGAAGTTCCTGGGAGGATGAAGTTAGGCTGTTCTCAGTGACGGCAGATAACAAAACGAGGAGCAATCGTCTCAAGTTGCAGTGGGGGAGGCCTAGGTTGGATATTAGGAGAAACTTCTTTACTTAGAAGGTGGCGGACCTCTGGAATAGGCTGTCTAGGGAGGTGGAGGATTGAGCAGGGCATTGGACTAGATGACCGCCTGGGGTCCCTTCCAACCCTCATCTTTTAAGATTGTATGAAAGTATTTTAAAGGCTATAAAAGCAGTAAGTATCACCACGACATATCTAATCCATTAGTGTGTAGTCACCACCCCAAGCCAGGGAGGAACAAAAGGAGCTCATGTACTGAAGGATGACTGTGCAATGACTCATGCCCCCAGAGATGAGTATGCCTGCCTGCATCACTCCTGGCTGTTAGCTCAGACCTGGAGCTTGACATTCACAATGATCAACTCTGTTGTTGAAGAGAGAACCCCTATGGGGTGCAAGTTCAGCTTTTCTACCTAATTCATGTGTGGCCTCTGATGAGACAGTCAGCAAAGGGACCTGCGATAGGCACTGCCATTAGACTCCGTCACTGGGAACCAGGCCTATAGCAAATGTCTCCTTGTTACAATAGACTGGATTGATCTTGTACCCGGTGTACCATATTTTAGTCCCCACAGCCAGAGAGTGAACACTGCAGCAACAGAACTAATCTGAATACTGAAATAATGCTATTACACCTTCGGACACAGGCAACAAAACCTGGTATTAAGGCATAGTGGTGTAATTTGCCCCAGACTAGCATTAATAGATTTAATTTAGAGCCACTCAAATGGAAGGAGATGTGGAAAATAAAAGCCAACCACAGTTTCAGGAGAGCGTACACCTGAATTGTCTGTCACTTACAAAAGTCCCATTTTGGGATGTCATTTTTTCAAAAAGCAACTGGTTACATAATTGTTTGGCCTGTGTGTAGTATCCCTCTCCTCCAAGCAACACCTGCCCCACAGAGGGCTCCATTAACCAATATTTCCTGCCTCAGCCTGGAGCGACTCTTGTTTTATGCATGTGGCTCTCTGATGAGGAAACACACCACCAGGCTGAGATATGGACACAGTGTAAACTTGCAAAGGAAGCCCTCTTCCACAACACCAGCCCAGAGTACACGAGCAGTTCCTGGAGCAAAAGAGCACGTGCTGACCTGGTGCTGCTGTGCCTGCCAGCCAGAGGATTTGTGCAGCCTATGCAGAATTTTCTGGAACCAGCAGCTCCTCCCCTGTCCTGCCCAGACTATCACAAGTGTTCACTGTGAACGTTTTAGCATATTACACATCTTGTCAAACCAAGAGCCATGATGCTTTTAGAAGAGCATGGACAGGAGACTGAGAGTTTTATTTCTATTTTTTAACTTTTTTTTTTTTTAATGCCCACCTTGCCATTGACCATTTGTTGTGGAATTGGAAATGGAAACGGGGAATTTGTGATTCTGCCTGCCAAAGGGTTACAACAACTTTTTGGGATCTTTTTCTGGCTATACAAGGGGTCAGCAGTCCTTGACACATGCCGAGAGTGGCACGTGAGCCCATTAAGAGCTGCATGCGATGCCTTCTGCGGCAACACAGAAATTGCCTCTCCTGCCAGTGAAAGTCATTCCAGGCGGCTTCCTTTGGGTGTGGCTGGGGCACAGGGGATCCCTGCCATGCCCATGCCCTCACGTGCTGCAGAAAGAAGCTGCCCAGAGTGGTTCCTCTCCATAATGAGTCACCACCAAAAGGAGCCACTCCAGGCAGCTTAATTTTGGGGCATGCCTGGGGACCCCTTAGTGGAGTTGTTTCTTTTTGTGGCATGCCGGGGGGCCCCATCCCCTGGCACACTGCTAAGAGGAGCCACTCTGGGTAGCTTCTCTCTGTGGCATGCCTGGGAAAGACACACCCCCTCCCCCCGTGGCCACTGCCAGATTTTCAGGCAGTTGTCTCATGTTTTCAGCAAAGGGACCTGTGGCACTAGGTGAGGGTGGGTGAGGTAGGGACAGCATGGGAGCTGGCAATCGTTGCCAACCCCTGGTGTATACAAACATTTAGTGATGAATATGAATGGAATAGCACTGTAACATTTAGAAAGATACAACACCTTTTTCCAAAGGCTCCTTCTGCTGTTACATATTTTGAAATGACTAGCATGAAACTGGAAAAATAAATAATATTTTGAGGATAAAACAAGTCTCATAACTCATCATTTCTCTGATTGTATGTGACTGCATAGCATGACCAGCCCAGAACTCTCCCTAAAACTGCCCAACACAAAACTATAGCACCAGTGTAATTTTGCACAGAAGTGAACTCTAGAGTGGAGGTTCTTGGAGACCTTCAAACCTGACTCTGGTTTCACACACACTATGGATTTTTCTTTTAAAAATTAGTGGGCTAGGATTAAAATTTCTATTCTGGGCCTCTTTATGAAAATCTGAGCAACCCCTCCAGCTGTTTTGAGTTCCAAAGATTAAAATAATTCTAGCCATGCTTCTTTTGCATAAAGCTTTGTTAAAAGTGAGAGCAGCTTGAAAGTTCAAACTTGGTATTGGGCAAGGTTTGAAAAATACCAGTTTGAATAAAGTCATGCCTGTTTCAAACTGCATTTTGAGCATATGCAGGACAAAATGTCATGAGATTCAAAGGCACTTGATTCTGGAGTCATGTGTAACGGGCACTTTGCATAAGGACCTGAGTGACGTCAGCTGCCACATAAAGGGACATAGTCAACCTGTCTCCATGGTCAACGGTCTGGCAGTTTTTCTACCTGGAATTCTGACAACCATCACCTCAGGTTACTACAACTCAAAGTACAGAGGACAACCCTTCTCTCCCTCTTTTCCATTTATTTTGTGCATTTGACAGCACTTGGAATACAGATAATCAGCTGCCCTGTTTGAGAGGGTCTTACACATGCTCTCAGAGATGTGACGCAAACATCATGATCGTAAAACCACCCAAACTGGCAGAGTGTCTCTGCGTCAATGTGGTGCCCGAAACTGAAGCTGACTAGATTTAAAGTTGACTGTGACCCTTTAAGCTGGTTACCCACTCACCAGCCCCTCTATTCGGCAGGACTGCATTCATTTGAATCCTTGTATTTCTTGGAATAAATGGTTGATGGTAAATTGATGGATGTAGAAGGGAAGCCCAGGTGTGGCCCAGTGAGTTCTACAGTAAGAACCAGCCCTTCAGCATGAAGAAGTACATCACCCTCCTTCCGAAAACACCCCGTCTCAGTACAGAGTGAGGTATGGGGTTCTCTTTAAGAGAAGGAGAACATTGCATGCTGGAACTTGGAGGTTTTTTTTCAGGCTGTGGTGCTGTATTACAGACAAGGGCAGCAGCAACCAGCTCTAGATCATGCAAACTAGGCACCATACTCAGATTTGCTTCCACAAATGACTACTCCAGTCTTTGGTTGAGCTAAGTTTGACTACTGCTCTTTCAAATCCTTGTTGCCTCGGAAACCACATATTCCAAAGCAATGGGCCTATGCTGTGAAGTAATGTGCTGTTAACATTTTAGTAAGAGGCCCCCCGTCCCAAATTTCCTCTCAGTCCCTGATAAACATAATGTCCTGTGTTGTGTTCTGAAGACAGGAGGATAGAAAAACTGGGGAATCTCTCCATTTGTTTTCGTATTCAAGCCAAGACAAATTTCTGTAACTATAGTTGAGAGAGAGGCCTGAACTGGAGGCTGTAAACCCAAGTCAGGCCCTGTGTTAAAGCAGATGTTCACAAGTTCATTGTCCAGGACGTGAACTTAGCAAAGTTGTTGCTAGTGTACAAGGCACTAAATATTGCCTTAAATATATTACAGCTAGTACGAATATAAATACCACACTGGGGAGTGCTATCTAGGTCTACTAAGCCAGCTAGCTACTCCGGGGACAGTGCATGCACACGCACATCAACAACAACAACTAAGAAGGAGGCAGTGCCCTGGGAAAACAAATGTCTATTATGCTGCACTTCCATGGAAATGTTTATTCCTAGAAATCATCCTGAGTAAGGAAACAGTGTATGGCAATGTTCAGGTTGCACAATCTGATGGGGAAAAGGAGGACATGGGGTTCTTCTCCCAGGAAATTTTTTGAACATACCTGTTGTCTGGAGTTATCTAGTTCATTCCTAAGAGTTCATCCCAGAGATGAATCTTTTTGATTTAGTCACATGTAGAGAGGAGAGAAGTCCAGCGCCAAGAGGGAAATTGCCTCAATTTTCCCTTCAATTTGATGATGGAATTCTAGGATGTGGCCCCCAGAAGCCACCAAGGGCTGCGACTAATCTAGCAGCATGAAGAAGAGGCTTTGTTGACATGCTCTATACATGTGTACATCTTACAAAAAATAAGTTGTCTGAATATTTTGAGGCTGCTTAAAACATACACAGCTGACAAACAACTACAGTGAACAAAGTGTTAATCTTCATAACTTGATGTGCACAGAGAACAACAGCTGGGGTGTGCTGCAAGTCTGCTCTGCTGTGCAAAAATTACTGAATATAAGGCTGTTCCCTAAAAAAGAAAAAGGGCTCCCTCTGGAGTGGATCATAAAGTTAACACTCGATTTAAATTTTAGTAGGAGAGAATTGGAAATGGAAATCAATAACACAGCAAACACTATTTTTTTCTCTCATTAGTTTGCATGTTTCATTTGCAATGAGTGTAGAACCAACTAGTCCAGTGAGACTATATGAAGGCTACATGACATGAAGCCATGCTTAGAATATGAAAAGTAGCTTTCATGCATAGACTTGTACACAGCAAACAGGCAAATTCCAAGTTACCCAAAGAGACAAGAAAGTTGTTACTAGAGATGTCAAAATACTCCAGAGGAATTATTTCAGAATATGGAGTAAAACAAGCTAAGAATTTGCTTTTTCAATCTGGTTCATCATGCACCTATCTAAAAAACAAATATATTCGCTGGTCATGTACTCATGGCAATAAACTTAATTTGAAAGTGGAGAAAAATAAGCTCACAGCACTTTAATAAGAACATGCTCCACTGGGAACTGAAGAGCTCTGGTTTGGAATTTTAAAAATGAGAAAGACCCCCACAGCCGTGACTTTACACTAGCCACAAAGAAAAAGTAATATGCAGTTTAATTACAGACAGCCCCACCAGGACAATTGTGTTTTCATGCAGAACCCGTCCCCCGAGAATTAGATCAACCACACACTGAAATCAACTTACTGCCTGCTTTTGCTCTTCTTCCTAAAAAAGTTGGCAACAGAAAAAGGTGAAGAGAGAAACAAAGATATATTAGTTACCATGTTACACAAATATACAACAGAAGAAATGAAAGAACAGGAGCATGGTAAACTGCAGAAATGCCTGTAGATGCAACATGAAACAAAGACTCAATAGCCTGGGGAGAGAGCAGAGCTGTAGTTTGTTCCATGTCCCTGAAGACAATCTGTGTCTATAATGTGCGTCTTCTGGGTCTATAATGTGCATCTGTGTTGCAGTGGCTGAATGCATCTAGCAGATATCAGAGTGATCCCTCCCTCCCAAAACTTCTTCGCACCCTCAGCATCATTCTTGTACTCAAGCAGTCCTCCCTGTTCAATAGCTGTAGTACTGGGACACCCTCAGTCTTTTTGCCAAGGACTAAACTCCATACATTGTGAAAAATATAAATGCTAGTCATGAAACAGACCGATGGGTGCAAATACTCAGTGATGCTCAGTGCTTGGCTCTCTCTGTGTGACAGAACATGATCTCTTTGTGGCACTTTCAGTCTCTGTCAAACTGAAACCATAACCAGGATCCTCCAATCAGTGGCTCACATTGACCTTTATTCAGCAGGTTAAAAAAAGCAAGTTGGTGCAGTTTCAGAGAGCTAGAGCACTGCAATGGAAGGAGAGGAGAACTGGGGAAGTAAATACAAGCTCTAAGTGCATGGACTAAAAAACTGATTCTTGCACTGCAAGAGTCCCTCTGATGAATGCAAGTCCTTGCTGAAAGTGTGATGCTTGAGTTTGCTAAGTTCTCCTTATCTGAATGCAAGAAATGTTTATAAAGTTACCTGCCAGGCTAGTACAGTAACACTTTTAAACTACTGAGCATCCGCAAAATTATCCTGAACTCTTTTGCAAATCCCAGATGTTTTCCGAGTGAATTTGTCCCTGCACTCTGTCAAGCAGTGGGAACACTGAACAACAGTGGGTTACTCACCAGTAACAGTCCTTCTTCGGGATGGGCTGCTCAGATCCATTCAGTAATAGGTGTCTCCAGGGGTGCTGCTGGTGCTGGGCACTCTGGGGCATGTGCCGCAAACCCCAGCAACAGAGCCCCGGATCTCCGGCCCAATTGGGCTGGAGATCTGGGGCCCAGCCACCGGCAGCCGTGGCAGCCCCGTCTCCAGCCGGGAATCCAGGGTCTTGCTGTGGTGGCCCCGTCCCTTGCCGGGGATCCAGGGCCAGGCTGCCAGCGACTGCGGTGGCCCTGTCCCCCACCAGGGATGCGGAGCCTGGCCGCACACAGTGGCGTCTGTCCCTGTCCCTGTCCAGGGGGTGGGGCCTGCTGGCGGGGGCAGGGCCTGGGCCCATGCCCCTCCCCCATCCAGTGATGCCCCTGGGTGTCTCCGTGCCGGAGCAATGGATTGGCCGGAAAAACTTTTGTCCTAGCCTGTCAGGAGAGGGTAGGTGGCCTCCGTGCCTCACGCCATCCAATGGCTATATATACGGCCGCCTTCCAACCCCTCCTCAGTTCCTTAGAGTCGCCAACTCTAGATGCGGGGATGGAGGGGAGAGACCTGAATGGATCTGAGCAGCCCATCTTGAGGAAGGATGGTTACTGGTGAGTAACCCACCGTTCTTCTCCGAGCGCTGCTCAGATGCATTCAGTAATAGGTGACTACTAGCCATGCTGATGGATGGCAGGTGGAGTTGGCTCTTCCGCCTTCAGCAAAGCAATACACCCCAAATGGGAAGAAGCCCAGCAAGCCAGAATCTAACCAGAGTCAAGAGACAAATAGGCTCTTGGCATGGCATAGAAAGATCGACAGCTGAGGGCCAACCCAAGACAAGGGCAGGCCCGAACCCACCAAGGCATAAGAGAGTGGGCAGGATGGGCCAAGGTCACCACAGCGACTATGAAGACTGCAACGTGAAACCATAGAGGGTTGCGTTGGATGTTCCACCTAAGTGGCAGAACACAAAGGTATGAAGGCCAGAGGAAAGGTGTCTGGCCATAGGACCTTTCCGCATGGGCTCGTTGAGAACGCTGGAGGCCAACAGGAGCAAGTTTAACCAATGATTGTGGCCTTCATAGGAGGTAATGGAGGGAAAGAGAAGTATCCCATGGATTGAGCACCTGGAGGTCCGAGCCAGGATCCAAAGAGTCACAATCTCGCCTGGATGCTTGCTGGCTACACAGATAGCTGCGAGAGGGATGAATCTTATCCCTTGGACTGGATGCGGCCAGTGCCAGCGGGTCTGATCGACGAAGGTAGTAATAATCAAGAACGGTGTGGCAAGACACTACAAGCCTGTACACTGAAAGCAAAGGCCTACAGTGAAATGGTGGAAGGCACAGGTATGCCAGCTACAGGATCTCAAGTTAGTGCGCAAAGCGCACTCTTCCAATTAAGAATGGTACCAAACCCTGGGTTTCTTGCTGGAGAGGTACTCCAGGACACTAGCACCCATAAGGCAACGTAATGGCCCAGATGGTGCTGATGGGTTAGTTCCTACAATAACCTTGATAGCATGAGAACTCACAGAGAAAGAGAGGGAGCTCGCTTGGCCTGTAATCCTGTGGGATTCCAGCAACATGAGGGTTGTACGCAAAGGGGCAGAGGAAGGCGGGGACAATGCCAACTACCCCTTGCCCACTGAGTTGAGGTGGCCCAAGGGCTCGAAGGGGTGCCGTATTAGGAATACCGTCTTGCGTGTCCAGGGCACCACCAAAAGGGGGTAGTGTCACAGCTACATAGCGAGGCGTGAGCACCAGGGGAAAAGACATGTTGATGGGGAGTTACCCCCGGAAATACGGCTGTCAGGGGCAGGAAAGAATATCTCCCGACCACCTCAGAAGAGAAGCCACCCGCAGTATCAACCGTGGTATCGCAGAGGTACCTTGAGGTTAGAGAACCCAGTACGGAGGGTTATCGCCAATCGGGAACCGGATGGCCATCCCCGGACTGGGGGGGGGGGGGGGCAAGCCTCTGAATTTCTTAGTGTTCCAGAGACAGAAGCTCTAACCCAGAGTGGTCCTGCCTCTGGCAGGGGGTTGGACTAGATGACCTATGAGGTCCCTTCCAACCCTAGGAGTCTATGATTCTATGAACCCATCTTCCTTGCGCACTCCCAGTTGAACTGTAGATCTCCGAGCAGGTCAGCAGGTCCGCGCGCGCCCAAGGGGCAGTGTCCTCTGCCGGGGTACACATGACCTGACGGCAGGGAGGTTAGGGTGGGTAGTTATAAGCAACTTATTGAGGAGCTTTCATGCTCAGAGTGCGGCCCTCTGCCCGGGTATGCCAGGGAACTGATGCTGCGAAGGTGGACGCCAAGGTGGAAGGCCCAAAATACGGTATCCCACTGCTGTTACCCTAGGGTGGGGCCTATGATAAGGACTCCTAGGATAGGAGTCCTGATCTAACTGAGGTTGCCCGCAAAGAGAGGGGCTGTAAGGAGCCTCAGCTTCTGTAAAGAAGGGGAGTATATGAAGGCAGGGATGGACTACTCTGCCTTGGCCTTCCATGGAGGCTAGGAGTCACCAAGACAGTGTGAACGCATCTCACGTGATGAGTAGGACGGAGGGTCCCGTTGAGCTGTTGGGGCCACAATATGCTGGTTACTCGTTGTGAGCGAACAAAGGCATCCCCTGCCCCCCCCAGCCAGGAATCGAATGGGCCTACCTGATGGAGAGCATCAGGGTAACAGGGATGGTCCCGCTTTCGAGTAAATGCTGCAAATACACGTCTCAAAGCCTCTACAGAAAAGCTGGGGCTACTACGAGACACATTCCTCGTCCCCAGCAAAGATCTGATGCGACAGCGCAGGACTGAGGGATACCAGAGGAAGGAGGGGAGGGGCGAAAGGGAGGGCGGATTCCCGACGAGTGCCCAAGGTAGCTGCTGCAGAGAAGGTGCAGGCAGGATAGCCGCTGCGGAGAAAGTGCAGGCTGGGAGTTCATACCCTGAGGAGGCCCATGCCGCCTGAGGGCAGGGGAAAAGCCCCCGGTAGGGGTGCTGTTGGTGCAGTAGCAAAGGAAGAGGGGTGAGTTGGGTGGGCCCCTTCCCTGCTGGAGGGAACAGAATGGGGTCTCAGCCCTTGCAGCAGATAATAGCGGTGGAAGGAAGTTTCCTGTGATCCCACGACGATAGGGATAATGGGGAGTTAGTGGAAGAAGGTAGGGCCCTAGATGCCTATATGGGAAGGGTGGGCCTGAGGGGGAGCAGGCCTAAGTATCTGGTCTCTCCCTTGGGATCTCAAGTGGTGCCCACCACCGATAATGTTTCTGGAGAAAACAAAGCATTCCCTTCGAAGGGCAGGTCAAGAACCGCCTGCTGCGCATTAGGGGGCACCCTAGCCTCCCTAAGCCAGGCCACCCAGCAAATGGTTACTGCCGAGGCCATGGTAAGGGCAGCCGTGTGCACCGCATTGCAGGCCGAAAGGAGGTGGTCATGAGAAATTGTTACCCTCCTCTAGAAAGGCATCATACTCCTCCCTGGCCTCGGGTGGGAACAAGCATCGGAATTTTGCGAGTGACTCCCACACGTCCAGCACGTATCTACTGATAATGGCTTGGTTGTTCACCACTTGCAAATGGAAGGCCGCTGAGGAGTATGCCTTACGGCCCAAGAGGTCCAGTTCCCTGGCTTCCCTGGAGGACGGAAGGGGGTCGCTGGGGGGGTTCCCTGGGGCCCAGTGCCATCTGTACCACTTCCCTCGGGGGAAGCAGGTGACCAGCGAGAGAAGGGAAATCCAATGCAGGAACCTGATATTTAACGCCTGCTGTGTCCGAAACTGTGGCAATAGGACTTGGGCTCTGCCACCATGAATGGGTGAGGTCCCAGATACCCGGTTGGGGCGGGACTGTTAGGGGTTCTGTGGGGGCAAAGGTAGGCCTGAAGAGGGCATCAGGAGGGGGACCCAAGGGCTGCACCTCCACTCCTAGATGGGCCGTGGCCCAGCGCAACAGATTGAAGTGTGCCGACAGATTTCCCCTATAGAACTCTGGTGCCAGGGAGAGGGTGGTAACAGGCACTCGTCTAGGTGGAAAGGGGGTCTCCCAAGGGGACCATTCCTGTGGCCAGTAGCAAAACTGCGCCGGAGACAAGTGTGGCACCGGGGCCGCTTAGAGCCCCTTGAAGGACCTTCCTCTGGACTGGAGGCAGGAGGAGGGGACCGAGACTCCTGGGGCGGTACTGGTGACGGCAGAGTGATGTGCTGTCATGGAGATGGCTCTACGGCGCTGTCCCCCAGTGGAGTGGGAGACGGAGATGGCGAGGGTGAATGCCCCCTGTAGGCCCAGGCCTTCGATATGAAGGCCAGTTTGCCCCTTCTGGTTGGCAGCGAGGCAAGGGGTGTGGGGAGCAAGAGGAGGGCTCATGCAGCTTCCACCACTTCCAGGGTGGATGGCACAAGGAGCGACTCCATGCGGCTCTGTGGTTAAGTTCTCACCCGAGGGAGGAGGACTGCCTGGGTGGGCAAGCTCCCTTTCCTGTGGCACTGGGCTCTGTGGTGCTGAAGGTGAATGTGGCCAGCGCCGAGGTGAGCTCGGTGCTGGTGAGGCTGGGCTGCCCGAAGGTGACCTTGGATGGTGCCAAGGTGCCAGGGCACTGGGTCGGTGCCGTAGCGGTGCCGGAGGTGAGGGCAAGTGGTGCCAGGGCGATCCAGGTACCGGCAGTACTGGGCTGCCCAAAGGTGACCTCGAGTGGTGATGCTTGGACCCCAGGTTGGTGCCGGGGTGCCAGGGTCAGCACCGAGGTTGTGTGGTGGCGGCAACTACCAGCAGTGAGGTGCTGCACTGGCTCCGGTGCCGAGCTGGATCTTGGTGCTGGGCGGGAACCTGGAGCCTTGGGTGAAGAGTGCCGGGCCTCCTAGAGGCTAGGGCACAGCGCCATTGTTCCCTCTCCTTGATTTTGCGGTTTGAAGGAGAGACAGATAGAACAGGCTGAGACCATGTGGTCTTTGCCCAGGCACCTGAGGCACTTCCCATAGGGGTCGTCCCAGGGGAAGGCCTTGCCTCACTCGGTGCAGGGTTTAAACCTTGGCATGATTGTAGGATGTTCCAGTCCAATGGTGGAAGGCTCTTGTGGTGGAATTAAATCCAGAAAGAGATGGTCCCAGTCGGGCAGAAGCTCATATATGACAGGCAGGCTGCTTGCAATTGGCAAGGAGTGGATGTTCCAGATCCGAAGCGCAAAGCGGAAGAAATGAAACTAAGGAGGGGTCGGGAGGCGACTGTATATATAGCTATTGGTGGCGTGAGGGGCAGAGGCTGCCTGACAGGCTAGGACAAAGGTTTTTCTGGCCAATCCGGCGCTCCAGCACGGAGACACCTATTACTGAATGCATCCGAGCAGCGCTCGAAGAAGAACTAATCAATAAAATGAAGAGCTCTTCTGTAGCGTCAGTAGCCTCCATTGCAATTTTTAGGGTTCAAATATTCCAAGGCCATATGGGACCATTGGACTCATCTATTCTGACCTCCTGTGTAACACTGCCACCATGTAACTCCCCCAAAATAATCACTTCTGAATTGTAGCAGATCTTTTAGAAAAATTTCTGCTTTGATTTAAAAATTGCCAGAGATGGAGAAAACACCAAGACACTGGGTAAATTCTCTCAGTGGTTAATTACTTGCACTGTTAAAATGTATGCCTCATTTCCATTCTACATTCATTCAGCTTCACTTCTAGCCACTGGATCTTGTCACTGACTAGCCGGTAGACTGAAAAGCCTACTACCGAATGTTTGTTCCCCCATATAGGTATTTACACACTGTGAGCAAGTCCTGTCTTAACCTTCTCTTTGTTAAGCTAAATTATGCTCCTTGAGTCTATCGCTAAAGGACAGCAGTTGGGACAGTGTGTCACGGCATGCCTGTAGGTGCTTCCACAATGTAAATAATAAAATTTGTAGCTTAATTTTGTAGTCACTATTTCTGTGTGTGCAACAAGCACTCACCCATGCCTGATTTTTAGAGTTGCTGAAATCACACTACAACCTTTACCATCAATTAGAGATGTAGGTGCCCTGAATTTCTGGAATGGGCATCCAGGACTGAAACACACAAAACTAACAAACACTTCTGGCTTTACTTTCTTATACAAAACTACAAAATTAGACACTAGCAATTGCTACTTGACAGTTATCTTTCATACACAGTGGCTGGCTGTTTTCACTGGTAGGCCTTTGGCTCTGGACTTTGCTTCTCCTCCTGGTCCATGGAGTGTGGGTAAAGCCAATCTCCTTTCTTGGGCTTCAGCTTGAGTGGCTGAATATAGGAATGTGATATAGACCAAAAGTGAATGAGAGTTTTCCAGTGGGGATGCTGGTCACAATATCTTATGTTATCCTAAGGCTGTGAGTCTGGCACGGAGGCTGCAGAAGTCACGGAGTCCATAACATTCTGCTACCTACATGACTTCCACATCTGCAGCGACCAGCATGGCTGACATCAGAGCTGATCCAGCAGCTCATCCTGCGGACTGCTCACATGCTCTTGGTAGTGGCCTGATCAGCGATCCTGTGGGTGGCACCAGAGGCCATTCAAGAGCAGCCCCAGGGGCTGCAGAGCAGAAGGTGGCTGGGGCAGTTGGCCCCCACCATTTCATGAGGGGGCCCCAAGAGCAGTGGCACCCTAGGAGTAGCTAAGCTTTAGTCAAGGCTATTTATAGTGAAAGTCCTAGACAGGCTAGGGCTATGAATTTTTGTTTATTGTCCATGATCAGCCTTAGTTATGACTTCACCTTGGTACCTAGGACTCTCATTGTGCTTGAACATGTAAATTATTATTTATTGGTACTTATACATTTAGAAAAATATAGAAAAAGAATTTTCAGGCCATCATCCCATAAATAGAATTTGATTCTTTGCCTTCTAAATGGCCAAGTCATTAACATGTGCAATGACCCTTAAGAACATAAGAGTGGCTACACTGGGTCAGGCCAAAGGTTCATCTAGCTCAGTCCTCTGTCCTCTGATAGTGGCCAGTGACAGATGCTTTTGCAGGAATAAACAGAAGGCGGCAGTTATTGAGTGGCCTGTCCCCGTTATCCAGTTCCCCCACCAGGCAATCAGCTGCTTAGGGACACTCAGAACATGGGGCTACATCCCAGAATACCTTGGCTAATAGTCTTTGATGGATTCATCCTTCATTCATTTTTCATATTCTCTTTGAACTCAGTTATACTTTCAGCTTTCACAATATCCCCAGGCAACAAGTTTCCATGGGTTGACTGTACCTTGTGTGACAAAATACTTCCCTATATGATTTGAAAACTTGCTGTCTCTGTTAATCCCTGCCCATCCTGGCTAACAGCCATTAATGGACCTATCCTCCATGAACCCAGCTAGTTCTTTTTTGAGCCCTGTGATAGCGTTGGCCTTTACAACATCCCTTGGCAAGAAGTTCCACAGGTTGATTGCGCTATGTGAAGCAATACTTCCTTTCATTTGTTTTAAACCTGCTGCCTATTAATTTCATGTGGTGACCATCAGTTATGTTAGATGGAGGATTAAACAACACTTTCCTATTTATTTTCTCCACACCATTCATGATTTTATAGACCCATATTCTACACCCCCCCCAGTCATCTCTTTTCGAAACTGAACAGTCCCAGTCTTTTTATTCTTTCCCCATGCAGAAGCTGTTCCAACCCCCTAATAAGTTTTCTTGCCCTTCTTATAATAGGTTTAATGTGTGTATCTGTGTTAACATGTAACAATCCTAAATTGTGATTTCATACTAAGTGCCTTTAATCTTCAAGCTCTTCACAAACGTTCAGCAACTAATCCTCCTTTAAAGAAGGGTGAACTTAACGTCCAGGCTGATGTCAGTTGGATAGCGGCACACAGGAAGAATGCTGGACCCTCAGATAGCCCAGACACCAAAAAACAAAAGGCATTACAGGTGAGATCCACCACCACAAACCACACATGAAAGCAAACAGGACATTCATCATGCAGGCAATGGAGAATGAGCATAACACTTTCTTGATGGTTCAGTCCGCCATGTGGGCAAGAAGCCACATTTTGCAATGCTGTAGTTCTAGCTTTCAAACTGTTTTCAGATCTAGCCTGGGGGGGGAGCATTCCATCTTTTCACAGGGACAGTACAGACTACAGGCTGAGTGATTAGTTCATTAATAAATCGATCTTCCCTCTCCCACTTCTCCCCAACCCAGTGGGTGTTCGAAACCTTTAATGCAAGAAGCACCACGTGGACAAACTCAGACATTAGCCCACATATGTGGAGGCCAAATGGAAGTGCCCTTTCACATGTTTATTCTACTGTTTACAGGACTATCTGAGCATGATCACTGAGGGCAATAACGACACAGTGACACAGCAGTCTAGTGAGAGCAAAGCCTGGGCATGTAGAAGGGAGGAATGCATTGCATTTCTGAGACAAGTGTTTACCTTGAGCAGTTTCATTAGCCCTTCAAGCTGCACCATCAGTTCCCTTCTGCTCTCTTGAAGTGCAGACATTCTTTGTTCTAGTTCATCCTTTCTCTGCCTGTTCAAGTTACATGGAAGAAAGTGTCAAAGAAACTCTGGATGTATCAGGGGTACTTCAGGAAATTCAAAGAGCTGACTGATTGGCATATATACAATGTTGTTATACTTCACTTTAGCTAATACTCCCCCTTAAAGTTAACAAAAAAACAGAACACACTAACCACGACTCCTACTGTACCACAATCGTATTTTTCACAATAAAATACAGCCACCCGATGTCAGGATTATAATAGTGTGAAGAATTTTTTTAAACCTAAGCAATTTGAAAAGAAAGCCAGGATCCTCTCAGTGATGCTGTCAAACCCAGGAACCTACAGATATTTCAGACAAGTCAGTCTGAACTACCAAAAAAATGAAAACAGGTTGCAGACTATTGGCAGGAAGAGGCAATGGAATGCCATGACCTTGAGTTGAGAATTCACAGAGCTGCTTCTCCCAATAATCCCACAAATCATGAAACATTTGCTGCAACAGAACCTACCAGTATGTACAGTCTAACCTAACACAAGACAATCTGCAGGTACAGAAGGGACTTTCTCCTTTCTGGGTATTGAAATTCATCACATTCGAAAGCCCTCTACTAGAATGATTCAAAGGGGCAGCTGCGTTAGTCTAGTTCAGCAAAAAAAGCAAAAAATTGCTAGGAGTCTTGTGGTGCTTAAAGACTAACAGATTTATTTATCACATGAGCTTTTGTGGGAGAAAACCCCACGTCATCTGACACTTTGAAGATGCGGGAACTTACAGAATGAGACGAAAATAAATGCCAGGAGTGTAAAGCATGGGTTCAGGTCATACAGTAACAGCAAATCAGAGCAGTTGTTAAGATTCAAACACTGGGAAACAGCACATAGAGGAGGGTGAAGTCAAATTACCTGCTGTAATGGGAAAAGATTTTCTCCCAAGGAAGCTCATGTGAGAAATACATCTGTTAGTCTTTAAGTGCCACAGGGACTCCTTGCTCCCCCCCCCCCCCCGAATGAATATCTTATGTTTGAAAGATCTGAGAGAAAACTGGTTTTGTATCTATTTATTCATAGTAATCAACTAATTTTAGAAGCTAAAAATATGATAGTGTGGAGCTGAAGAAGAAACAGGCCATCATCAAAAAACCAGATGGATCCACTGACTATTGTTTTTATTTACTATGGTAAATGGAAGGGGGCAGTATAGCATGTATTTACTCAAGTCAAAAGATATCAAGATCATGTAACAAAATGGACTTCTTTCTCTGCAGGTTAGAAGTGACTGGATCACAGTACCAACATGGAAAGAAGCTGTCTGACAGCAGAGGGCTTTTTAATCCAAAAGACAAAAGCAGAATGAGATCCAATGGATGATATAAATTTTTAACACTGACTTTAATAATTAGCCATTACATTTTATTAACAACTTACCAAGGAATCAGGTAAATTTCAATGACTTGAAACCTTTAAAGCAAGACTAAATGTTTTTCTAAGATATATACCCTAGCTCAAGCAGAAGTTATGGACTTGATAAAAAAATTACTGGGTCAAATTCTCTAGCTTGTTTTATGCATGTCTGACAAAGAGGAATTTTCTCCCAAGAAAGCTCATGCGATAAATAAATTTGTGACTCTTTAAATGCCACAGGGCTCCTTGTTTGTTCTTCTGGTTTTAAAACTCTGAGTTCTTCATGCAACTCTCTGATCTCCCAGAGCCATTCTTTGATTTTAAGCTCAGAAGAGATCATTAGATCATCACTCATTTAACTCTGTATTAGGCCCAATAACTTGCATTTGACCAAAGAACCTTCCAGGGAAGGAATCCAGTCTTGATTTAAAGACATCAAGATTTGGAGACTAAATCACTTCCCTTGGCAGTTTGTTCCAGAGCTTAATCAGCCTCAATGTTAAAAATTGGTGTCTCTTTTCTAATGTGAATTTGTCTCGTGTCCGTTTCCAGCCATTAGTTCTTGTTACGACTGTCCCAAGACCTCTTTAGTACCTGGTATTTTGTCCCTAGGAAGTAATTACCTAACACAGTTACCTCTCAAACTCCGTGATAAGGAGCTCAGCCCGGTTAGCCCAAGTCTCTCACAATAAGGCATTTTTCAAAGCCCTTGAAAAATTTTTGTAACTCTTATCTCCACTTGCTCCACTTTTCAACATCTTTTAAAAATGTGGACACCAGAACTGTCTGCACAGAGATCTCACCAATGCCACACACAGAAGAAAAATCATCTCCCTCCTCCTTGTCCTCACTAGATCCCAGTTTACACAGCCATGGATCACATTAACCCTTTTGCAATAGTGTCACGAGTGCCATGTTCATTTGCCCATCCACCATGACTCTTCAATCCATTGCAGACTCATCACTTTCTAGGACACAGTCTCAATTCCATAAATATGGCCAGTCCTCCTTGTTCTTAGCAGTATCTTGTCTTTGACTGGATTAAAACCTGTTTTGTCTGAATGGGCCTTGGTTAAAGTGATCTAGACCAATTGCTATGTCCTCATTATTTACCACTTTGCCAGCCATAGTGTCATCTGCACATTTTATCAGCAGTGATTTTATCTGACATTTAAATCACCCATTATAGCTGCTGAGCCTCCTGTACCATATTAAGTCACTCGCAAGGGAACGTCAGTGGGGGAATGGGAATGTCTAGCAGCCCCAGCTTTCTCCAGTTTGAATCCTGTCAGTCCTCTAGCCTTCTCCACAGGCAATGTGAAAGACCTCTAGTTCCAGGACCTTCTGAAAAAGCACAGTCAGCACTTCTGGGACTGATAATAGCTCAGTCCCTGGCTCCTTGCTCTCCTGAACTTCAACGGGAAGTTGAGGGAGAAAAGCAGAAATCAGATCCTTGCTGCACCAGCCACTCCCTTCCTGCTTCCAACGATATGACTGGTTATAAGTCAGGGTCAGTTCATCTCCTTTATGTAAAGGAAGCGAGAGGCCACATTTACATGTTTCTCTCATCTACAGTGAGCTCACTCTTGGAAAGAAAGAGTGCTTTTCTGCTCAGCCTGGCTGGAGTCTCTGGCTCCTGTCTGAGAACTTGGGATGTTACCAGTGCTGCAGATGAAGGAAATGTTGGTCAACAAGACGCTGAGGAGTGTTTGGTGAGGCTGAGCAGCTTCCATACCACAAGTTAATAAAAAGGTGAGAACCTTTAATGCTCTAATGCAGGGTTGGACAATGTCTTATACGAACAGATGGTATCACCAAAGCATGCTGAAAGAACTCAAATGTGAAATTGCAGAACTACCAGCTGTGCCACGCAACCTGGCATTTCAATCAGCTTCTATAGGAAAGGACTGGAGGAGAGCTAATGTGACACCACTTTTTAGAATAGGTTCCAGAGGTGACCCTAGCAATTAAAGGGTGGTCAGCCAAATGTCAGTACCCACCTATGCTGAAACCCAACATATGTTCCTAAAGTGAAATTATGCCTTAACACTACTAAAGCTCTATGAGAGCATCAAGAAGCATGTGGACAAGGGTCATTCAGTGGATAGAGTAATCTTAGATTCTCAGAAATCCTTTGGTAAGGTCCCTTGCCAAAGGCTCTTAAGCAAATAAAGTAGGTCATGGGATAGGAGTCCTCTCCTGGATCTGTAACTGGTTAAAAGATAGTCAATGATGGGTAGGAATAAATGTCCAGTTTTCAGAATGCCGGGAAGCAAACAGTGATGACCCCAGCTATCTGGGACCAGAAATGCTCAATATGGTCATAAGTTACCTGGAAAAGCGGTAAACAATGAGGTGGCAAAATTTGCAGATTATACAAAACTACTCAAGATAGTTAAGTCCAAAGCAGACTGTGAAGAGTTACAAAGGAAACTCACAAAATGAGGTGAATGGGCAACAACATTGTTAACAAGTGCAAAGTAATGTACATTAGAAACCATAATTCCAGCTATACATTTAAAATGATGGGATCTAAGTTAGCTATTACCACTCAAGAAAGAAATCATGGCATCACTGTGAATAGTTCTCTGAAAACATTCACTCAATGTGCAGCAACAGAAAAAAAAAAGTGAACAAAATGTGGAAAGTGATCATCATTAGGAAAGTGATAAATAAGACAGAAAACATTGTATTCCCTCTTTATAAATCCATGGTATGACCACATCTTGAATCTTGCATACAGATCTGGTCACGCCATTTCAAAAAAAGATATATCGGAATTGGAAAAGGTTCAGAAAAGGGCAAAAAAATTATTAGGGAAATGGCAAAACTTCCCTATAAGGAGAGAGAAATAAGACTTTGACTTTTAAGCTTGGAAAAGAGATGATTTACAGAGGATAAGAGAGCACTATAAAATCCTGATTGGTGTGGAGAAAGCAAATAAGGAAGTGTTATTCACTCCTTTTCATTAACACAAAACTAGGGGTTGCCAAAGGAAATTAATGAGCAGCAGGTTTAAAATGGACACGTGGAAGTATTTCTTCTTGCAATGCAGTCAGCAAGTGGAACTCCTTGCCAGAGAATGTTGTGAAAGCCTAGGCTATAACAGCATTCAAGAAAGAGCTAGGTAAGTTCATGGAGGATAGGTCCATCAGTGACTATTAGCAGGCTAGGCAGGGATTGCTGTTTGCCAGGAGCTGAGAACGGCTTTTTATTCATTTCCTCAGAAGCACCTGGCACTGGCCATGGTCAGAAGACAGGATACTGGACTAGATGGACTATTAGTCTCACTCCATGTGACCGTTCTTATTGGTATGGCTGTGAGAAAACCCTGGGTTGCAGTTTTGTTGTGGAAACTGCAACTTTTAACTCACACTGCAACTTTTTATAGCTGCTGCAAACTTGAGCCCTGTGTGCCAGGTCACAGTTTCACTCATTCATGGGCTTCCACTGCCATTCACTCAAATTTGGCCCAGCCACCTCTCCAATGGCATTGAGATCTGGTGCACTCAAATTTGGCCTCACACCAAAACAGCAGTTTTTACAAAACTGCGGTTGCAAATTCTGAACCAAAAAAAAAAAAGCAAGACTTTCTTACAGTCTGACCTATAGGAATTGCCCTGTATTGGGATGGAGCAGATCTCACTCCAGCAGCACTGTGTTCAGTGGTTCTCCCGCAAGGGTATGCGCACGCTTGGGGTATGCAGAGATCTTCCAGGGGACACACCAACAGCTAGACCTTTCCCTACTTTTACAAGAGACTGGAAAAAAAGTGCTAGTGACGTCATATAGACTATGAATTGTTTTTTCTGCTCTACCTACTGTACTGGTGGTTCTCAATCTGAGTTACCAAAGAGGGTCACAAGTTCAATTTTAAGGAGTCGCCAGTGCTAGTCTCACTGGTGCTCAGGGTAGACAGCTAATGCCCTGCCACCTGGGGTTGAAGCAGAACATTGAGCAACTTAGCTGCATGGGGGCCTCTGGCAATTGCCCTGCTTGCCACTGCCAACCTCTAACCCCAGCCCTGAGCATAAGAACAAACCCAACAGGGAGAAAAACTTCATTGCTGTTGTCACTCCGCTGCCCTCCAGAATGACAAGGCTCGCAAGTGAGAAACAGGTTTAAGCATCACACAGTAATGTGAGTACAGTAGTTATATTCCCATTGATTTATTTTATAATAATATGTTAAAAAGGAGAAAGTCAGCAACTGTTCAGTTCAGTAACAGTATGCTGGGATGCTTTTGTATTTTTAGGTCTGATTTCGTTAGTAGTAGCAGCAAAAGTTATGGAAGTCTGGAAAGAGTGAGAACTGCTACAAGGAGAACTCCTCGACATGAACAGTAACATACGGTATGGCCTCCCTTGCAATCCTAACATAATGCAGTTCTCAAAGAGTTGCAGCTGACAAAAGCTTAAATTTCAGGATGTGTGTTAGGTTTCCTATGGTGCTTTCTCAAGGTTGAACTGAGAATTTGCTAGCAAGGAAAGATGAAATAAAAAGCAGCCAAGAGAATGTGCTAGTGATTACACAGACTATGACATACTTTGTTCTGTAAATATTGAAAATTCTTTCCTTGTCACTTCAAAATGCAAACAAAATCAAGGGTTTTAAAGACTGCTCCTTGGATCTGGGAGTGTGGCTGAATGTTTGAAGATCTGCACTTTCAAAAGCTCATGGACTAATCAAATCATTGACACTGATCTTCTGTACTATTCTCTAGTCAGTAAATGGTCCCAATTCTACTGACTTCCTTATAAACACCTTTATTTATCTAAACAAAAAGAATACACTGTATGTGATGTTTGTCTACTTTTAAATCCGCTTCATGAAAGAGTCATATACTTTGATGTAACTGTCAGCTTTCAACAATCACTAGCAGAAAGATTTAAAATGGCATCTTAGCCATTCTTAAAGATTTACCAATTTTCTCTTGTCAATAACAGAGGATCATCCATCTGGGAGAACAGATTGCACATGGCTGAAGGCTGCTAAGATATCAAATAAACAAACGTTTTATTTTTATTTTTATTTTTTTCTTACCGTAGAAGTCTGAGTTCTGCCAGCAAAGTTGGGTTCTGCTGGGCTTTCTCGGGGGTTGGCTGGGAGGCTTGCTCATGCTCCAGTCTGAGGCGCTGAATTTCTTGTAGTATCTCTCTATTTAAAAAAGAGACAAGTAGATGGGACAAGAAATAAGGGAAAAGTTCATAGCACTTTTTAGAAGTCTACAACAACAAAACTTCAGATGTGCCTTCTACTCAGCTCTTTAGTACCAGCACGCAGTAAAGGCAGTTAAGTCCCTTTCATGAGTGATTGGTGCAGGCTCCAGTCCAGAAATCACAAATAGCACCATCCTAAATATTGCCACGGTACTTGTTAGTAGATCTTGTATAAAAAGGATGATGCATATGAAATTAACCAGTGTCACTGCCGCTTCACATGGCGACAATGTCTCTTTGAAACCTTTCCTACAGCAGGAGCAAATAGACCAGCTCTCTGTTAAAGGGCTGTCATGGGATGCACATGTGGAAGAAAGGAAATCGCTGTGGGTGGCCCAGCGTAGGACAGGGTTGGGAGCAGCAGACACTGCCACGGGCGGCCCAGCCTGGCCCTGGATCTCCAGCCACAGACAGGGACGGCAACTGGGGGCACTGGCGCTGAGACTCAGGGCATAAGCCCGGTGTGCCAGGTGCCAACAACGCCCCTGTTAGAGCATGTGAATGAGTGAGGCTGGGCCTGTCCACTCCTATGTCAAATGGACAGATATGGGTCTATGAGTCTATGGTGATTGAGAAAGGTCCCATTCCTAAATTTTCTGGTTTGATACCTAGCACTGGGACTGTCCCATAAGTAGCCAAAGGGCACACACCCACTGCTTGGGACAAATTACTTGCAGGAGACTGGTGTGGACTGACTCAGTAGCGAGTGGTCACCTCACAAAGCGGAGTGTGTTGGGGGTTCAGAAGTGGACATCGGGTGGTCACAACGGCACATCGGACCAGATCCTGGGAGGGCACTGTCACAAAGGCCAAGAGCTCTGTTTTACCCAAAGCATGATAACCCATTTTCTCTTACTGCATGAAGTGTTTCAAAGAGGAAAAGCCAGCATAACTAGAAGTGGTGACACTGGTTAACTTCACACTCATCTTCACAGGTCTTCTGGCAAGTCAGCAGGAACACAAAAAGTAACAGCTCCTAGCCACAGAAGCTGCCACTCATGGGAATAAACTTGTCATAAGGTTTCACACAGGGAACCCAGTCAACTAGCATCCCCAATTGCACTACATATACTCTGAGGCTGAATCCTATACAGTGGGTCTTAGAAAACATATTGGAAATGCTAAGGAGTCTTTTATTAAAATGTTCATTAAACCCCTCTTTCTTTTAAGTGAGGAGGAAGACTTACTCTCTAATCTTCAATTTATTTTTAAATTGTTGAGCTGCCTTCTCTACCAGCCTTCAGAGCAGCTCTATGCACACAAGTTAGTTTATCTGCTGTATTTGGTCGTGCAGCAAGGCATACCAGACCTTCTGATGCCCAGTGCAAGAGGCCTTGTATTCCTATCGCACCTTACCCAAAAGGAGCAGTGAAGTTGGGCCCTCCAGGTCTGCCTAGAAAAGCCACAGGGAAGCAGCCAATCAGAGCATAACAGGCTCAGATAAAAGCAGCTGCAGGAACTGAGCAGGCCAGTTCTTGGCTAGGTCAAGAGGAACAAGGAAGGGTGCTCCTTGCTGGTGTCAAAGGGGGACCCAAAAGTGAGGAGGTGGGGGTGGGTCCCCCCAATAGCAGAGTGGTCAAACCCTCAAGAACGGGACAAGTTTTGAGTAGAAGCCCAGGCACAGGGCTGGAAATTTAGAGAGCTCTCGTATGAGGCTGAAGACCCTGCAGAGGACCAACCATATGTTGAGCTCTGTTACCCAGGGAAAGGGACCAAGTCTGAAGTAGTAAGCTGGCTTCAGAGCTGGGGCGAAAAGAACAGATAAAGCAAAGTCTCCAGGGAGAAAGCCCTGGGGGCACCGCTCCACTTCAGGACAGTAATGGACTTAACACCAGTCCGAAAAGGGCTGAGAACCGAGCCAAGAGACAGGGCTGCAAATACCAGCCAGGGCACAGTGATAAGCCACAATGGCAGGTAGTGCTCATGAGAGGTGAGTTTCTCCTGTCACAGGCCTGTTCTTTAAGAGTTATCCCAAAACTCTGCAAGCTGCCGAATGAGAAGAAAACCCTCCCATCTCTGAAATTGCATTTCCTTCACCCAGCCTTTCAAAATGATCCGTTTCTCACACCTGTTGGCACCCAATTTATTATATTGCTACTATCAGATCGGTTTAGCTAATGACACGTAGGTTCTAAATGATAAGAGCTTTGGGACTTGTACTGCAACAGCTTCAATGTGTCTACCATACTGGGCAAACTGCTGGTGCCCAATGAATAACAGAGTTTAGTGATTTCTTGGAGTCTCAAGGCTTCTCAGTAGCACAGGACAGGAGGAGGGGAGGAGAAGAAGAAAGGGGGAGATTGTCCTGTTGACCAAAGTGTTCAAGCCTGGCAGCCTTTGAGATGTGTGTCTAGCTACCTCTGTAGTCACAAGGAAGTGAAACTCTCATTTTAGTGCAATGAACTGTGCAAACCATTTGGCATCAAATTCTGACCTAAGGCAGGCCAAATTTACCAAACTGTGGGTCCTCAAAACAGGCCCCATGTTCATACTTAGAAATGTAAACAAAAATTCAGATTGCCTGAGGTAATTAACATCAGAAGCAAACTCCACTAAAGAAACTGGCGCACCATACAAGAGATGTACAATATTCAGGTTAATAACAAAATGCTAGAAATAATGAAATAAGCCTGCAAATAAATGCTCTGCCCCCCAAATACTCCCCACCAAACAGCTCTACATCAGATTGCCTTCTTACCTGTTTTTATTTTCCAGTTCTGCTATCAGCTGTCTTTGCTGCTTATTGGCATCGAAGTTGAAACCCGAGTCTGTTGGTGGGCGTGGCTAGAGTATAAGCATATGCAATATGTAATCACAGTATTTACTGTGTGCTATACAGAAAATGTCTTTTCTGAATCTGGTTTCCTGACTAACGTAGTACAACGCATGAAGTATTGTTTGCTTGTGGTGATGATTATGAAGAACGAACAATTAATACAATAATTGGTTTACTATGTAGAGCACTGCATATCGGTGGACCCCAGTTTTATATCTATACACCATTGCTGCAGTTTATGGGGCAGATGCTGGCAGAAACTTTGTAGTCATGCAGGGCTCTACTGATATGGACTCTTGGGATGCAGGCTCAAATTAGGACTATACAGTTATGTCCATCAACACTTCAACATACTGGAGAAAAGTGGCTTAACTTATTTCAGGCATGGGCCTTGGGTTTTTGGCCCAAGGGCCATATCCAATGTATGGCAGTCCACATGTGGTGGCAGGGGTGTGGCTTAATAAATAAATAAAAATAAGTGATAAATAAAACAAAACATTTTATTTTTAAAAATAAACAACATGAAGAGAAAATAAAATTCCAGCATCACTGGCCCTGGGAAGAATGGCTAGTGCTCTGGCCAGCGTGCTGCTGGGCTCATGAGCTGGGAGAGAGGCAGGGCCAAGAGGGGTGAGCGACAGTCATGCTCTGGTGTGTCAGTCAGAACCAGTTTGCAGGCCAAATGAAAGGCGCAGGCAGGCTGCATCCAGCCTGTGGGCTGTAGTTTGCCCACCTCTGACTTAGTTTGTCATCTCTTTGGGAATGGACTCAAAACACTGTTCTGTGAACACATGTAAGAAAAGAGGTCTCTGTCCTTGTGATGGGGAGAGGTTGGCAGTATACGCATGAAGAGGTGGAAGAAAAGAAGAAGGAGGTTGTAAAATAGTTGGGAATTACATGGAATTGCACCCTTTTTGTATGGCAAGTCCTGAAGAAAAGATACAGTACAAGATCATCATAATACAACTGTTCCCAGAATGTAAGGAATTAATTATGTAATATTTTCTTTGTTACTACATTGGAACTAGATAGTTCCATTCCTGTCTATACATAATTTTTGAAGAATATTAATATGAATCACTCAGGCAAGACTTTTCTTTTAAGGTCCCAATTCCATAAAAGAGATGCATGTGCTTAACTTTATATGTGAGTAGACCCAGTGATATTATTGGGACTACCCACAAAGTTAAGTCTTTGCAAAAACCAAGCACTTAATTTGCTCAAGAATTTAGTGCTGGTAGAACTAAAGACTGTAAGAGGATAACACTTGAACTTTGTGGGATCTGCCTTGATCAGGAAGAGAAGGATGCTGCCCTGTTAACTTTTCAATTAATTGGCTACTCTCAGGAGAACGGTTGCATTGAGAACAAAGAGAGAGAAAATATTAGCTCTATGAATAATCAACAATCTGTTTTGCGGGATTAAAAACTGACTAAATTATAGATCTCAAATTATAAATGCTAATAGTAATCACGTGTGGGACTCTGCAGGAATCAGTTCCCGGCCAGCTCTCTAATATATTTATTAGAGGTGTGGAAGTACAGAACCATTCTGTCTTTTACAAAAATTCTACTAGCAATGATTGGTGGAATAACAGGTAAGGCCAAATCATTTATACAGTGTGAGTGCAACCAAATATGCCATGCTGCTCTCTTCCAGGAACCCAGAACTGTGAAGCACTGTGTCACCCCTCTGCCTTAGCAAGAGAAAGCTCTGCTGAGGTTTAAACCAGGAGACAGTGCCTTCCCACACCCATCTGTCTGGCTTATCAGCACACTCCTTCAGACTCGACACACCTTAGCCTTGCCTTGCAGACAACTGCCAGTGAACCCAAGTTCCCCAGAAATGTCTCTTTTCTGCGTCTAGTCCCTCTTGTTGCATGCTGTCAGTCATTATGTTTGGTGTTTCCAATAAGTCTGTTAGTTTAGCTGAAGTCTCACACTTCAACATGCTGCACTGAGATGATTTATAGTAAAAGTAAGTTTGTTAATAAAGAACACAGATTTAAATCATACCAAGAAAGAATAAGAGACACAAAAAAGGGTTACAAACTAAATAAAACCAACTCACTTTCTAGCGCCTAAAATGTAAATCTAGGGACCTATGTCCTAATTCACCCACAATGGATTCATCAATATTACCTGAACTCTGTCCTGGAAAATTTTTATTGGAACTCTTGGGATTAACAGAATAGAGAGAAAGTGTGTGTGTGGTTTTTTCCCCTTAGTTCTTTCTCCATTGAATTAGAAGTGTGTCTGGCAAATATCCTGGGTTTGCTCCTTTTGAGAATAGAATACTGGATACCTTGTGTTCACATTGATAGCAAATAGGTCTACTGTGGATTCTTCCCATTTTAGGAATACTTGTTCTAAGACTTTCAATTTCCTTTTGTGCATGATGGAGCTATTTCTCCTAAATCTTTCTGGGCACTTAGAAGATGTAGGGCCACCAAGGTGATCTAACGTTATATGCGCCACTCCCACAGGTATGTTCCTCATTAAGTGGATGTCTTTCCTTGCCTGACAGTTCACATATGCAGGGCTGTTATGTTCTCTCTCCATTATATGGATTACTCAACTGAAGCCAAGGCCACAACCAGAAACAGCAACAATGAAAGCTGTCTTCCCTCCCTTACTCTAATCCTGCAAGTAAGGAAATGAGTTCCTCAGAGAGCGAAGTTCTCTGCTAGTGTTAATTGGCTTACGCAAGCAGAATCGGGCTCTATAGATCTGGGCCCAGCTCCCAGTGCTAGCACGCATTTCCCATGAGACCCCGAGCTCCTTGCATAAACTATGGGAACACACTCTTTGATACTTTCATAGACTGACCTTCTTGCACACACTGGAGGTCCATGCATCGCTTCCTCCTCCTTGTAGCCATCTTTTATGTACTTACTCTGTTATGTCCCCTGCTTAGTCTTCTCTTTCCCAGACTAAACAAATCCGATATTTTCAATCTTTCCTCCTAGGTCATGTTTTCCAGACATTTTTTGTTGCTCTTATCTGAACTTTCTCCAATTTGTCCACATCCTTCCTGAAATGTGGCACCCAGAATGGGACACAATACTCCAGTTCAAGCCTAATCAGCATGGAGGAGTGGAAGAGTTACTTCTTGCATCTCACTTACAACAATCCTGCTAATACACCCAAGAACAATTTTTGCTTTTTCTGCAAAAGTGTTACCTTGCTGAGTCATTTGTGATCCACTCTGAGCCCCAGATCCTCTTTCCGAGTACTTCTTAGCCAGTCATTTCCTATTTTGCATACATGGCAATGATTGTTTCTTCCTACGAAGAGTACTTTGCATTTCTCCTTATTGAAGTTCATCTCATTTCTTCAGTTTATCTAGGTCATTTTGAATTATAATCCTATCCTTCAACTACACACAGCTCCTCCTAACTTCATATAGCTCTGAGCTTCTGGTGAAGCTGTTCTGTTAACCACATGCCAGGGGCACTGAGTCTCTCATTTTCCATGCTTGGTTTTTTGTTTTTCACCACTATCACTACGGTTCTGCCCACTGAAGCCTAAAACATTCCCTGAAATAGTGAAATCTAGTAGTTATTATGTTATACCCAAACAGAGAAAAGCCAGCAATTTGAGCAAGCTCAGCAAGTGATACAGTAGACAAGGAGTCAGTAGCTTTTAGAATATCTACCAGTCTGTTGTCTGCTCTGGTGTTAGCAACGCGTGAATCTAAAGAGAGAAGCATAATTTAGATACAGCCTTGAATAGTGCAATCCACCATGTTGGTCTGTATTTATATTATTAACTTGCCTACTACTCAGATCAGAGATGATCTCAGTGCTTCTCATAGATGAGGGTCAAATTTTTCAAAAAAATGACTTCTAGCTTTAGGCAGGGACTAAAGCAACCATTGGAGTGTAGGCTCTGTGAGCGGCTTTTGTTGCTAGTGACAAAAGAGAAAATAGAATAAGCAGAATGTTTCAGGCATTCCATATGAAGACTCATTCTTCACTAGCCTCCTAGAATATTGTGGATCTCTGCAGAATCTCATGGAGCCTTCCACCACCTTATGAGAACTACATTTTCCTCGAATCTCCTAGAATGTTGTTAGGTATGCCCTCATGGGTATATAAGGGATGGGGCACTGCCGGTCAGTCAGTGATATACCAGAATGAAGTGAAACAAATAAGGAGTCCTGTGGCACTTCAAGACTAACAAATTTATTTGTTGCATGAGCTTTCTCATGGGAGAAAATTCCACTTTGTCAGATGGGAATGGAGTGAAGTGACAGCCCAACTGTGATATTGTGAACCTTGTTTTATTGTGTAACTGTTAAAAGGTACTTGTGTTTTAAGACTTGCATAGTATAAGTATATCATTGTGATGCCAGAGATATCTATTGACCCCCCTTGCTGTGCGACATTATAGAAGAAATACTCTTACTTCTGACTTGGAAATGCTATCACTGCTGCTGTATCTTTGGCAGAAATGGTGGAAAACTTAGGAGTTGAGCTTGTCTTCAAGGAAACTTGTATTCATCTGAAGAAGAGACAGTTTGATTACAAGGACAGAGATGAAGTGATGGGAAGGTCGGAAGAAAAATTCAAGAGAACTATTTGCTCACCCATGGATGCTGCTCAAGTATCCATTGAAGAAAGTTTTGAACAAATGAAGCACCATGGAAAGATCTGAGGTTTTTTTGTGTGACCTTAGTAAGCTGCTGGCAGACAGTGAAACACACTAGAATAATTGTACAGAGTTTCTCCAGAGGCTGACACATGGGGAATATCTGGACATCAGTGATGATGACCTCTGCTGAAATGGACAACATCCATCAAGTTTTGCCACAAGGGAAGCATTGTCCATCAAATTCTCCAGTTCATTCATGATGGAGAACTGAAGGACACTTTTCTTAATGTGTCGATAGCTTTGAGGATTCTGCTCACATTGCCAGTCATAGTCACAAGTGGTGAGGGAAGCTTTTTGAAGCTCAGGCTCATTAAGATATATTTTCAGCTGATGATGGCTGATGAGAGATTTATATCAGTTGCTATTTTATCACTTTAAAATGCTATTGGCCAGTCTTGGATCTCCTGGGCACTATACTTTGCAAGGGCAAAGGTAATAAAAATGACCTTTTGAACTAAGGGACTAGGGTTAGCATTCCAAGGTTGTCATCTACTGTAATACTATTTGATACTGGTCCACCCGATGTTGGAGCACAGTTCCTTTTCTTGAGATTAGTTAATTGTTAAAATTAAAAGTTTTTATAAGCTTAGATGAAACTTATTTGCTTATATGTGGCATGACTAAATACAGATTTGCAGATCCTAGTGAGCAAATTTATCAACTTATACAACTGGGATACAACACGCATGCAAATCATCCATCAAAATCGTGAAATGAGTTACAAATAAAAATTGGACTTTCAAAAGGTTAACAAATGGGGACAGGGCGGGGTGGGTGGGTCAGAGGGATACTGAAGACACTCCTGACCAGGAACGCCATTTGGTCTTGGGACAGCCCTGGCTTAGATGCCTAACTTTAAACACATTCTGCCTGTAGCTGCCCTAACCTTTGATACAGAATTGTGGCTGGAACTAGAGTTCCTAGCATGTATGATTCCATTTTCATTTCTATGGCTTAAGAAGCACATAGTGGACCTGTAAACTCAGCAAGCAGCACCTCTCTGGTGAAAGTGAGGCTGACTGCCAGCTGCTTGATTTTTATACATATCTTTTATTTTCTTCAATTCAAAGTACAGATAATCTGACACAGAGATTTGCAGACATATTTAATTGAAGCAGTCAAGTATCTTGATTTCTTTTTTTTTTTTTTTTTTTTTTGGTGTGTTTAAAGGATTATTTAGCATATGAACACATCAACTGAAGAATACCACCCAGAGATCTAGATCTTACATTGAGGACACACCTGTTGTCTCTTTTATGAAAGAAATTTTTCTGTAGTAATAAAGAATATTAAATGACATCTTGGACTAGAATTTCTCCTGTAATTCTGGGTATCTAGCCTTAATTAAGAACTCTGCATGCCGAAAGTAGCTAAATATTATTGAGGGGCATTTGTATATTTCCTCAATTCATTTTTAAAAGGGAACCTCCAAGATGTTTCAGTGTCCCCACAAGTCACTACTCCTTTGTAATGAATGCCACAGAACAGCAACACTGAGCAATGCTGTTTGTGTGGCTTTGTGCCCTCTACTGAGGGCTCGTGGGGTAGCATTTCATTTGCTGGCTCTATGTATGGAACAGTTCCTGCACACTGTACAATTCTGATCAGAATTTCTCAGCCTATTTTCTTTTCCTTCCATGAACACTTTCTGAAAAGCAAAAATGTGATTGTTCCTCTAAAACATACTCATGATTTCCAGCAGTATCTATTCTTCATGATCATTTCAAATCTAGTGCCATTGTGATATGAAGAATAAGACCATTTCCAATTTCAGTCTTACCAATTTTACTGGGTTTATCTGGTGAGTGGCTTCCCACCTCTTTCATATCAGATTGGAACAACTTCTTGTCTTCACATCCCTAAAACATGACTTTTGTTTTCATCTCTGCATTCCTCTCATAGCTCTTCTCCAGCTATGTGACTTTCCCTTTGTTTCCTTTCCTCATTTTTGTCTGTGGCTCATCTTCTATGCTGCTCCTTTGAGGAGAAAATACACTTCTGCATGGAGGTGTATAAAATGCCCACCTGCTATCTCATCCATAGTAAGGCATAAATTTATCTAGTTTAAAGAAAGAGAAGTCTGGCTTTAAAAGATTCCATGCCAGAATCATTAAACCAAGTCACCCTGTCACAGTTTCACCATTCGCTTTTGTCTGATTCACACCTTGTCTACATTTCTAGTGAATTTCACAAGACTTGATTTTAGTCAGTCCTTGTGTAAGATCTGGATATTGATATTAATAGATTCCAGGATCAGGAGACCACTGTGATCATCTAGTCTGACCACCTTTTAGATAAACATCTTATCTAGATTTAAGAATAATCTCAGCAAATATAAAACAACCATTTGTAAATTCTTCCAATGTCTGATTACGCTGACTGTCAAAAATTTATATCTTATATCTGGTCTGAATTTGTTTAGCTTCAATGTCTAGACATTGGGTCAGGATACACCTTTCTCTGCTATTACTGAAGGGTCCATTATAAAAAATTTGTTCCCCGTGCACACACTTACACACTGTCGTCAAGTCATTCCATGGCATAACCTTTTCTTTGCTAAACTACATTTAACTCTTTTGGTCTAGCACAGTAAGCACGTTTAATAATCTTTTTATCATTCTCGTCACTCTGCTCAGAATTCTTTTCAATTTATTAACACACTTTTTGAATTATGTGTACAAGAACTGGAAACGCTATTTCAGCAGCTGTCACATCAGAGCCAAATATAAATAATATAAATATAAAATAAAAAAGTTACTAACCTTTAACTGTTGTTATTTAAAACATGTTGCATGTGTCCATTCCACTGCTGGTGTGAACGTAGCCCACACACAGCTGCTGGAAATTTTACCCTTACTGGTACCCACCAGGGCAGCTTGAGCACCTTCTGCTGCTGCCGGTACAAAGCACCCAGCCAACGCTGAACCCCCAGTTCCTTCTCTACGGAAACTCCAATGTAGGATGGTGGGTCATGGAATGGGTATGTGCAACACATCTTAAGCAACAGTTACAAAGGGATACTAAGGTTATGAAAAGACAGTAAGTTTTTTAATTCTCTGAGTGACTACACAGTTGCCTTTCATTCCCGGAGACACGCACATGTAGGTGGAGGTACATACAGACTGTAGTATGGCTTGACCTTAGAGCTGTGGTTCCCAACCTTTTTCAAGCTGGGGACCCCTTTTGTAAGCTCCAAAATTTCACAGACGCCCTGACACCACTGGCAGAATCTAGCCACGCAGGGAGTGGGACCCGTTGCCTCCATGGCCCCCTCCCCTCCCCATGCCGGCGAGCAGAGCTGTTGCAACCATGGCTCCCAGCCAGCCCCTGCAGTGGAGCGGAGGCAGCACCGCCATGGCCCCCCAGCCAGACCCTGCAGCAGAGTGGGGGCAGGCAGTCCATGCAGGGGAGTGAAGCCGAGCCACCACTGGCATCTGCAGTTGGCAGTGGCAGCAGGCAGCCCTCTGCACCTCCCCACCCCTGCAGGTATCCAGCCCTGGCAGGGAGCATCTGGACCGCAGCTGGGTTCTGCCCATGGTGGGGAGCAGTGCCACAGGTTGGGAACTACTGCCTTAGAGTAATGGCTGATGGTGTAATGGGAGGAGAAAGCAGTCTGGTCAGCAGCATGCATCGGTTTACAAATGCCCTAAAACCACCAATGAGAATGCTTGCGATCTTGTGGAATGAGCAGTCAGGTTACTTAGTGCTGACACACTTGCCTGTTCAGAACAAGTACGGATACATGAAATGATCAAACACAAAATTCTCTGTTAGAGGATTGGGAGACCTTTCTTTCTGTCTGCTATAGCCATGAACAATTGGATGGACCATTCAAAAAATTTAGACCTGTCTATGAAGAATGGCTTGTCTAGTAGCCAGTGTATGTAGTCTGTGTTGATTTCAATTTGTGTGAGGTTTCGGGTAAAACACAGGTAACTACCAACTTGACCTGGGAGTAAGTATTCCTTATTTTTAAACACGACTGTGTACAGTGGCTCCAATGTAAGAAAACGCTTTTCAGAGACTCTTTTGATGACGTGAGGGGGCACATGGCTAAAGGCTCAAATGGCGGTCCCATATATTTAGGCAAGACCATATTCTAGTCCTGAGAGGAAATGGGTTTTCTTTATTGAGGGTACAATATTTCCAGGCCTTTAAGGAATCTGTCATGTTTGAAAAAACAGAATAGTTATCCACACAATGGTGGAATGCTGATATTGCTGCCAGGTGACCCTTGACAGAGGCAATTGCCAAGCCTGGATATTTCAGATGCAGAAAATAGTTGAGTATATGCTAGATGGGCAAATCTATCAACAGGACTCCAGTTTGGCACGCTGAAACCGAGAACTACTTCCATTTTGATAGACAGCCCTGGTGGAGAGATTTTTTTATTTGTACGATAGACTTGTCTGCACTGATCATTAGACTTAGGCCTTTCACTGTTAACTGACTCAACAGAACACTGGTGGGAAAAATTTATCTTTTTGTGGTAGTTGTTGGCTTGATGCAGGTCTAAAATAGGCCTGTGACCTCTCCTGGCTCTGAGTTTTAGGGAATCACAGAAGTAGAAATCCTTCCCTTTTAAATTCTACAAACAAAGAAAAGACAAGACTCTGGCATCATGGGAACTGGTACAGAGTCCTTGAGGATCCCATCAAAACATAGAACCTCCAGGACACATAGGTGGGGCTCATGCTGATGGAAGGTGGTTTACTCCTATATGTTGCTGAGACATGTGGTGGTGCTTCCTGGAAGGGCTTGGGGTCTACATCCCAAGGAACGTTAGGGACGCCCTTGAGTCCTTTAGACAATGAAGCTTTGCATCCATCTACTCCAGAAAGAGAAAATTTCCTTTGAAAGGCAGGTCCTGTACAGTGTGTTTACCTCCTGCAGAAGCCCAGAGGTCTGAACCCAGGAACTTGTACACGTCACTGTTGAAGCCATGAACTCATACCCAGCGTAGCTTGTAAAGAGGCCCTCTCCACTGATTTCCCCTCATCCACCACAAAGGAGAACTCATGCCTTTCCTCTTCAGGCAGTGAGTCTTTAAATTTTTGCATGGCGTTCCATATGCTAAAATCACACCTGTTCAAAAGCACTGGCTGGTTTGCAATCCTGAGTTAGAATCCACTGGTACAATAAACTTTCCTCCCAGACAGGTCTAGTTTTTTGGAGTCTTTTGATTTTAGGGTTGCACCCTGATGTTTCTGCCTCTCTCTGAGTGGCACCAAGTACTACCAGGGACTCTGGGAGGTGGGTGAGGATGGGGTAAGTATGGGTGTAAAAGAACTCAATCTTGGTGGGGGAGTACATAATACTTTCACTCAGCGTTTTTTCAAGTGGTGGGAAGAATGTGGTGTCTGCTACGAATCCTTAACTTGGTCCACAATCGGCTCGCTGAGCAGAAGAGCTACTCTGGAAACACCTGCAAGGGCTAAAATAATGACACAATGAAGTTGCTATTTATATTGGAAAACTCTCTGGATGATGCAGAAAAGGAAACATTTTCTCAGGTCTTGTGTGTACAATGGGAAGTCAGACTGCTGCAAAGGAAATCTACGTTTTCTCTAGTTAGATTTTTTTATTCTCTGTATTTTCCATTCTGTGAGAAAGCTCCTGGGACTTGCTAGACTGCATCTCTGAGCGGAGTTTTCTAACTGCTCCAACATGGTATGTATTTTAATCAGCATTCTCTAACTACAAAAGAGCCTGTCACTCTTGAACAGCATAAACTATGCAGGATCTGTGGAGCACTTGACATTCTTATCCATAGACGCACATCTGAGGTCTAAATACCAACTGTGTAGGCCATATGCATTTATTTTTCCTCTGGGGCTGCAACAGTGTTTTCAGTAGCTGGAATTTCCTTAGCTGTTGCTGATTAGGGTTCCTCCTTGAACAATCACTGATCTAAGAAGAAAATAATCCCTAAAACATTTCCTTACCAGTCTGTGATGTAGCAGTCTCTGTGGGATAGGCAGGCATCCTATGGCTACCCATAGAGACCACACTATGTCAGAATTTACATGTGGCATAGGCATGTGAAACAGTGTCATCATCTGCTCCCTCTTGTCTAGAAGACTTCAGATTGTTTTCTACTATTGCCATTTAATGAACTCTGGCTATTCTCCTGTGCAGCCATCTCAGACTGAAGTCATTTCTCAGAGCACACATTACATCAGCCATAGGGAGCATTACACAAGGCAAAAGAATTTTGAAACATGACTGAAGAACTAGCAAATTCATTTGTCAATGAATAGCCCAGTGCATGCGAATGTTTGCACATGCTGTCCCCAAACACTATGATCAGTATGTGCTGATGGAGTTCACAGGTGCAAATCCCATTCAGACTCTATCACTGTCATGTGGGAGAGAGAGACTTGATCCCTAATACACACAGGCTTTGCTGCCTGAAAAATGTAAAAATCCAAATCCAAAGCAGTGCAGCTTACTCTACAGAATTAATACTCCACTTCAGTGAACATCTCCCAGGCCTTCGATGGGTGCAGAGGACACTAAGAACAAACCAAATATAGGACCAAAGAGACAATTCCCACCTAAACACACAGCCCATTTGTACAAGTAAAAGTCATGGAGATACTCAAAGCAAGAAGAGTTGCCCATGTGATTTTGCCTGCTTGCCACTTCCAGCTAGTAAGAAAAAAGGTATATGCTAGGATTACAAGTAACATTGTGAATTCACATCTTCTTTGAAAAGGACAGCTTACAAAGAGAAGCTTAAGGGAAGACTTGATTACAGCCTATAAGTGTCTCCAGAAGGAAAAAATATTTAACAATGGGCTCTTCAATCTCACAGAGAAAGACCCAACATGGTCAAATGGCTGGATGCTTAAACTAGCCAGATTCAGACCAGAAATAAGGTGTAAATTTCTGATGAGGTACAAAGGGTGATCATGGATTCACCATCACTGAATTTTTAAACCAAGATAGTATGTGTTTCTGAACGATATACTCTAGCAATTACTTTTAGGAAGCTGTCTGACCTCTGTTATTCAGGAGGTCAGACTACATGATCATAGTTGTCCATTCTGGCCTTGAAATTTATGGGCAGACAGGATCTTGCCAATCTCTGAGAGAGGGCATTGCTTTACTGCTTCTGGCTGCAAAAAAGTTGCACACCTCAAACAGCAAAATTTAAATAGTATTTTGGGCCTCCCTAGTAAAAAAATTTTTTGAATCCTTGTAAGAACCATGGTGCACATCTTCAGATGAGATCTCAAAGAGGCAGGTGTCTACCAAAGAAGTCTGGCTGGATCCAACAGAGTCTCAGTTAATGCCACCCTCTCTGCCACATCTGCCTGCAGGATGTCTTCGAGCCTCTGGAGGTCCCCTGAATGACCTCTATACACCCAGTGCCATGGCAACCCTCTGCATGAGGTCCTGAAAGGCCAGTACCTCAGGTGAGGAAGTTAATATATCAGTGGGCATCTGCTGCCCTTCCTCTTCAATGTCCTCATCTGAAGCTCCCAAGCTGGTGACACAGTCAGCAATTAGAGGTGTTAGAGTGTCCTTCCTTGAGGGCTGTGGAGTCTGACACAGACCTGCAGTGAGGGACTGAAACCGGTACCTTGAGGAATACCTCACAGTCCCCAGCAGAGCCAAGAGGGCTTACTGTAAGGCAGTGGGGTACCTCAAGGGCAAAAGTCCGTTGTTAAGAACCTGTAGGAAGGGTGGCCAGGTGCTAGGATGGCTTCTGTCATCCAGAAGAATTAAGAAGGAGCAATCAAAACCCTAGACTTCTGAGACCTACATGGAGAAGCTTCCTCGCTGCTCTGTGATTTAGCAAAGGAAAAGAATGTTCCTTGGAGCAGAAGTAATGCAGCACCAGCCAGAGTTCTCACCCTAGAAAGTCTTGGTGGTACAGCAAGAGCACAGCATGATGCAGGAGGGAACAGATAAAGTGGGTCCTTGACTGAGTACGGATAGCAAGCTTGCAGTCATCACTTTTACATGTGCACCATGGTTAATGGCATTGATGATGGGGCCACTGATACTGGAACTGTAGAAGGGATTGTGGGTTCTGGAGCCAACTGTAGGGATGAGGCTGGCATCAAAATAAAGTTTACCAGTGCTGAGTGCAACAGTTTAGATGGTAGCATGTAGTGGCACTCACGGGCTCTTGTTCTTACCTCAGTAGTGGAAGGCTTAAGAGCCCCGATCAGCTGAAATATAATGGCAGGAATCCCTGTAATACAGGTTGAGGAGCTTGTTGGGTCTCACAATTTCTGCTTCCAAAGAACTGGAAGTTTTATTAGCCTGGGATGACGGTCCTAGGGAAGGAAAGCTATGTCTCTTCTCTCTGCACGTCTTCAGGGGGTTTTCCCCCTTGAGAGCCAGAATGGAAGCAGCAGCACTTGTTCAGTCCTATAACAGTTCAGCTCCAAAGCTGGAGACATGGATTGCTCCTAGAAGTACTCCTCAGACATGTCTCCAAGGATCTCTATGTTCTCCAAGTAAAGGACTTACAGATGCTGCACTCACTCCTTACATGCCCTTAACTGAGACAAATGAGGCAACGAGTACAGCATCATCAATGGGCATAACAGCGTCACATAAGGCGCAGCTCCTAAATTCCAGAAGTGTCCACAGAGTAATGTGGCATGAAGGACCACTCCAGGAATACAAAGAAAGAAAAGATTACAAACCTAACACTTTTCACTAAGGCTTGGTCTACACTTGAAAGTTATGTCAGCATAGCTATGTTGCCCAGAGGTCTGAAAAAGCCACAATCCTGACGCACATAGCTATTTCAAGAACTGTTAAGTTCAGGAGCAGCTGTGTCAATGGAAGAGTGCACCTGTCAGTGTAATGTCATTCAGGGACATGGTTTTTAAACATGGACAGAAAATCTCCGTCTCTCAGTGTATGTTGAGTCTACTCTAGGGGCCTATGCTGACAAAGTGAATATCTACACAAGTGTTTCTCAATGCTTGCACACCTCTTTACCCCTTTGAGAATGCTGATTTGTCTTACGTACTCTGATTTTCATCCCACTTATAAACTACTTGCTTACAAAATCAGACAAAAAAAAGGGTTAGTTACTGCCTGTAACTGCTGTTCTTCGAGATGCGCTGCTCACTTCCATTCCCCTCTGGGTTTGTATGTGCCAGCATGCTCAGCCACCGGAAACTCTTTTCCCTAGCCCGCCCTGCAGGACCAGTGGTGGAGCCCCCTGGGGTGGCGCGCATACCACCTCAGTTAACTACCCCCGCTGGTCCAGCAGGCGCCAGTCCCTTCTTTCCACAACTCTGAAAGCGGGGATGGTGGGCGGGTGTGGAATGGAAGTGAGCAGCGCATCTCGAAGAACAGCAGTTACAGGCAAGTAACTAACCCTTTCTTCTTCGAGCAGCTGCTCACATACATTCCCCTCCGGGTTGATTACAAGCCTTGACCTGGATGGCGGGTGGAGTTAGGGGAGAGGCTGGACCGAAGGACAGCCTCGCTGAAGGCTGCATCGCTCCTAGCCTGTTGCACTATGGCATAATGGGAGGTAAAGGTATGAGCCAATGCCCATGTTGCTGCCCTACAGATATCTCGGACAGGCACCCCTGCGAGGAAGGCCATTGATGAGGCCTGGGCCCTTGTTGAACGGGCCCTCACCCCCCCGGGCAATGGTACATGTGACAGTCGATAACACGTCTTTATACAGGATGTAATCCAAGATGATATTGTCTGCGAGGAAACCGGGTTCCCCTTCATCCAGTCTGCCAATGCCACAAAGAGCTGGGTCGATTTTCTGAAGGGCTTTGTCCTCTGAATGTAGAAGGCCAATGCTCTTCTTACATCCAGCGTATGCAACCGCCTCTGTTCGCTCGACGAGTGTGGCTTTGGACATAAGACCGGGAGGAATGTGTCCTGATTAAGGTGGAAGTCTGAAATCACCTTCAGGAGGAAAGCAGGATGAGGTCTGAGTCGTATCTTGTCCTTAAAAAAGACCGTGTAGGGGGGTTCCGAGGAGAGTGCCCTCAACTCGGAGACCCGCCATGCGGAGGTCACCGCCACCAAGAATGCTACCTTGTGAGACAGAGACAATAAAGGGCAGGTAGCCAATGGTTCGAATGGTGGCCCTGTCAGCCTCTGGAGGACCTAATTCAGGTCCCATTATGGAGGGGATGGCCTTGTTGAAGGAAAGGCCGTCTCTAACCCCTTCAGAAACCTTGTTACCAACGGGTGAGAAAAAACTGACCGACCCACCACCTGAACGTGGGCTGCCGAGATAGCTGTGAGGTGGACCTTTAATGACCCCTGCATAAGGCCAGAATGTTTTAGTTCTAACAAATAGTCCAGAATGTCCGGAATGGGCACCACCCGAGGGTCCAGGTTCCTGTCCTGAGCCCACCTGTGGAAGCGTAGGCACTTGGCGCTGTACGCTGCATGGGTCGAGGCTTTCCTGCTACCAACCAGGATATGCCTTACCTGAGCTGAACATTCAAGCTCCCCCATGGACAGCCAGAGAGTCTCCACGCTGTCAGGTGGAGTGATCTCAGGTTCGGGTGGAGTAGCTGACCTTGGTCCTGTGTTAACAGATTGGGGCGTAGTGGAAGTTCCCGGGGTGGAGCTATCGAGAGCTCCCTCAGCAGATGGAACCAGTGCTGTCTTGACCAGGCCGGGGCGATCAGAATCACCTGGGCCCTGTCCCTCTTTATTTTTAGTAGTACCCTGGGCAGCAATGGGAAGGGAGGGAAGGCGTACATCAGCGGTCCTCCCATGGCAATAAAAAGGTGTCTGGAAGGGAGCCCAGTTCCCAACCCCGCAGGGAGCAAAACTGGCCGCACTTGCGATTCTCCTGAGTGGCAAACAGGTCGATTAGGGGATACCCCCAACTGCGGAAGATTGGGCCCAGGACTCTTGGGTGTAGCGACCACTCATACAGGGAGCTGAATTGCCTGCTGAGGCGATCCGCCCTGTCGTTCCTCATTCCCGGTAGGTGAGAAGCGACAATGTGAAAATCGTAGGTTACCGCTAGTTCCCCAAGTTGGGTCGCCTCTCGGCAGAGTGCCAATGAGCATGCGCCCCCCCGACGATTCACATTGTGCATAGCCGCTGAGTTGTCTGTCAGGACTTGGACTAAGCGGCCTCACAACTAACCCCGGAATACCGCGCACACGAGTCTTATGGCCCTCAGCTCCCTGACATTGATGTGGAGCAGTTTCTCCACCTCTGACCATCTCCCTTGCATACTGACGCTCGTACTGAGATGTGCGCCCCAACCGAGATCTGAAGCATCTGTGATAAGGGTCACGGAGGGAGCTGTCACCCCGAAAGGGACTCCCCTCAACACATGCCCAGGACTCTGCCACCAGTCCAGTTGCGATAGTACTTCGCGACGCACCGTCACCACCCTGTCCAAATGATGCTTGCCCGGGCGGAATATCGACCGGAGCCATGCCTGGAACGGACGCATTCTGAGGCGGGTCAGGGGAACTACACTGGTGGAGGCCGCCATGTGGCCTAGGAGCCCTAGGCAGCGTCTGGCCATGGTAGTTGGGTTCCGCTTTAGCTCGCCTATCATGTCTGACATAGCCTTGATCCTGGCTCGTGGGAGGAAGGCCCTGGCACGGGACAAGTCCAACACTGCACCTATAAACTCTATCCTCTGGACTGGGCAAATCTGAGACTTCTGTTCGTTGATTATAAGGCCCAGCCGGCTGCACAACGCTCGAACCCTCTGGACACTGGCTTGAACTCGTCCCCTTGATTGGTCATGGATCAGCCAGTCATTGAGGTAAGGGAAGATACTGACACCCTTCCTTCGCAGGTGAGCCGCAACGACAGCCATACATTTTGTAAACACCCTTGGGGCACCAAGGCAAAAGGCAGGGCTGTGAACTGCAAATGTCTGTGTCCCCGCACAAAGCACAGAAATCGCCTGTGCTGGGGCTTGATTGCCATGTGGAAGTACGTGTCCTGCAAATCGAGGGAGGTGAATGAATCGCCAGGATCCAGGGAAGGGATGATTTGCTTGAGGGTCACCATCCTGAACTTTAATTTTGCCAGGAACCTGTTCAGACATCATAGATCGAGGATGGGCCTTAACCCCCCATTGGACTTGGGTATCAGCAAATAACGGGAGTAAAACCCCCTCCCTTCCTGTCCTCTCGGCACTTCCTCCACTGCCCCTAGTGTGAGGAGCCTGTCCACCTCTTGGTTCAGGTGTTGTTCGTGAGAGGTGTCCCTGAAGAGGGACTGGGAAGAGGGAGGATGATGGGGGGGGCCTGGCACAGAACTGTAGTGAGTAACCATCCTGCACGGTCATCAAGACCCAATGATCTGTGGTGATAGAGGCCCACTGGGGGTAAAATGGGGACAATCTGTTGAGGAATAGAGGACCCTGGGGAGAAGTCGTTGGTTCGCCGCCCTCGAGTATCCCGTCAAAACCGCTGCGCTTGGTTGGTGGAGCGATGACGGCTGGGTCGGGAGGACCGACTCAGGGAGGAGAAAGGCCTACCGCGGGAGGCTCTGCCCTTGTCTCTGTCTCTCTGCCTAGGTCTACTGGCAAAGGACTGTCTTAGCTGGGAAGGGCCCTGTGTAAACTGTTGTCTGAAAGGGCGATGAGACGACTCAGGGGAGACTAAGCCCAGTGACTGAAGCGTTGTTGTTGAGTCCTTTAGCGCATGGAGCTTCGCGTCTGTCAAGTCGGAGAACAGTGCTGAGCCATCAAAGGGTAAGTATTGGACTGACTGCTGGACCAGGGTGGGCAGACCTGAGGCTTGCAGCCACGCCGCTCTTCGTAACATCATTGCGGAGGCTACGGTCCTGCCCGCCGAATCTGCAGCATCCCAGGACGCCTGCAGCACCGCCCTAGCTACTGCCCGGCCCTCCCCCAGGATGGTATTGAAGTCGAGGCAGCGGTCTGATGGAAGGAGTTGGGCAAACCGCTTGAGGGAGTCCCAAAGGTTATAATTGTATCTCCCCAAGAGGGCCTGGTGATTTGCAATCCGAACCTGCAGTGTCGCCGTCGAGTAAATTTTCTTCCCGAAGGTGTCTAGCATCTTTGCCTCCTTACCCTTCGGGGTGGCCGCTGGTTGGCCCTGTTGCTCCCGCTGGCCTGCGGCATCTACCACCAGGGATGAAGGGGTGGGATGCGCATACAAGTACTGGCATGAGGCGGCTAGCACATAGTACTTCTTTTCAGTGCCTTTCGAAGTAGGGGCTGCCGATGAAGGCATCTGCCAAATTGAGCGAACAATACGCAGGACGTCCTCATGGAGAGGGAGGGCTAACCTGGTGAATGTGGCAGTAGACAAGACATTAAAAAGCGAATCTGAGGCTGCTTTCACTTCTTCCACTTCCAACCCCAGGTTCGACGCCATTCTGTGGAGCAAGTCCTGGTATGCTTTGAAGTCATCTGGCTGCAAGGAGGAGGCCTCGTGTGAACCCCCTTCCGAGAAGGCTGAAGGGGAGTGGCCCGTTGTCGCCAGTGAGGAGCGGTGATCTGAGCGCTCCCTAGTGTCTGCCGACACCGATCTCTGATCCCTGCTGCACTGAGCTCTGGGACCATAATGAGGCTGGGCTTCCTGTGACATCGCCCAGGGTGTCCACAAAGGCCAGTTACATGGCCAGCCCTGAGGGGGCATCCCCAATGCTGGTGACAGGAGCGGGGCTGAGACTGGACCGCTCTGGGGGGGGGGGGGGGGGCTCGTCCCCCACTCACACTCCCAGGAGTTGAGAGAGACCTTGATCCCGAGGAGGAGAAGGGAACTCTCCCCCGCTGTTGGGGTCTTTTGACCCGGTGCCAGTCGCGATGGGAGGAAGCTTGCCCGGAGCTCCGGTGCGGTGGCTCTGAGGAAGCAGATCTGGATGGGGATCGAGCCCGCTTATGAGAAGCTCTCCCCCGCCTCCGGTGCCGCTCCAGCGAGCGTCTCACTGCCTACGAGCGGCCCGAGTCCGTTGAGGGGGATGCCCCCGGTGCCGGGGATTCTGTGGGCAGCGCTTCTCTAAACTGACGCAGGGAATCATGAAGCACTCCCGACCCTGATCCCAGAGCTGGTGCTGCAAGCGGTGCCGCAGCCCGCTATGTGGGTGAGCCGAAGGTGGGTTTCCCCTGAGACGTCGGGCGTGGGGGAAGCCTGGTAGCCCGCGGCGGAGATGGCAAGGCTGACAGGGCCCTTGCTGCCTCATACGCTTCTGGCGTTGCGGGGGCCAGCGGTGAAAGAGACACCGATCTGCCCAGGGTCAAGGGAGAGCCTCTGCCATCCCAGCTAGAGCGCTCCCAACCCATGCAGGCTTCCTTCTGCACCGCCGGTGCGGCTTGTGCATCCTGACCCGATGCACCCCCCGGTGCCGAGGGCCCTGCCTGCCCCGACATTGGAGTCGCCGCCACAGCCGCGGGGCTCTGAAGAAAGGGAGGGCATGGGTGCTCAACTGCTGGGCTCAGTGTCGACTCCATCAGTAAGGCTTTCATAGAATCATAGGGTTGGAAGGGACCTCATAGGTCATCTAGTCCAACCCCCTGCCAGAGGCAGGGCCACTCCCACTAAACCATCCCAGTCAGGGTTTTGTCCAGCCGGGCCTTAAACACCTCCAAAGATGGAGATTCCACCACCTCCCTCGGCAGCTCATTGCAAGGCTTCACCACTCGCCTAGTAAAAAAGTTTTTTCTACTATCCAGCCTCGACCTTCCTAACCACAACTTGAGACCATTGCTCCTCGTCCTGTCCTCCGTTACTACCGAAGACAGTCGAGCTCCATCTTCCCTGGAGCATCCCTTCAAGTAGTTGAAGGTTGCTATCAAATCCCCCCTCAATCTTCTCTTCTGCAGACTAAATAAGCCTAATGCTTTCAGTCTTTCCTCAGAGGGCTTGTGCTCCAGCCCTTTAATCATTTTGGTTGCCCTCCTCTGAACTCTCTCTAGCATGTCCCTGTCCTTTTTGTAGTGGGGAGCCCAAAACTGAACACAGTATTCTAGATGTGGCCTCACCAGTGCAGAATAGAGGGGAAGGATCACATCCCTTGATCTGCTGGTAATACTTCTTTTGATGCAGCCCAGTATGCCATTGGCCTTTTTGGCAGCAAGAGCACACTGCTGACTCATATCTAGCTTCCCATCCACCATGACCCCCAGGTCCTTTTCTACACTGCTGCTACTTAGGCTGGGAAACATTCAGCTACAGCAGTGCATGGGGTTTTTCCGTCCCACGTGCAGGATTTTACACTTGTCCTTATTGAACCTCATAAGATTTCTATTGGCCCACTGTTCCAATTTACCTAGGTCTCCCTGAATCCTGTCCTTGCCCTCCAACGTGTCTACTGTTCCCCCCAGCTTGGTGTCATCCGCAAACTTACTGAGAGTGCAGTCTATTCCATCATCTAGATCATTGATGAAAAAGTTGAACAGAACTGGCTCCAGGATTGATCCCTGGGGCACACCACTCATTACTGGTTGCCAGCTAGACATGGAACCATTAATTCCTACATGCTTAAACTGTTGATCTAGCCAGTTTTCTGTCCACCTTATAGTCCACCTATCCAACCCATTCTTCCTTAATTTGCCAATGAGGATGCTGTGGGAAATTGTATCAAAAGCCTTGCTAAAATCAAGGTATATCACATCAACGGTTCTTCCTGCTTTCAATCAAATATCCCTGTCCTTTCTAGTATGGGGTTTGACAGCCTTACAAATCTTGCAGCGCTGGGGCCGATGCATCTCTCCCAAGCACTTCAGACAGCGATCATGAGGATCGCTGACTGAAAACGCCTTGCCGCAAGTGGCACAAGGCTTAAAACCTGGGGATCTGGGCATAGCCCCGGGGGGGGGGGGGCGAAAGATGAAAACGGAGAAGAGTTGGAGCTTCCAGTGGCTGATCCCCTAGGCGGAAAGAAGAAAACTGGCGCCTGCCAGACCAGCAGGGGTAGTTAACAGAGGTGGTATGCACGCCACTCCAGGGGGCTCTACCGCTGGTCCTGCAGGGCGGGCTAGGGAAAAGAGTTTCCGGTGGCTGTGCATGCTGGCGAATACAAACCCAGAGGGGAATGTATGTGAGCAGCTGCTCGAAGAAGAATACAAGAGTTTCACAGCACACTCATACTGAAAAATTGCATACTTTCTGATTTTTACCATATAACTATAAAAAACTGCAACCCCAGGTTGAAAAACACTGATATAGTATATGTAAGTCACAGTATGAAATGTTAGTGCATACTGACTTTGCTAAGGTCTTTCATGTAGCCTGTTGTAAAACCAAGCTAATATCAAGATGAGTTGGTATAACCCAGAAGACTTCTGTGTACCCCCAAGGGCACACGTACTTCAGGTTGAGAACCCCTAGTCTACGATATGGAGCTAAAGTCCTAAACTAACATTAAAATTATTTACATAGGAAAAGGGTGCTGACACACTACAAAAAACAGAGTGTGGGGTGTCACTGGGAGCTCCAACTCAGTCACAGGCGGAGAGAAGGCACTGAGAGTAGCCAGGCTGGCCTTGCCTCAATAGGTGCCGCTGACTAATGGTCCCCAGTCATGTGCATTGGGTTGCCCGCACATACCTGAAGTAGAATATATTAATGTTCAGTCTCATGAAGGAGAACCCTATTTACATATCATAGAGCAAGAAAAGCCTAACAGACTCAATCCATCCAGCTTCATTAGAGCTTTCCCTCTCATCTGATTGTCCCCTAAGTATAAGAATAGTCACACTGGCTCAGGCCCATGGTCCATACAGCCCAGTAAATTCTCTTCTGACAGTGGCCAGCGCTAGGTAGTTCAAAGTGAATGAAAAGAACAGGTAATCATCAAGTGATCTATCCTGCTGGCCATTCCCAGCCTCTGGCAAACAGCCAATTCCTGTCCATCCTGGCTAAGAGCTACTGTTGAACCTATCCACCAGGAATTTACCTAATTCTTTTTTGAACCCCATTATAGTCTTGGCTTTCACAACCTCCTCTGGAAAACAGTTTCATAGGCTTATTGTGCACTGTGTGAAGAAATACAGTAGGACCTTTGAGTTATGTATTAACTCATCAACCACACACCTCATTTGGAATGGAAAGTACCCAATCAGGTGGCAGTGTGCACATGCACACGCATAGCAAATCCAGTACAGTACTTTGTTAAATTTAAAATATGTAAAACAAAGGGAAAGCAGCATTTTTCCCCCTGCATAATCTAGTTTTTGAAGCTGTAACATTTGTGTTCAGTTGTAAGACTTTTGACAGAAGAACCCTAATGTTTTGTTCGGTTACAAACATCTCCGAGTCATGAACAACATCCATTTTCAAGGTATTTGCAACTCTGAGGCTCTGCTGTACTGCTTTTGGTTGTTTTAAACCTGCTGTCTAATCATGTCAATGGGTGACCCCTAGGCGTTGTGTTATCAGGTGGAGTAAATAACTTCCTTATTTACTTTCCCAACAGCAGTCATGATTTAAAGACCTGTATCATATTCCCACCTAGTCATCTCTTTTCCAAGCTTAAAAGTCCTAGTCTGCAAGACTTGGGTGACCTATAGAAAACACCTGAAAAGGATGGAATGTCACCAACAGCACATGAAGTAGGAAGATTGCTGCTCTCACTTCACATAAAATAGGAAGATCGCTGCACTCACAGAGGCCAAGGCCTTCAGTGTTGAGGACCTAATTATACAGGACCAGCTGAGGTGCAGTAGGCACTCTGTGCATGCCTGATGCACGTCTAGCAAAACACTTACTGTAACCCCGCTCACCAAAGGAGAAAGGAAACAGGGAGGCCAAAAGACTCCCAAAATGCTTGAACCCCCCCCCCCTTATGACAAACATTGGGTTGCGATACTGATATCACACCCTGAGAGACAGAGCCCGAGATAGAGATAAGTGGCAAAGACTTTTCAGAGAAGGACTGACCTTGAGAAAAATTACCTCACCCTGGTTATCAGAAAAATACCAGAAAGAAAGGACAAAACCATCAGCAGCAATTGTGTCCCAAATCTGTCCTTCACCATCACCTGCAATGTGTGTTAATGAGTCTGCAATTGAAGGATTGGATTCCTCAGTCACCAGAGGACCCATATTAAATAAAACCCATGAAAAGATAATCCTTGATCAAAGAGGATCAACCCCACTTTTTTAATTAGAAATGTCTTCCTATTATCCTACCTCCAGTCAACACGGAGAACAACTGATCGCTGCTCTTCTTATAATACCCCTTAACCCATTTGACTTATCAGGTCCCCCCTCACTCTTCTTTTCTCAAGACTAACATGACCAGTTCTTTTAATCTTTCCTCATAGGTCAGGGTTTCTAAACCTTTGGTCAATTTTGTTGCTCTCCACTGGATTCTCTCTTAATTGTCCACATCTTTCCTACATTCCAACTGCAAGATGCAAAGCCTGTGTGCCCGCCTAGACCTCATTACCATAACAACCATGGCTCAGGCAGAGGCCGAGGGGCCCAGGTAGTATCCTAGCATCAGCTTAAATTTACTCTCCTACAAATACTTCAGCAAATTCTTTACTAATTCTGAGCGCAGTGAGACAATCACCTCCTATGTCTTACGCACAATACTCCCATTGATACACCCCATTAGCCTTTTTCGCAACAGTACCACATTGTTAACTCATTTTCAAACTGCAATCCACTATTTCTAAGCACAGTACTTGGCATTTGTCTTTACTGAATTCTATCTTGTTGACTTCAGATCAATTCTCTCTTTTGTCCAGGCCCTTTGTGTCTTCTTCAAATTTGACTACTTCATTATTAGCTCCCTTTTTCAGATACTTAAATATATTTAATAACACCTGACCTACTAAAGAGCCTTTTGGCTCCCTCCCATTACCCTTTGCCACAATGAAAACTGACTATTTGGTCCTACTCTTTGTTTCCTGTCTCTTAGCCAGGTTTTAATCTATGACAATAAATTGCCTCTCAGCACAGAATGCCTTAGCTTCTTCAGCAGCCTTTTGTAAGGTACCTTATCAAAGGCCTTTTTAAAGTCTAAATAACCTGTCAACCAGTTTTCTTTTATCCAGTTAAGCCTCTTAATACCTGAGCTCTTTCAGAACTCTTGGATATACACTATCTGGACTGGGTGTCTTACTGGTTTTTAAATCATTAGTTTGTCTCAGCACATCTTCTGACATCTCCAGTCTCTGAAAGTACGTTGCCTTTATTAATTTAGAATAGGTCAGGGATAGATGTCATCCCCACATCTTGTTGGTGAAGACTTATGCAAAGAAAGTATTAAGATTCTCAGCAACTAAGTTTTACACAAGGATTACCCAGAAATTCCCCATTTCCCACCAACAGAGAAAAGTCACTTAAATGCTGTATCACTACAGTAATACGTGTGTGTGTAGTGCGTGGCGTGACTTCAGAAAATTAAAATAAAAAGATTTACTTGACAACCCATCAAAGGGATAAGGGGAAGCTGATGATTCCATTTCTAGAATTTTAAAACCATTTCTTTTTATTAAAGCTCTACAACAGGAAAATATTTTCTCCAAACTGCTTTCAGGAATTCAGATCACTGTATGAAGGCAAACTGATGGAATTAGTAAATGTTCATACACACTGTTGAAGGAGGTGATGAGGGTATTTATACTGCCAGATGTGATAAGCAGCATTCATATTGCTAGAAAATGTTCGAGCAATGTGACAGAGGAAATTCATATTATTTCCTGAGTTGGAGTGGGAGTGGAAAGTCCTACTTCTGAAGATTGTTTGGGACAAGATGGTATTCATAATTCTGAAACGGTGGAGTGGTAAATGTGTTATTTGAACTGGGGATGAAGGGCTATAGTGGAGTACTGAGGTTTTGAGTACAAGACTCCATCAACCCACTTTGCACCAATGAGCCCAGAGCTGGTCAAAGCAGGTCTTCGAGTGTCATTAATGCTGTGTTGCTGTGAATGTTTACAGCTACTCTTCAGGGTGTACATACAAGGTATACAGTAAGTAAGGAGTCTGCATGAATAGGAAATACAGACAGTCTTGCATTCACTTGGACTGCAGTGTTCTAGGTATTTGTAATCTTTACAGTTGAATAGGCAGGGAGCACGACCACATCATCTGGAAGAAGGGGTTACTTACCTGTAACCGGTGTTCTTCAAGATGTGTTGCTCCTGGCCATTCCTCTGTAGGTGTTTGCATGCCACGTGCATGGAATGCTGGAATATTTTCCCCTTAGAGTACCCATAGGGCCGGCCGTAGCACCCCCTGGAGTGGCCCCCTTTTGGCGTTCTATATAGCAGCCAGCCGGCCCTTCCCTCCTCAGTTCCTTCTACCCTTGTTCCAATGCAGGGATGTGGGAGGGAATGGAATGGCCAGGAGCAACACATCTCAAAGAACACCGGTTACAAGTAAGTAACCCCTTCTTCTTCGAGTGATTGCTCCTGTCCATTCCTATGTAGGTGAGTAACTAAGCCTTACCTTTGGAGGTGGGAGGAATCAGAGGCATACCGACTGAAGAACTGCTCTGCCCACTGCCGTATCCTGCTGTGCCTGCTGGGTGATGGCGTAGTACTGTGCAAATGTATGAGGGGAGGACCAAGTCGCTGCCTTGCAGATATCCACGACTGGAACTCCCGCCAGAAAGGCCGTCGATGCCACCTGAGCCCTAGTCGAGTGGGCGTTCACCTCAGGCGGGCACTTCCCTTCTAAGGAATAGCATTCTTTAATGCATGCCACTATCCATGAAGCAATCCTCTGCAAGGAGACTGACCGGCCCTTCATCCTGTCCTCAATGGCTACAAAGAGTTGTGATGTCTTGTGAAAAGGCTTCATCCTTTCAATGTAGAAGGCCAACACCCTTCGTAAATCTAATGTGTGGAGCTGTCTGTTCTCGTCTGAGGCATGAGGTTTGGGGTGGGAGACTGGCAAGTATATGTCTTGACTCACATGAAATTGTGAAACCACCTTGGGCCTAAAGGCCGGGTGGGGGCGCAGCTGTACCTTGTCTTTAAAAAACACTGTAAATGGCGGTTCTGCTGACAAGGCCTGTATCTCCAACACTCTCCTTGCCGATGTAATCGCCACGAGAAACACTACCTTCCAGGAGAGGTAGAGCAGGGTGCATGTCACTAAAGGCTCGAACGGAGCCCTTGTGAGTCTGGAAAGGACTAGGTTCAGGTCTCATTGCGCTACCGGGGGCCGTACTGATGGATACAGTTTTGATAGACCTTTCAAGAAGTGCTTAACCATAGGGAGCAAGAAGACTGAGATATACCCAGGCACCTGACGGAAGGCTGAGATTGCAGCTAGGTGGACCTTGAGAGATGCAGTTGAAAGGCCGCTAGATTTCAAGGACCACAGGTAGTCCAAGAGCCTCGGAATAGGGAGGGTGAAGGGGTCCCACCCTTCGTCTCTGGACCACTGGGCAAACCTCCGCCACTTGGCCTTGTAGGTGACTCTTGTGGATTGCTTCCTACTACTGCAGAGGACCACCCATACTGGGGAAGAGCATAACTGCTCCCTTCGTGTTAGCCACGGAGGATCCAGCCGTGGAGGTGCAAAGCCTCTAGGTTGGGATGAAGTAAATGGCCATTGTCTTGCGTTAAGAGGTCTGATCTCAGAGGCAGTTGGATAGAGCTGTGCGCTCACAGTCTCAGGAGGGTCGAGAACTAGTGTTGCCTTAGCCAAGCTGGTGCTACTAGTATAATCTTCGCCCTTTCTGCCCTTATCTTTTGCAACACCTTGGGCACCAGCGGTGTTGGGGGGGGAACATGTAGAGCAGGCAACCCGACCACAGAATGTTCAAGGCATCTGCCACTGACCCAGGACTGAGCCCCCTGAAAGAGCAGAACTCTGGGCACTTCTTGTTGTGCTCGGAGGTGAACAGGTCCACTCAGGGACGACCCCACCTTTGGAAGAGGTCTTCCAACACTTCCCGATTGAGAGACCATTTGTGTGGCATAAACCTCCAGCTGAGAGTGTCCGCTAGCGATTCTGAAGGCCTGGTAAGTACGAGGCTACAGGGTGAATCCTGTGGTGAATACAGAATTCCCAAAACTATCGCCTCCTGGCACAGCAGTATCGAGCAGATGCCCCCTTGCCTGTTGATATAGAACATAGCTAATGTGTTGTCTGTTCGAATCAACACCATCTTCCCCGCTAGAAGATCCTGAAATGCCATGCATGCCAAATGTACGGCCTTGAGTTCCTTGGCGTTGATATGCAGGAGCATGTCCCTGTCCTCCCAAAGGCCCTGTGTCCTGAGATGGCCTAGGTGGGCACCCCAGCCCCAGTCCGAGGCATCCGTTACTAGACAAATAGATGGGCGAGTGGATCGGAATGGGACCCTCGAGCACAGGTTGGTCTCCTGGCTCCACCACATAAGGGACATCTGCACTTGAGCTGATAAGGTGACCATTGGGTTCAGACTGTCCTGAGCAGGGTGGAATACACCGGCCAGCCACATCTGGAGTGGGCGCATCCGAAGGCGGGCATGCTCCACCACGAATGTACATGCCGCCATGAGCCCCATGAGTCTGAGACATACTCTGACAGATTGAGGGAAAACCTCGTCAGGGTCTCTACCAACTGTCTGATCGCTTGGAAGAGGGAGTGCAGGAGGCTCGCCCTTGCTGTCACAGAGTCCAGGACTGCACCTATAAACTCTATTCTTTGTGCTGGCAGCAATATCAATTTTTGGGTGTTTATTAGGAGGCCCAGATGAGCAAATAAGTTCTGGATTGACCTCAGATGGGACAACACTTCCTGCCTTGACTGACCTGAGACCAGCCAGTTGTCGAGGAATGGAAAAAGGGTGACCCTGTGCCATCTGAGGAAGGCTGCCACTACTGATAGGCACTTTGTAAAAACTCGTGGCACCACCGACAGACCAAATGGGAGCACTGAAAACTGCAGGTGTCTCTGGCCTACGATGAACCAAAGGAATTTCCTGTGCTTGGGGCGAATCGCAATGTGGAAATATGCGTCCTGCAGATCGAAGGCAGCATGCCAATCTCCTGGATCCAGAGAGGGAATTATTGAGGCTAGTGATACCATGCGAAAATGAATCTTTCGAAGGAAGTGGTTGAGCTGCTGTAAATCCAAGATGGGACGAAGACCCCCTTTTGCTTTGGGGATAAGAAAATAACGGGAATAGAAACCCCTGCCCCATAGTTCGGGCAGAATTTCCTCCACTGCACCTTTCTGCAGTAGGGTCTGAACCTCTTGGAGCAGCAGATGTTCGTGAGCGGGGTCCCTGAAGAGGGACTGGGTAGAAGGGGGTGGGGGTAACGAAGAAAATTGGAGGGGGTAGCCCCTCTGAATAGTTCGAAGCACCCATCTGTCCGAAGTTATACGGAGCCACTCCAGCAGGTATCGGGATAGTCTGTCTCCAAACAAGGGGGTATCTGGATCCACTGGAATTGGTAGGCCAACCTCGGGCAAGTCCTCAAAAGGTCTTTTTAGGGGCTGATGACTGACGGGAACCTCCCTGGTTATTAGGCTGGCGTCTGTTGCTCCTGCGGCCACCTTGGTTCCACCTCCTATTGGAGTCCGAGCAGCGGCGATATACACAAGGTGGTGGCAGCGGTTTAAATGACTTTCTCTGGGCCGCTGGCATATGGAGGCCCAGCGACATTAGCAAAGCTCTGGAGTCTTTCAGGGTCTGCAGTCGTGAGTCCATTTGCTGGGAAAACAGTTCAGGCCCTTCAAACAGAAGGTCCTGGATGGTAGACTGGACCTCCTGCAGCAGACCCGAAGCCTGAAGCCACGAACTTCTCATTGTGATGCCTGAGGCCATGTTGCGGACTGCTGCGTCTGCTGCATCCAGGGCTGATTGGAGGAGAGCATTGGACACCACCTTCCCTTCTTTGATTGAGGTGGCCAGGTTGGTTCTAGAGTCCTAGTCTAAGGAGTCCAAAAACTTTTCGAGAGTAGACCAGGCATTGAAGGCATATCTACTGAGGATTGCTTGCTGGTTTGCGATCCTCAACTGTAACCCCCTGGTTGAACAGACCTTACAACGAAACAGGTCCAGCTTTTTTGCTTTGGATTTGGGCATGGGGCCTGAATGGCCCTGCCTTTCTCACTCATTGGCAGCCACCACTACTAAAGAGCCTGGTACCGGGTGAAAATAAAAATGTTCATACCCCTTGGAAAGCACAAAATACTTTCTTTCTGCTCGCTTTGCTGTGAGGGGAATTGAGGCTGGGGTATGCCATAAGGCTTTCATAGTGTTCTGCACGGTCTTAATGAAGGGAAGGGCAATGCGGCTTGGGCCCTCTGGGAGGAGGATATCTACCATGGGATCCGCATCCTCAGTAATTTCCTCTGCTTGTAGGTTGAGACCCTGGGCCACCCTGCTAAGAAGCTCCTGGTGGGCCTTAGCATCGTCTGGGATGGCCACCAGTTTGGCCCCTGCCACCGCCTCATCTGGAGGCGAGGAGGAGGACTCCTCCAGCTCTGGGCCTCTAGGCTCTGCCCTTGATGGCGCTCTGTGGCTTTCACTGGCCAGACTAGCGCGATCCTGGTCTCCCCCAACCAACTCCATCTCCGAGGTCTCCCCAGTACCGGGAGGGGCGCTGGCCATAAATGACGGTGGTAGCCATGAACCTGACCCTGAAAATAAGACACTCGGCCTGGAGCCCTGCTCCTGATGGAAGGACCATGGTGTCCAGAACGGCCACTGGTGGCTGGGTTGCTAACCGGGCCATTGCGGGTGGAACGGTGGAGCTAGTGGTCCAGGCTGAGAAGGGGGTGGAGGTGTGGTGCTGAGCTGAGACGTCTTCTGGGGTGCGACCTCCTCTACGGAGCTGTCAGATGGGCTGCTCCTTGAAGACCATGGCGGCGCTGCAGCCAACGGCACCGGGGAGTGAGGCCGACACTCCCCATGCGACTCTCAGTGCCAGCGATTTGGAGAGCCCTCATTTGAGCCGGTGCCGGAGATCGGTACTGTGGAGCTCCTGCTGCTCCTATAATCTGGTGAGCGGTGCTGAGTCAGTGGTACCGGTGCTGGCCGGGATTTGCTCTTCAACTCCGGCACCGGTGAGTGGGTGCGCAATGGAGCGTGGAGCAGTGTGGGCTTCCCTCTCGACGGCACCGCTCTGTTCGGTGCTGGAGGGGCCGGACCCAGTACCACCAAGAGAGGCTGCTCTATTAAGTTAGACCAACATGGCTCTGACCTTGCTCCTTAGAGGGTGCCGCCGACCATGAGGGGGAACGCTCTCCGTCCACCCTTTTCTTCTTCTTAGCCAGTGCCAGGGACAGTGAACGGTGCCACTGTGAGCAGTTGCCAGAGTCCGAGTCCTGGTGCGGCTTCGAAGAACAGCGCTGCTTCGGTGCCGAAGCCGGCAACGACGATGCCAGGGCACTCCACACCGATGCTGCCGTGCTCAAACTTGTATCCCCAGGGGCTGGGCGCAAAGCCTCCTCCATCATGTGGAGTTTGAGTCTCTATACTCTGTCCTTTTGAGTACGTGGTTTAAAACTGCGGCAGATCTTGCACCTTTCGACGAGGTGTGCCTCTCCGAGGCACAAGAGACAAGAGTTGTGCGGATCTTCCACAGGCATGGGCCTCTTACAGACGAGGCATGTTTTAAATCTGGCCATAGCCCGACTCAGAGCCTGGGGCGGGTGATCTATTTAAGAACTCTCTAACTAACAACTACTAAAACTAACTAACTAATGATAACGGGTACTCTGCAAGCAAGATAACTCGCTGAGGGATAAGACTGCTTGCGCAGCAACAGTTCCAGTGACCATCCAGGCGGTAAGAAGGAACTGGAGGAGGGAAGGGCTAGCTGGCCGCTATATAGAGCGCCGCAAGGGCACCACTCCAGGGGGCGCTACAGCCGGCCTTATGGGTACTCTAAGGGAAAAAAATTCTGGCGTTCTGTGCACGTGGCGTGCAAACACCTACAGAGGAATGGACAGGAGCAATCACTCGAAGAAGAAAATCTGATTCAGTGCATCTGCAGGAAGCCTATGCTGTCGGTACTTTTATAAAGACCTGGCTATAATTCAAAGCAGATCTTCCCAAACAAATATCTGGAGAAGATTTTCAATACACTGCTGACCTTCCATGGGGATGTATCAACTAGTGTGAAAAATGCCAGGTATTTATAACCTCCATATGCTTTTTTATTATATCTCACTAAATTCTAACTTCTGCATAGTCTTCATGGTATCTGTTGGCAACCTATTCAGAGGTAAAGGACACACTGGCCAGGAGAGAGCAGGTGAGCACTGCTGCTGAGCTGATGGATGCATACCAAGTCTCTGACCTAGATGGAAATGCTGCATGAATTCACAGGCAAGTCAATGCTAATGCAATAGAGTTCTCTGGGTTTTCCCACCTGCAACCTCATAATCACCCATTATTTTGCCAATTCCTAAATCCACGTACCAGATTTCTCTGGGCTCTTCCAGTTAAAGGTACTAAAAGTGCTATAATACACAGACCTCTATAGTTGTTACTGAGTCCTAACCTGAGTGCAGGGGACTGGACTAGATGATCTCTCAAGACCCCTCTATGGGTCTATGTGCTATGTAAAGAAGTTTTCATTTATCTGTTAAAATATTTTGCCTTTTTAAATTCAGTTGATTCCCCCTTTTCTTATATTGTCTGACAAAGTAAATAGTGACTGATTTATATTCTCTGTAACACGTATTATTTTATGTCTTTATCATGTCTACATAGTTATTCATTCTCTTCACTATGTAGGACTAATCTACTTAAACTCTGCCCATGTGGCTGTCTTTCCATGCTTGTAATCACTCCTGTTGTCTTTCCATTACTTCTCTAATCTTCTTGAGAAGCGTGCATTCATGTCCATAGACAATGCAAAAGGAATGGAAATAGAGGTACTGCCTCATTTTACATTAGCTAAGAAGGAAAAAGGGTAATTTGACTCAATTTAGCACTATGTTATGCTGCTAATCAACCTTTTGAAAAACATTTTGCTACTTTTCTTTATCAGACAAGAGACAGAGAAAATGCAATTGGAGAGTCAATGCATTTACTTACTGCATTTCCAGCTTCTGCAGCCAGCCTGGCAGCATATCTCGCAATCAGTCTGTGCTCTTCATCAAGTCTGCTAGGACTGTCCAAGACACTGCCAAGACAAAAGCCATCACATCCCCATCAATACACATAGACTCAGCATTGAACATTACAATGTACTTAGCAAAGAAAAGCGTGTATCATTATGCAGAATCAAATGAACCTGAAATGAAAAACCCTATCAGAAACCATCTACACCACCCCCTTCTCCCAACACTAAACACAAAGCCTAGCACAAGACTGTTCTCTCTGTCATCTCTCCTCAAGGGGTTTCTCCAGCCTCAAATGAAACATTCAAAGAATAAGTTTCCAAAAATGGAAGAAAATCCCCAAAGCCTTATAAAAAGATGGTTAGGAAACCCCAGAATATTCCACCATAGAATATTTTTTAACAGATCCTAATAATTTCCTCAGACAAAAAAGCATCATTAAATTGAACAGTGAAAGTGGAAGTCCTGTGCTTATAAGCTGTACATGGCAAATATCAAATTAAGAATGTCTTCCGAAAAAAAAAAAACTGAGTAAAACATGCTAAGCTGAGAAAAATTTGCTATGCAACTACTGTTGATAGGCCAGCTTGGCAGAAGTAAAATGTACAAGGCATGTAAGGGTCTGAGTCTGAGACCTGGAATTGGTCTTTTACCCCATGACTGGCAGCAGCAGAAGATGCTGCAGAGATAGCACTTTCAGGCTTGTCCCCATTCTCACTGATTTCAGCAGATCTTGGATCAGGCCTGTAGCGCCCAAGTGTAGGGGAAAGCATCTCACATCACTCTGTAGAAATACTACTGCAGTTCTCTTGGGAGAAACAGTAAATGGTGTTGAGGCTCCTAGACACCACTCATGATTTTATAGACTGTTATCATATCCCAGCCTTAGGCATCATTCTTCCAAGCTGAAAAATCCCAGTCTTTTTAATCTCTCCTCAGAGCCATCCCTAGGGGGGTGGGTGGCCTGGGGCCTACTGTCCTGTAGATGCCCCCTACCCCGCACTGGGGGGGGGGGCGGGCAGGCCAGCCCAGAGGCTTGGCCCCACACTCCTGACCCTAGCCTGAGCCAGCCACTCTGTCCCTAGGGACGGGGTGGGCTGGCTTGGGGGCAGAGCGTGCCGGCCCAGGGGCCAGACGTCACTCTCCTTCCCTGCCTCTTGGCCAGCCCTCCCTGCCTCCAAGGCAGAAGAGTCAGTCCAGGGGAGGGGACGGAGAGCAGAGCATGAACTCTGGGCAGGCCCCACCCCACCCTGGGCTGGCACATCGACTCTTGGGGCAAGGAGGGCTGGCCCAGAGCAGAGACTGGGTTCCATGTTCCTGACCCCACCTTGCTGACTTTGGCTTTGCACCAAAGGCAGCAGGGCAGAGGCGGAGGACATTGTGGTGTGGAGGGGAGGGAGCACACAGAACCGCGGGGTCAGGGGCGATCAGCCCTCTCGCCCCCATCCCAAGGCAGGCCCTGTCTCTCCTCATATGGAAGCTGTTCCATAGCTGTAATCATGTTTGTTAGCTTTCTCTGTACCTTTTCCATTTCTAATATACCTTCTGGAGTTGTGGTGACCAGGGCTGCACATAGTATTGAAAGTGTGAGCACACACCATGGATTTCTATAGTGGCATCATGTTATTTTCTGTCTTATTATCTATCTATTTCCTAAATGTTCCTAACACTGTCAACTTTTTTGACTGCCACCACACACTGAACGTATGTTCTTAGAGAACTCTCCATGAAGACCCCAAGATCTTTTTCTTGAGAGGTAGCAGCTAATTTAGATCCCATCAATCTGTATGTATAATTAGGATTATGTTTTAATTAGCAACACTTCACATTTAACAACATGGAATTTCATTTGCTATCTTATAAACCAGCCAGCCAGCCAGTTTTGGAAGATCCCTTTGAAACTCATCACAGTTATCTTTGCTCTTCATTATCTTGAGTAATTTTGAATGATCTGCAAACTTGGCCACCTCATTGTTTAGTCTTTTTTCCATATCATTTATGCATATGTTGAACAGAAAACCAGCTGCTCATTCCTACCCTTTGTTTCTTGTCTTTTAACCAGTTACTGATCCATGAGAGAACCTCCCCTCTTAACCCATGACTACTTAGTTTGTCTAAGAACCTTTAGTGAGGCAGCTTGTCAAAGGCTTTCTGAAAGTCCAGATATACGATATTCAATGGATCACCCTTGTCCACATCTGTTGACTCCCTCCAAGAATTCTAGCAGACTGCTGAGGCATGATTTCTCTTAAAAAAAAAAAACAAACCCTGTTGGCTCGTCCCCAGCAAATCAGATTCATGTCTGATGTGTCTGATAATTGTGTGGATAATCCTCAGGACTAATTGCAAATGTATGGGAGAGGACAGTACAACACAGCTGTCAATCCATTGATATATCCAGAAAAGTGCTTTCACTAGTCAGGTGAACCTGACAGTCCTAACAAATGTATAACACTATAAATTTTATCAACTCTTTTAAATTCAGCATCTTTTAAAATATAATACCAATTTCCAGTGGAATTAATTTAAATTAGTCACTATAAAGATCAGCTATGAGCTCTAACTATGAGTTGCAAAATTTCCATTTTAACAAATCAGAAGACACCATATGAAAAAGCAGGCTTTTCAAGCCAGTGCTGAGCTGAAGTACTTGCCTGTGTCTGATTCAATCACGACAGCATGTATTTTCTTCTCCACTAGAGTTTGTCTTTAAAATGATAGGTAAAAACATATTTTAATAAAGCTCAACTTTGCAATGCAACCTAATACCAGAAAGGCTTGCTTCTTGATATTAGATCCACATATGTAGCATTAGATAGCAGAAAATACGTAGTAATGTGCATGGATGTGTCTGCTATCAAACGCAGGATCAGAATAAAGCCTTAAAATTGCAATTAAGGGAAAAGAAATAAATATTAAGTGCCTGGCAGAATACTTTAAAAAAATCTACATTACTGCATGCAATAATTAATTATAACTTAATTTTCACAGGCAAATATTCATTTTCTGGACCATGGCACATTTTTATTGTAGGCCCATCCTTCCTACCATGCTTTTTGAACGTTTGGATACCTGTGTGGATTTCACCAGCAATTTTACTGTCTGATCCTTTCTTTCCAAGATTTGTCTTACTGTAGAATCTTTCATTCCTTTCTCCCTTTGTTCATGATTTGTATCTCTTAACTGTGTCAGGTCCTGAGATGGTTTCTCTGTATGTTAAAATGTACTAGAATAAAAGTCTTCAAAGATTAACATTCTAAAAGAGAGAACCTACGATTTCTTCAGGAACTTTTCTTCATTATGTCAGAAGTAGTATGTATGCAGAGAGGTATTTGAGCCCACATTTGCTCCTTACACCTCAGACTATGACGTCAATTAACACAGAATTTAGGCTTCTCCCATGGAAGCAGAAAGCAGAATCAACCGGTCAATGCAGAACACATGTACTATATGCAACAGTATTGTACGAATAATATAAAGGGTATTAACCAGCAATCTATGAAATGTCACACAATCCTATATTCTGCTTCAGGAACTAAATACATTTACTTGTAGTTATTGCTCTGAAGACAATTTCATGGGATTCTCACTAAAGACAATGGATCACTTTCTCCACATGTTTGTTGAGGCTCTGTGAAGTGGTATACAAACCCCACATTGGGCAAGAATGGGTAGGGAGCTGCTCTGGGCTCAACTAACAGAAAAAGCTCAATTGTTGGCAGACCAAAGAAGAGCAAACCCTCTACCTAGTAGCTCCTGAAGAAAGGACTGAGGGGAGGCAGAATCTTTCTGTCAAACTGCCTGGACGTCCCCCCCTTGCTTCTGATAGAGCTTGAGAGGGAAGCATTTCCCTCCTCTCACTTACTAGCCCAGCATGTTTGTTTTGATTCCCTTAGTTCTCATGGACTCTAAGATCAGACAGGACCAATCTGATCATCTGACCTCCTGCACAATGAAGGCCACAGAACCTCACCCACCCAGTCCAGCAATAAACCACTAACCTAGAACTGAGTTATTAAAGTCCTCATATCATGATTTCAAGACTTTAAAGTACAGAGAATTGACTAGGAAGTGAGACATGTCCTGTGCTAAAGAGGAAAGTGAAAATCCCCCAGAGCCTTTGCCAATCTGCACTGAGGGAAAATTGCTTCCCATTTCCAAACATGGGGATCAGTTCAGGGGTGGCCAAACTTATGGAACTCAAGAGCCACACAAATTGATTATTAAACCTTTGAGAGCTGCACTGGGCATATAGCCATTTAGTTTTACCTTTTCCAAAATTATTAAGTTTAAAATTCATTGCATACTTTACTTTTATCATAAAAAGAGGACAAATATTGATCCTACTAATGTCAGATTCTAATAATTACTTAAGATTACCATGAAAACAAGGCCTATACAATAAAAACTTAGCTGTCATTCGATGTAGAAGACTGGAGGCTAGTGGCGAGTTTTTAAAAATCCGGGAGTAACTTGCCACATCACGCTGACAAGTGATAGTCAACCTGTTAACAACCAATACACCCAGGTCCTTCTCCATCACTTCCAACTGATGCATCCCCAACTTGTATTTAGCCCCTAAATGCATGATCTTGAAGTAAGAGGGATAGAAAGTGACCTGGGAGGGCAGCCTTCAGGTGCTCATGAACATCAGACTCTAGTGTGATTCTCACAGGGCCCCGGACTACAGCTCAGTGGAGTGGGAAGAACAAGGCTCTCCTGCCAAAACTGTCCTTTGCGTGTTGAAGTGCCTAAGCCCTGGATATTATGCAAACCCATCACAGTCTGCCAAAGAACTCTAACAAATTGGTGATGCGTGATGTTCTTTTACAAAAGCCATGCTGCTATGCTCTTATTATTTAAGCATGGATTTCTAGCTGTGGAGGGTCTGTGCTTTCACATCTAGTGCCATGATGGTTTGGATCAGTTTGCTGAGGTGGTACAGAGAATCATTTCTAGATGCCAGGCTGAAGTGTGCTGCTCATATGCTCAAGGTCAAACTGATCACCAGATTTGGGATTGGGAAGGAATTTTCTTCCAAATCAGATTTGCAGGGGATTTTTTTGTTTTTAAGCCTGGAGGATGTAGGTGGTTGACTTGCTGCAATCATTTAGGCATACTTTACCTGTAAAAAAACAACAAGGAGTTGTGTGGCACTTTAAGACTAACAGATTTATTTTTTGCATGAGCTTTCGTGGGAGAAGATCCCACTTCCTCAGATGCTTCGAAGATGGGTGAACTTACAGAAAGGAATGAAACTAAATGCAAGGGGGTGTAAAACATAGGATCAGGTCATAAAGTAACAGCAAATCAGAGCAGTTTACAGGCTCAAACCATGGGAAGCCTGAAGTCAAATTACCCTTTGTAATGGGAAAAGAACCATAGTCTCGATTAAGTCCTGCTTTCACAGAATTTAGCTTGCATCTTAATTCGAGTTCAGCTGTCTCTCTTTGAAGTCTTGATGTCCCAGGTACATCTCTAACGGCAGTCGTTAACAAATCCATCATCGAGTGATTAGGAAGATGGAAGTGCTCAGCAACTGGTTTCTTTGTTCTTTGATTTCTGATATCAGCTCTGTGCTCATTCAGTCTCTTACAGAGCGATCATCCTGTTTGTCCAGTATAGAAGGTGTTGGGGCATTTCTTGCACATGATGGCATAGACCACATTAGTAGATGAGCAGGTAAATGAGCCTTTGATGGAGTAGCAGGCATGATTAGGACCTATGATGGTGTCTGATGTATAGATATGTGGGCAGACTTGGCAGCGTGGTTTCTTGCAGGGGTGTGTGCCTGCTTCAATGTTCCTGTTGTTAGATCTGTAGTTGCTGGTGAGTATCTGTTTAAGATTAGGGGGCTGCCTACAAGCAAGGAGTGGTCTGTCTCCTAATGCTTGAGAGAGAGAGGGATCATCTTTTAGAATAGGCTGTAGGTCTTTAATGATCTTTTGCAGAGGTCTGACTTGAGGATTGTATGTGGTGACTAGTGGTGTTCTGTTGTTTTCTTTCTTGGGTCTCTCCTGTAGTAGATGACTTCAGGGAACCCATCTAGCTCTGTCAATTTGTTTTCTTACTTCCCCAGGTGGGTACTGTAGTTTCAAGAATGCTTGATAGAGATCCTCAAGATGTCTGTCTCTGTCTGAGGGAGCAGAGCAGATGCAGTTATATTTTAGGGCTTGGCTGTAGACAATGGATCGGGTGGTGTGTTTAGGATGGAAACTCGAAGGATGTGGGTAACTATACTGATCAGTAGATTTTTGGTATAGGGTGGTGGTGATATGTCTATCCCTGATTTGTACTGTAGTGTCAAGAAAGTGGATCTCCTGTGTGGAGTGTTCCAGGCTCAATTTGATGGTGTTGTGGAAATTATTGAAATCTCAGTGAAAATCTTCAAGAGCATCCCTGCCATGTGTCCAGATAATAAAGATGTCATCAGTGTAGCGCAGGTAAAGAAGAGGTGTTTTGGGATGAGACTTGAGGAAATACTTTACCTGATCAATTTCCCCACCCTTGCAGGGGCCACAGGCATCTGCGGCACTTTGGTTTTTCTTGGTCTCTGACTGTATCACACAGTTTAGTTTTCTGAGGGCTGAAAAGCTTTGGTCTCACTGTAGTCATAGGGAAGATCATCACTGAAGCTTCAGCTTCTGTAAAGCAGTGGATCTTTCTCTAGCCATAGTTAATGCTACATCAAGCTCTTTGAATACGTGGGTGAAACAGAGCCAGTAGTTTCCTAAGTTTCCCTTTCAGATATAGGCGGGTGTGCATGGGTTTTCTGTGTCTCGTTATCCAGCAAATCCTAAATATGGGCCAGGGATGCAACACCCTACTGAATGGACACAGTAGGTCCAAGTATCTCTCGTTAGTGTTCCTTTTGGATTCTTGGGTTTGTCCACAACTACAAGCCAGCTGTCTTGAAGGGGGCCAGAGGTGTTCTCTATGATTCATATGCACATGGTGTGATTCCAAACCAATTTCAAAGTCCTACACATTATAGGTGGCTTCCAGTCAGAAAATCCAATAAATGTAGTTTACATTGTTGTGTGCCAGGGGCCTATTTTAAAGCCAGTGAGCTCCTATATGTCCTCCTCTGAAGACACAGCTGTAAAATGACCATAGACTGTAGAAAGAGATAAAAAGGTTGACTGTTGGAAACTGATAAGCAGGTGCAAGAACTAGTATAGGCAGTGAGATGTTTAGGCAAAAATGGTAAAAAGGTTTGAGCAAATTGAGAGGGCTATGCCAAAGGAAACCAGAATCAATACAGGGAGAAAAAAATGAAACTAATTAAAAAACACTGACCACCAGTATGGGAAGGATAGCAGGAAAGAGTTTGAACTTGAGACAATGAGCTAAAGGAAGCCTCAACTCACTGATGGAATGAAGCACCAAGGGAGAGAAAAGACAGACAATGAGGTGGGCAGAGACACCAATACCAAAGCTCATCTGCTAATGCAATGAGGCAAAAAGAAAATCTGGGCAATTTGGAAGAAAACATCAGGTATTAAGGTGCTTTTTATTCCATCAGAGAAACACCTAGTACCAAAAGGCTCTTTAATTCAGAAGTAAAAGGTGACATGAGAATTAAAATCTGGAAAACGGAAGCCAGATCAATTCATATTGGAAATAAGAAAAATTAATATTATCTGTTGGACCAAACTAGCAAAGGAGGAGGTGAATTCTCCATCTATGGATGGCTTCAAACTAAAACTGGATTACCTTTCTGGATGATACATCTTAGCCAAGCACAAATTGTTAGACTAAGGCAATGTCTACACTACCTGCACTGCCACTGAAAGAACAGGATCAGTTTTACACATTTGACTGAATGTCAGTAAAGAAGCACTTAACCGAACCCTGACATTTTCAGAAGTTTATTTGTTAACATCACTTAGGCAAGTAGTGTAGTGCAGTGTTGACAGGAGGACACTTCCCATCAACACAGTGCAATGGGGATGCCATGGTAAGTACATATACCAGTTACCGTATATAGCTTGCGTAACTCCTGACGACCTGCTGAAATCTGCAGCCAGTGTAGGCCAGGCCTCAGTTCAGGGTAACTGGATGAAATGTAATCATCTGTGTTGAACAGGTGAGCCAAGATCATCTAATATTCCCTTCTGGCCTTAAATGCTATGAATCCAAAAAAGGAGAGGGAGTCATTCTTCTTCAATGAGTGTATATGAGTCCCGGTACTGCAGACCACCTTCACCTTCAGCTCTTTAAGGAGAGGCAATGACTTTACTGTGTACTAGGAATCTGACCAATTTATGTCAGACAGAAGGCTGTAAGCTTTAAATGGGATTCTTGATGGCAGGGAGATATTAAAGCACCGATAATGGAGAAGAGTCTTCACTGGGGATGTGAAGGAGTACTCTCTTCTGTTCAACTCTCTCACACATTCTCAGAGCAGAATTTTTTTTCTTGAGGTCACCTTCCTCACATAACTGTGTAATAAAAAATTCTAAAGGAAAGAATGACGACATATGGTCTTCTTCCAAAAATATTAGCTAGTGGGCACACATGGACACGGTTACACAAAGCCTCAAGGCACACTGTCTAAGGCTCTGTACTTCCTCTTCCTCTCCAGCACAGATCTGCCTCTATAAATACATTATTAGGCCCTAAAGTAGGGTGGGGAAGACCTGCAGGTCAGTGAATCTAGGTGGTAGAAAATGAAGTTATTGTGGGAGGAAGCCATCTTGCTTTAGAACTTTGGGGGAAACCTTTACAGCCTTCACTTCTATATACAGAATCTAGATTTACAGATCTAAGAGGTAAACACACAAAGACGCTAAACCTAAGTGTGAAGAGGGAGGATCTCTGCAAAACACTTACCACGCTTCTCTTCCACTGTTCGGGAAAGAGAATGGACTGAAGATTTGAGACTGTGATATGCTACATAAGTCATGCACATGTGTATTTTCAGAATTATTTAGAGGATTCTTGATAGACTTGTCCCATTGTATCTGCTGATTGCATAGCCTTGAGAAGAGCAGTGAACAGGAGATAAAAAAAAATTGGTTCAGTATCCATGGGCCACAATGACTGAAACCATTTTAGTGTCTGCCTAGAACAATCATTAAATTGTTAATGATAACAAAGGTGGCCAGTTTTGAATACATTTTTAGGACTAACATCACAAGTGGAGGAAAAAAGGCAGGTGAATTGCAAAAATCCTGAGAAAACTCTGAAGATACCAAAGAAATATGGTTTTGCTTTTAAATAAAATTCACCCTGGAATAATGGGTTAGACAAGCCCTGAACACCACATGACAACACAAGCTCTTATTAAGACGCTAGAAGGCCTTGTGCAGACCTAAGCCTCCCAAAGAAAGCAGCATTATTGTCCCCTTTCCCCCTCTAAAAAAAGCTTTCCTAACACTAACCGTGTACCATTCTGTAGCCGGCTCACATATGTTGCTATCAGGGCATGCTCATCAGTTAAATGATTGGCAGTGTCCAGTCTGTACTGTAACCTAGTAATAATGAAGGCAAAGAAAGCAAACAAAATATAAATAAACATAAAGCAAATCATAAATGTTAACAAAACACACATAACAGTAAACAAAATGAACACAATTTGATGAACAGTTAAAAATGCATAAATGTTTCAACATGAGTTGCATGAAACTGATACCCACTGACTGAACCAGAACAACTGAGTCCCCAAAGACAATCCCCTCCAACACAGTGGTGCAGTTATGAGTAGGCACAGCCCACCCACTTGGAAAGCAGGCCACCCAATCCTTTCCTTCTGCTGCTGATGCTCTGCTTAAGTTTGGAGCATCAGGAAGCTTTTGGCAGGTTGCTACCTAAACTTCCCCCTTCTGGACACATGACTGGATGCAGGACGTTCTGGAAAGTGGATAGTGAGGAATCATTGAGCTGCCAGATGCTCCAGTTGCCAAGGTAACTGGAATATATGCAGCTTTTGAAATGCCTGCTTGTGGCCACATGACCAGAAGCAGGAAGTGGCCCAGGCCCACATAGGTAAATCATAAGCAGTCCAGAAAATCTCTTCTTGTATGTCCCTCCTCCAAATACCCTAGAGATCTTTGGGATCCCCTCCAGTTTGCCTTTAGTCATTTCTTGTCAGGAAGGCACACACATAGCAAGCAAATTTTAAGATAGCAAGTCATTTTAAAATATGTTTTTGCTTCTTATTTTATATGTGCATGTGTGATTTTCTTTCATTCCTGTATTCAGTATTCAAAACTGCTCCTTCAGTATGACAAATGCCATTAATTTCTACTTGAGACATGTGCGGGAAAGTATTTGTTTTGGCAATGTCTTTGAAACCATGACACCTATTGCTGTTAATGTCAGTGCACTGGGCACTAGAAATTGCAATGCACACTTCTCAGACACACACGCTCTTTTCTTCTTTGTAAGGTATAGCTGGTTGCTACAGAAGTCTGCCTGAAGCATAGCAAGACCTTATAATGAAGAAGTAAAATGGAATTGCTCTCATAAACCCCTATGGGCAACAAGCAACCTTTTCAATAATGGGTTTGGAACAAGAGAAAGAATTAACATTAAGCACTGTACAGAAAGGATTCCTGAGCAATCTGTGTACATCTGTCTTTTGTGAAACCTGACCACTGTGAAGTGCTGAAAAGCTTTACTGTTAGCTCCTCATTATGGCAGGTATGTAGCTGGAGCCACTCGGTTGAAGAAAATGAAACAATTTTCCCTTATAACCTGTTTCATGTGCTCTTATCTTTGTGAAAAATTCAGCAAAAGTAGGTGAACTTTTAAACATCAAATGGACACAGCCCTCATTGAAGACTCGCACTTCTAGTTTTGGGGAAAAAAAGCTTTAATTTAAAAATATGATATCTGAAAACCTTCCTGGGTATGCATGACAGATTTTTCAGTTTCTAAGTACACAGCACATGAGCATGCAACTAAATTACCTGACAAAAAGCTTTGTTAACAAAGAGTTAAGTTTCCCAGTGAAGTCAATAAAACGCATTCATGGAAAAGCAGGAAGTGAAGAGCTGAGGTAGACACTGACAACCTTTGTGGTTGCGGCACTGCTGTGGCTGGCTAAAGGCCAAGGAGACTGTAATTCCTAAGGGACCCTCCCTTCTCCTGTGCATATTGCATCACAGGCAGCAGCTTACAAAGGGCACATACTTCCTTTGTTAGATAGTCTAAGCCGTATATACATCAAGTCAGGCCCTCTTTGCCCATACCAGCCAGGCCTCCCCAGTCACGCAGCAATTAGAGCACTGTAGATTTACACCCCAGCTAGCCACACGGTCAGTATTCATGACATGCAGCTTGATTCACAGACAGAACATGCCACTAATGGAGGAGAAGAGCTGCTCCGTGGGAAATGGGTGTACTAAGAAACAATGCTGTTTTCAAACCAAGGAATTAAATGCCCAGCACTTCAATGCAGTGTGATGGTTGCTCACTGATGCCTGATGGCATGTTGCTACACCTAAGCCTTTGAGAACCAGTAAATACCACTCATACAGGTGAAGCCTGTTGCTTTGCACCAGAAATTTCCCAGGGCACATTGACATGCACAAGCTCTTCATATTCAGGTTCTCTTTCCTGGGAATTTCCAGTGTTTGTTTACAAAAAAATTACAAAAATTAATTTTTTTAACATAAAAGTAGGTACCTAACATATTGGATTCTCTTCACATTATCAGCATTCTCACGTACTTCAGTGATCCAAAATTCAGGTAAAAAAAAAAAAACAGTATAATCCAAATAAGAGCTTTTGTAGAACTGTCAGTTTTCAGTAAAATAAAAGTCCATTAAAACCTGGAAACGAAGGGCCTCAGACATACTATAAAGAGACAGTCAGCATGCAGGTACTGTTAGAAGTGCTGTAGATTTAGGCTATCTCTACACTAGCCAATTAGTCTGGACTAAGCCTATGTCTACACTAGGCTTTGCCTAGCTCAAACTAAGAAATTTCTTAGTTTGAACTAGGCAAAGCTTAGTCTGAACTAATAAGTTCGCCTGGTTGGCCCGAACTAAGTGCTTAGTTCAAACTAAGAAGTCTGAACTAAGCCATTAGCTCTATTTGTGTGTCCTAGTTTGAACTAAAAAGTTGGTTTGAACTAGGATGTGCGGCTAGTTTGAACTAAAAAGCCACGGTTAGTCTGAACTAGCCCAAGGTTAGGTTGAACTAACCTCCAACTAAGTTCAAACAAAAAAATAGATGTAGACATAACCTTACAGCCCAGCTTGCCTCTCACTTAAGTGTTTGTGTTGAGCATAAGGCCAGGGTAAGTAGTTCCTGTCCTGTGCCCTACAAAGGCTGAGCCCTCGTCTACACTGACAGAGAAGTTTGACACAACGCTGCTTACCTCAACCTTTTGCCCGTGTCTCCACTGTCAGAGCAGTAAGTTTGAATTAAATGGAGGAGTAATTTGACAACATCGCCCCTGTCAGTGGCATAACACTGAGGTTGAAATCAACCATTTAGATTTACATCTGTGTAGCCAGAGAGTGGCTCTAATCTTGATTTTCCTGTTTTTCCAGTCTGCTGCACCATAACCACACAGGTCATTCAGTGCCTTTGGCCCCAGAAAGTTTTCAATTAATTCTTTTCTCCCCATGCGGCACTGTCCCTCTCTGGAGTGCCTGAGGCAGAGAAACAGCAAGGAAAGCTTTTCCTGGTTTTTTTTTTTTTTTTTTTTTTTCCTTTTAGAGAAGACAGGACGGGCAGTCAGCAGAGGATGACTGCCTCCCCACAAGCCCTTGCACCTATTACCCACAGTGCAATGCATTTCAAGAAATAACCAAGCAGTGGGCGCAGGAGACCCTAGCATGGAATTTGCTGTGAGATCATTTGTTTTCTTCTATAATTTGCAGCCTACAATCGAATTACAATCCCACCCTGTGACCTGCTTCTCCTCAGATCCAGTCCAGTGTGTCACTGTGACCCGCCGATTCCCACTCCTGAACCCCAATTCACCCCACTTTGCCAAGTGACCACTCACTCCTGAGTCACTCAGGCCTTTGGCATGCAACCGGCCCCAAGCAGCAGGTATATGCCCTCCAACTACTCTAGGGATTGTCCCAAGTAAACACTCGCAATCTCAGTTACCACACCAGGAGCCACTGTCTACAGAGGTTGGGACCCACTCCCAATCACAATATGCTCAAGTTCATCCATTTAACAAAGAAATAGATTGTGCCCAGCCTTCTTCACTCATACCCTCTAAAGATCACACAGCTTTAAATGAAACAACTACTAGTTTACTGATCAGATTAGAATTCTAAGTGAGACTATGACCAATCATGGCAGAATCACAATATAAATGAGTCAGGAGAGACCACAAGGAAATAAAAGGTAAAACACGCAAACTAACCTACTATCTCTACTTAAACTGCCCTCATAGCCCAAGTTGATTCTCAAGGTGTTCAGCTGTCAGGCATGTGTACAGCCAGTCTCTGTCCGAGGCCAGGCAGGACCTAGATCTTGCTTGAAGATGTTTCAAGTTGGAGACTTCCAGGCAGAAAGCCCCAAATCCCTCCAAGTGTCTCTCTTTGTTTCCATTCCCCCTCACCCCTCCCCTTTTGGGCAGAGGTGATCCTTTTGTCTCTTCTGAGCCACCTTAATTTGCACACCTTTGTTGCTTCTTCCAGGTACTTGTTTGCTTGCTGTGAGAAAGCTCTGTCTGTCTCCCACCCCTTAACCATGTTACACATCTGTACACATCCATGAGGCTGCAGGAAAGACATCATCATGGCAATCATGTAGAACAGGTTATGAGCATCCATAAAGAAACCTTGTATGGCGTAACTGGCATAAAACCATATGGGCCCAGCGTATAAGTGAACAGAAAAATCATATCGATCTTATGCCGGGGTGCACAGATACGCATCCTGTGACACACCCCCAGTGTAGACAAGCCCTGAGAGTGAGTATGTGCGATGGGCATATTGGGGTACAATTCAGAGAGGGGAGAGGTCTGATTGTGCAGGCAAGCACCATGAGAAACAGTTACCAGTCTTTCCAGAATTGTTGCTCTTCAGGATGCATTCCATGTGTCCACTCCACTATAGGTTTGCGTGCCCTCCAGTGCACACCAAAGGAACTATAAACAGGGACCATGGTTCCCCAGTTTTAAAAGTATACCCTCTACATTTTAACAAAAGAAATACATGCACACCAGGGGACTTCAATTACCCTGACATTTGCTGGGAGGCCAATACAGCAGTGCATGGGCCATCCAGGAAGTTTTTAGAGAGTGTTGGGGACAACTTTCTAGTACAAATGCTAGAGGAACCAACTAGGGACCTTGCACCACTCGACCTGCTGCTCACAAACAGGGAAGAATTGATCAGGGACGTAGAGGTAAATGGCAAGCTAGGCAGTAGTGACCATGACATGGTTGAGTTCAGGATCCTGATTAAAGGAAGGAAGGAAAGAAGCAAAACACAAACCCTGGACTTCAAAAAAGCAGATTTTGGCTCCCTCAGGGAACTGATGGGCAGGATCCCTTGGGAAGCTAATCTGAAGGGGAAAGGAGTCCAAGAAAGCTGGTTATATTTTAAAGAAACCCTGCTAAGGGCACAGGAAGTTGCCATTCCAGTTAGGAGAAAGAACAAACATGTGAGGCAGCCAGAATGGCTTAGCCGAGAACTCTGCTCTGAGCTTAAACATAAAAAGGAAGCTTACAGGAAGTGGAAGCTTGGTCTGATGACCAAGGAGGCATATAAAGATATTGCTAGGGACTGCAGGGATAAAATCAGAAAGGCCAAAGGACAAATGGAGTTGCGGCTAGCAGGGGATGTAAAGGATAACAAGAAGGGGTTCTACAAGTATGTTAGTAACAAGAAGAGGATCAGGGATGGTGTAGGCCCCTTGCTGAATAGGGCAGGCATCCTCGTGACAGAGGATGAGGAAAAAGCTGAAGTGCTCAATGCATTTTTTGCTTCAGTTTTCACAGGCAGGGTCAGCTCCCAGCCCACTACCATGGGTGTGGCAGATGGGAGAGAAGAAGATAGGCCCTTGGTGATGGAAGGTCAGGTTAGGGACTGCTTAAAGAAGCTGGATGTGCACAAGTCCATGGGGCCGGACCAACTGCATCCAAGAGTGCTAAGGGAATTGGCTGATGAGATAGCAGCACCGCTGGCGGTTATCTTTCAAAACTCATGGAGAACGGGGGAGGTGCCAGAGGATTGGAAAAAAGCAAATGTAGTGCCTATTTTCAAGAAAGGGACAAAGGAAGATCCGGGGAATTATAGACCAGTCAGCCTCACCTCACTCCCTGGAAAAATTATGGAGCAGATTCTCAAAGAATCCATCCTCAAACACTTAGAAGAAAATAAAGTGATCAGGAACAGTCAGCATGGATTTACCAAGGGTACATCATGCCTGACCAATCTCATCTCCTTCTATGATCAGATGACTGGTTTTCTGGATGCAGGAAGAACCGTTGATGTCATATGCCTTGATTTTAGCAAGGCTTTTGATACAGTTTCCCACAGCATTCTCATTGGCAAATTAAGGAAGTATGGGTTGGATAGGTGGACTATAAGGTGGATAGAAAACTGGCTAGATCAACGGTTTCAGCGTGTAGGAATCAATGGTTCCATATCTAGCTGGCAACCAGTCACGAGTGGTGTGCCCCAGGGGTCGGTTCTGTTCAACATTTTCATCAATGATCTGGAGGACGGAATAGACTGCACTCTCAGTAAGTTTGCAGATGACACCGAGCTGGGGGGAACAATAGACACGTTGGAGGGCAAGGACAGGATTCAGGGGGACCTAGATAAACTGGAACAGTGGGCCAATAGAAATCTTATGAGCTTCAATAAGGACAAGTGTAAAATCCTGCATGTGGGACGAAAAAACCCCATGCACTGCTACAGGCTGGGAAACATTCAGCTAAGTAGCAGCAGTGTAGAAAAGGACCTGGGGGTCATGGTGGATGGGAAGCTGGATATGAGTCAGCAGTGTGCTCTTGCTGCCAGAAAGGCCAATGGCATACTGGGCTGCATCAAAAGAAGTATTACCAGCAGATCAAGGGATGTGATCCTTCCCCTCTATTCTGCACTGGTGAGGCCACATCTAGAATACTGTGTTCAATTTTGGGCTCCCCACTACAAAAAGGACAGGGAGATGCTAGAGAGAGTTCAGAGGAGAGCAACCAAAATGATTAAAGGGCTGGAGCACAAGCCCTCTGAGGAAAGACTGAAAGCATTAGGCTTATTTAGTCTGCAGAAGAGAAGATTGAGGGGGGATTTGATAGCAACCTTCAGCTACTTGAAGGGATGCTCTAAGGAAGATGGAGCTCGCCTGTCCTCGGAGGACAGAATGAGAAGCAATGGTCTCAAGTTGCAGTTAGGGAGGTCGAGGCTGGATATTAGAAAAATCTTTTTTACTAGGCGAGTGGTGAAGGCTTGGAATGAGCTGCCAAGGGAGGTGGTGGAGTCTCCATCTTTGGAGGTGTTTAAGGCCCGGCTGGACAAAACCCTGACTGGGATGGTTTAGTGGGAGTGGTCCTGCCTCTGGCAGGGGGTTGGACTAGATGACCTATGAGGTCCCTTCCAACCCTATGATTCTATGATTCACACTCTGTGAATTCCTAAGGATTAAATCCTCTTCTGCTTTGTCCTTGTCCATCCTCTACTTCAAAGGATTTTGGCACCCAAAGGGGCATTCTCATCCCCCTGCTTTCAAACCTGTCTGGGAGGGAGAGCCCCAGGATGTGGCTGGTGGCTGGCACTCAGGTCCTCCTCTTCACTGAGCCACGTGTGGGTGGCAGGCCCTTATCTGTTGGCTACCAACACTGCACTGGAGGCACCTCTTGGTGCTGCGGACACACTGGGGTTTGGAAGCAGGAAGTATTGGGCTGGTCAGCAGGGAAAGTAAGGTAAGGAGGGAGAGAATGGGGGGCACCCCCCTGGGAAGATGAAGTTGGTGGGAGGGGCAGAAGTTCCAGCAAGATCGGTCTGGGGAGGGGGTCTGGGAAGAGGTGCTGGTGCAGAGGATGGGGCTCTAGAGGAGGGCAGGGCCTCCAGTAGCATGTGACTAAGGGGCAAGTCTGTGAGGTGGTGTTGGTAGGAGGGGTAAAGGCTCCAAAAGGGTGAAGTTGAAGGAAGGGGCAGGGGCTCTGGTAAGGTTGGATGGGGGGATTGGAGTTCTAGGAGGGTCAGGCCATTGGGGGGAGACTAGCCCCTCTCTCAGTCTTGCAGTCCTTCCGGCACCCATGATGCACAGTCGTCAGAGAAATTTTCCTTTAGCAGTATTCAGTGTGGCAGCAAAAGCACTTTGTGGTATCCTGCGCGCGCGCACACACACACACACACACACACACACACACACACACACACACACACACACACACACACACACACACACA
>ML682080.1:961638-1036641 GCA_007922195.1 Podocnemis expansa | reverse complement strand
ACACACACACACACACACACACACACACACACACACACACACACACATTAATGGGGAGCCACCCCTGAATCTCCTCAGTTCATTTTTACTGGAAGGCTCTGACAGAGAGAGGAAAGAGGGCAGGTCATGGAATGGACACATGCAACACATCCTGAAGAACCAAGGTTACAGAAAGGTTAATAACAGGCCACTTTCAGAAGTACAGCAATGCTGACACAGAAGTCCTAGAAGAGTAGTGAGGGCTGCACCCCAATATGAACCCTTATGGTGTGAATGTGTGCCATTCATGTTCATCCGTATAATGTAACCCTGTATCATTTAATGCAAGGCATGTCGTGCCCGATGCATTTGGAATGCTTGTGCAAACTGAACGTTGCTGTTATTGTGGTATGTTTGTTTCAATGTCATGCACGTGGTTGAGGGTTCCTCACGTAATATTACCAGAGATGTGCCTCATGGCTTGAGAGAGATCTAAGCAAAACTCCACAGAGCTGGAGGGCCATCCACACCTCACTAAGACTTGTATAAGAGGAGAACTTGGCTTAGGATTCCAAGGACAAAGGACCAGCCTAGATGTCAACAAGTGAATGCACAAAGAACCCCAATGTCTCAGGATGGGGAGAAAACCATGCAAGGATACTATTCGTCACCTGACCCTAAAAGGGGGGTGTGGGGTCAGGTCCTAGAGGGTGGTCAAGGGACATGTTAAAAAAGGAGGGGAGGACATTTTGTCTCTCCCTCTTTTTCTTCCACTCTGCTCATGAACACCACCAAGCAACTGAAGTGTTTACTGCTGAGGGGCCTGTTCGGAGGTGGACCCACCAGCCTGCAGCAAGAAAATCAGCTAAGATTACAAGCTTGCTGAAAACATTAAGCTTAATTTAGAATGTGAATTGCCTTTTGTCTACTTTTGATTAAACCTGATCTACTCTCATCTGGCTTATAATCACTTAAAATCTTTCTGTGCTTAATAAACGTGTGTGTGTGTGTGTGTGTGTGTGTGTGTGTATTTTATCTAAAGCAGTGAACGCAGTTTCGGCATGTGTAGACACTTCATTTAAAGCAACAGAGCCGATGCATATCAACTTCTTTGACAAACTAATTATGAGCTTACATTGTTCAGTGAGCAGCACTGAACATTGAAGATGCAAGTTCCTAGGGTTATGTCTTGGGCTAGGGGTGTTTGCTGATATCATTCTATTGCGTAACCCCATGAATGATTGGCTAGGGGCACTCCCTCACAAAGTTAATTGCTGCTTACTTGGAGGAGGCTGTGTACAGGCTGATCCAGGAGCAGGGGCTCACACAGCAAAACAAGTGCATGTCGGGTTCCAGAAATGAGGAATTGGGGTGACACAGCAACATGCCAGTCCAGACTGCAGAGGAGAATGTCACATCCCTCTTGTTTGCTTAGATAAAACATGGCTGTTGTATTGCTGGTCAGCACCCATATGCCCATTCCCTTGATCTGAGGAAGGAAGCTTGGGCAAGCTAACTCGATGGCGTGAAATGCCCTGATGTTTATCTGTAGATTGAGATCTTGGGTAGACAAGAGACCTTCTGTCTCAAAGGGTCCTGCGTGAGACCCCAAATCCATGTACAAGGTGTCCATAACTAAGCTAAGAGGTTGTTGAGACAGTGCAAGGGGAATTCCTTTGCAGATGTTAAACAGGATTCAAAACCCTGAGCAACATAAATTATGCCAACATTAGCTGTAGGGTGCGCAAAACCTAAAAAAAGCTGTTTTCTTCAGGGTTGGGTCTTAGTGACTTCTTGCTCAAATGACACTAACTTTGCATCACTAGCCCAATCCTGCACATTTTGAGTTGCAGCAAATTTCAAGACAACCTGAGTAAGCATGTGGATTTGAGAGCACTTAGTAGAAATGTCCTTTAAACAAAGTCATTTCAATCTTAATTGTAGCAGAGTTCATCCTCTTCTATAAAATTGTATGAAATTAATCATCAGCAACTGCTTTGCTATATCCAGATTCCCAGCACAGGATAATCCTGAAATCACAGTAGGCTCTAAGAGGTGTGAAGTGGCCCATTCGTCTCAATGTGATGTTCTCGGACGAACGAGAACACCTTAAGGAATGAATGATGCCTGAAGTAATAGATCTGGGATACATGAACTGGTCCGTTCATCTCAGTGGACATTTTCATCCCCTCTTGACAGCATCAGAGCTAGCCAGACTGTGGAAGGCATCATGTATGACCATTCTCAATTCCCCAGCCTAGCATCAGCAACGTGTTCTCAGTGCATGCTCTCAGCATGCCTGTTCTCATTTCTCCATGCACAGTGGTAGGTCTTGCCCACACACACTTTTACATGGAGGGCCAGGGAGAGGAGTTCAGCCCTCCTTTGGCTGACACAGCCCTCGGCTTGTATAGGGATGGGGAGAGGGACTCCCAGGGCCCAGCAAAAAACAAGAGGAGAAAATGAGGAGTTGTCCGGCATGCTATGCTACTAATCTCTCCCACTTGCTGTCCTGTCCACCCTCATGTCACTCCTTCCTGTGTCCCATCCCTTCCCCCCATTTTCAGCTTTCTCCCAAAAGTTGGGTTCAAATTTACAGTGCCTAGTTACTGCTCAGGTTCAACAGTCATAACATGGCCCCTTCAGCCACACAGGTCCTGAAAGCTGTGGCTGGCTACTAACCTCCTTCTGTCTGCAGATGCACAGTACAAGTTGGTGCCAGGCATGACCTCATCTGTAGAATTTAACTCCTTCTTCAATAGCATCTTCAATATTGCTTCCTCCAAGGGGTACAGCGTGCCATTCACCAACTGGGGCAAATAGATCCTTTGGGCCCCAACAGGAGACACAGTTTGACTGCCAAGTGTGTGCAAAAAAGCATTGGACAATCTGCCAACCCTTAGAAGAGCAGGGTTTTTTCCTCAGAAGTTATCATCTGAGGAACCAGTTGGTTACATACCTCAAAATGGATCACTAATTCTATGAGGATACCAAATTTCATGATAATCAGATTAACTGTCTGGATTTTAGAACACGTAGTAAAATCGACCCTTAGTCAGTAACCAGCTCTTTCTTAATCTTAACTACAGCAGAACTGCCTACAGGTGTACCACAATATTTATCTGTTGCACCGGAAATAGCAACCAGGTCAGAAAAGCTGACAAATAATTGAGGAGTTACACACAAAAAGCTATAATACGTAGCTACACACAAGGTCATTAATCACACACAAAAAGCTATGATAAGTAAGACTGAGGGCAGAAAGTTAAGCACAGAAAGTTAGGAAATACAAGACTTAGGGATGTCCATGCAAATTTAATTTCATCCTCTTGTGTATAGGCATTTGGATACAGTCATTAGTTATATGATCCCAAACTATTCTTTCTATAGAACCTCTACACTTCATTCAGTTAGACAGGATTGGTCATACCCATTAAGCAACTATTCAGTATTTTGTTTTATCTTCATTGTTAAAGTGTGGTCCCATCTCTAGTTTACAACATATCACCCAAACCTTGCTTTAATAAAGAACTGCTCACTTCCTCATAGACTTTTCTATGGTGCTGATCACCTTACCATCTGAGTGCTTCACGAACATTAAATTTATTTTCACAAAGCAGCTTAGAAATGAGGAGCTATTATTCCCATTTTACAGATGGGAAGCTAAAGCACAAAGAGATTACAGTCAAAAGCATCCACTAATTTTTGATTCACAAATTCAGGTGCTTAGGACCTAATTTTCAAGATTATTTAGCATTAAGTACCACTTTATACCAATTTTCCCCCCAATTACTCGTAGACTGTGTGCACAGACAATTTCTTTGTGTGCGCAAAAACATTTCTTTGTGAGCAACAATATTAGCACTATTGAATTTTTTTGTGCAGACTTTGTTTTGTTGTGTGCGCAGGCTTCATGACCTGTGTGCGCACGCGCACGCACACAGCTTAGAGGGAACAGTGCTTTATGCATTCAAAGCCCAGCTCCCATTGACTACTGTTGCAGTGGGGAGTAGCTCAATCTTTCTGGAAACAAGAGCCCAGGGTCTCAAAGTAGGTACCCAGAAAAGGAGGAATATAGGATTGGTGAACACCTCTGAAATGTTTGATTTAAGCTAGCTGCATGGCACTACACAGTTTTTAGTGTGTAATTCCCTAGGTTTTTAAAAACACAAACTAAAAAGAAAAATTTCATCACATGGAATTACACTGACATTTGCAGAGCTGGAACCTTAGATCCATAACACAGTTAAAAGAGTAAGTGAAAGCAGTAGCTGACTGTCTTCCTCTATGTGGACCAGCACTGAAAGGGAATGTGACATATGTATAGCCAGTGGGTTTCAGAGATATTTGCTAAGAACAGAGGAAAGGTGAGACATCACCCTGGGCTCGGGAGGGCAATATGAACTAATGGTCACATACCCTTCTGTTACATCCTTGTCCATGACCCATTCCCATCTCTCCCTATCCATGTCCTTCTTCTCACTTCCATTCTCCTCCTTTCGTCGTAAGTCATTCCACAAACCCTCTCTGCCCATGTCTCTTCAGCCCTGTCCTAGTCTGTCTCCACTCCCTCACCCTTGGCTCTTCATTCCCCCCACCCAGCTCCTTACCTCAGCCTCCTCTGCAAGTCAGTGCCAGTCATTCCCTGCCCCACTTCCCAGTTCCAGTTTCCACCCTTAGAAAACTCCTTGTACAATCTGTTCCTTTCACCATGACCCATCTCCCCACAGACCTGTCATTTTTTCCCTCTGCATCTGAGTCACAATGCTTCCTCCTCCATGCAGCCTGGGCACCGGCAAGTGGGGCACTGAGAATGAAGGAAAGAGCCTGCTGCTCTGAGCTCTGGTGCTTGGCACCACTGTGGTTTGCAGCAGCCGGCAGCAGATAAAGTGCTACTCAACTCCTGCAACTGTTAGCAGATAGATTCAATGGAGAACTTAGCTGCCAAACTCTAGCAAGTAGCTACTGAGAATGTGTGAATCTACCGTATTCATAATATTCAAAAGAGGGGGAAAAAAGTCAGAGAAAAAATACTGACACTCTTAACAACACTAGCAAGGAGTCCTGTGGCAATTTTGCAGAACTCGACTAAGAGGGCTACTCCTTTGGAACTTAACAACACTGAAGCCAACAACAAAAGGTAATGCACTGCTGTGAGCACTGCTCCTGAAATCATTAATGATGTTGGTATTTACATCAAAAGTAATCTAATTAGGTTCTGCTAATTCAGAAATTTAGCAAAGGATCTTTGCCAAAGAGAACCTCAGCAGGGAAGAAAATTTTATTTTGAAACTTTCATAAGGAATGTCAGAAACAAAGGAGTGTAAAAATAAAAAAAAAAGGGAAGAAAAGTTGGCTAGCAGCCTTCCAACAAGCAGTTTAGGACATGTTTAATGCTGCATTGTATTCCTAAATCTCCAGAGGCAAGTGTCGTCAACTGATGGCTTTAGAGGCATTACACCTGTAGAACTTGGGCCTAATTCTAAGGGCAATTAAAGACAATGCCGGTTTAAGGAATGCATGGCTAAAGGCAGAAATTCAACCTGAACATAAACAAAACCTCTGAGCCTTCAGCAGCTGATGTCAAGCACAAAATATCATCTTTTCCAACAATCCCACAAATTAGCAACATGCTGCGACTGGATTCTTCAATGCGTCTTTAGAACACCTAGGATTTTACGATATACCACAGGCATTCTTCCATTAAAAGCAGCTTTTATGTCACTCTGTCAAGGTCTAGGCCAGGGTGCAGTTCAGACCAGTGGGTGTCATCAGACAAGTTCCAAAGGGGCAGCTGTCTTAGTCTAGTTCAGTGAAACAGAGGAGGAGTCCTGTGGCACTTAGGGACTAATTTATCCCACGAAAGCTCATGCAATAAATACATTTCTTAGTCTTTACGTGCCACAGGAATCTTTGTCTGTCATTAGACAAGATTTTAAGTGAGTTTAAGTACATGAAATAAAGCTAGAAATGGTTACAAAGCAAACAAAAGTGAACACACACATCTAAATGCCTAAAATTTAACATAGCAAGGTTTGATTCAAGGTTTTGGTCCAGGATTTTCTCACTCAGTCTTCCAAGATGGCAACTGTCCTCTTCTCAGTCAGGATAACAGGTGCTTTGTGAACCATCTGTTTGTGCGGGTTAGCTCCTGGCCATGCCCCTTACACCCCCTCTCATCAAAGCCCTGCCCCAGGTGACCCAAGCACCAGCCAGACTGACCACGTGGCCCCAGTGCAGAGCATTCCCACACCAGTGGTGGGCAGCCTGAGTATCCCTGGAGCCCACATCCCAGCGCTGCCCTGCCCCAAATCACCCTGGGCCTGGGGCAGCTAGTCCACTCCAAACTCCAAGCGTCACCAACCCCAGTGCCCCAATACCCAAAGCATTGCTGGCCTGCCCCATTCCCAGGCTGGCCTTGGCTGGCTTGCCCCAGCCCCTGGAGTGCCACAAGCTCAGGCAATGTCCTGCTTGAGTGGCAGTCCCCTCTGGCCCCAGGCTGACCCACCCCAGCACCTGGGCTAGCTGGTCTGCCCCAGCCCCAGCCCCCAAAGCACCATAGGCCCATGCTGCATGCTAGCTGGCCTACCTAAGCCCCAGCCCCCTGTTCCTAGGTTGGCCTACTAACCCATCTGGTCCACTCCAGCTCCTGCAGTGCTGCTGGCCCCAGTGTTCCAGACTCCCAAAGTGCAAGAGGCTCGTGCCATGCTACAGTGCTGGTGAGGCCCCATTGCTGAAGTGGCTGCCCGCCTGCACTACCTCAGCAGAGGGGCGAAGCCAGATGAGACTGCCTGCTGCTGAGCCCATGCAATGCAGCAGGACAGGGCAGAGTCTGGGTGGGGCCAGCGTGGATGTCAGAAGGATAAGCTTTCCCTGGCCCTTATGTACCAGGTGCCCATTGTCAGGATGTTCTCCAGAAGCCCAAAGGTGTCAGTTCCTTTGTTTTCAGTGAAAGGGAGACAACTTGGGGTTCTCTACCCCTTTCTTTCATAGTCCCATGAATCGCCGAAACATCTCTCCCTCTCCAACCCCAATGCTATCTTGATGACCTTGTGTGCTGCTTTTATGGAAGGTTAACAAATTTTGCCTAGGCAGGGCTACCTGGTTTTGAACAAGTAGTATCACAGAGAGGAAAGTCATAACTTTATGTATAACATTGCTCCATGCAATGCATCATGATAAGTTTTGTATAAGATTATTATAATAGTGTGGGCGTGAACACAAGAGGCCTTGGGTCACACCTTTTTGCTTTTTAAAAGCACTATGTTGAAGGATGATATTGAACAAACTGGTATTCACAACTCGTAACTCCTGGGCCAAGCTTTCTGAGTTTGGCAATGAGAAATCCCTTTTGGCACAGTTTGCCTCTTTCCCAACTTGCAGGGTAAAGATTCTAATAGCAAGACTCAACCTACTACCAGCAAAAGGTCTGTCTGTCTTGCTCAGCACGTACACACAAGCCTGCCCCCCTCCTGCAAAACAAAAGGCTCCAAAGCAATGTAATGTAAAGTGCACATCCACCAAGGGAAAGAGGGGAAATGGTAAGGCAGGAGAAGAGAAAAGCTAAGACAAAGGAATTACCAGAAAGTAGTTCATCTTTGTTCAATATTCCCTCTTCTCCTAATTTTGGATATTCCAATTTGAAAACTTTGGCCTGGGTGGTTCACTCATATGCAGAAGTATTGCAAGATCAGGGCAGTCTACCACATACAGCTGGTCACTCTCTTATAAAGGATTTCTTTAAAAAACTCCTTGCCCTTCTTGTGTTGGAAGAAATTATTTGATTTTGTAGGTTAACCCTGGCATATATTTTGACATCTAGATCAATCAAGAAAATGGCATGAAATCAGTGAATAGAAAGTTTAAAGGCAATGAGCTTTTTAAGGATGCTTTCAAGGTCTCTGAAAATAATGAGCATATGCCAGAGAAAGAGCTAGAGGCCTGAGAAAATAAAATGTGCATTTCTATCATCTTCTCTGAGGTGGAGAAGTTTAAATTTGTGTTATTCTCCTTGAATATTTTCAGCATATTTAATGGAGTGAGAAATCCATTAGTAATTCTACGAAGGGAATGATTCTGAGGTGTACAGTGACTGATAATGTTCAACAAGGAGTTGTGTGGCACTTTAAGACTAACAGATTTATTTTTTGCATGAGCTTTCGTGGGTGAAGATCCCACTTCCTCAGATGCTTCGAAGATGGGTGAACTTACTTGGTTTTTTTGCTGGACTAGACTAACATGGCTATCCCTTTGGAAAATGAAAATGCTAACTGCTATGAACTCTTAGGAAAGGGTCTTATATCATAAAGCTAATATATAAATCCCTGGCATACCCAAACCTTGAATACTTTGTGCAGTTCTTGTCACCCCAAGTAAAAAATATTAGAATTGGAAAATTAACAGACAAGGGCAACAAATTATTAAGGGACTGGAACAGATTCCATTTGAGCAAAGACTAAAACATCTGAGCTGTTTAACTTTGAAGAGACAAACCAAGGGGGGGGATCTGACAGAAGTCTATAAAATGATTGCTGTGGAGAAAGTGAGTAAGCGAGTGCTCTTCACCTCTTCACATAACACAAGAACCACAGACCATCCAATGAAATTAATAGACTGTAGTTGAAAACAAACACAAAGAAGTTCTTCACATAATGCACTCTCAACTTACAAAATTCGTTGCTGGGGATGTTGTGAAGGCCAAAATGTGACTGAGTTAAACAAATGTAGATAAGTTCATGGAGGATAGGGCCATTAATGACTATTTGCTCAGATGGTCAGGGACACAACCGTGTGCTCGGGGTGTCCCTATATCTTTGACTTTCAGAAGCTGGGACTGGATGATGAGGAGCTGCATCACTCAATAACTGCCTTGCTCGGTTCATTCCCTTTGAAGCCTCTGGCAGTGGCCACAGTTGGAAGACAGGATTCTGCGCTAGATGGACCACAGGTCTGAGCCAGTGCAGCCATTGTTATGTCCTAACCACCTCACAGTTCCATTGCCAAGAAACAATTCAGGCATTGTAAGACCCTGTAGTAGTGGGGAAGAAAGGAAGGAAAGTTGTGGAACCTCTATGGGAAACGTAACTTGAAGAACCAGTTACTGGACGGTAAAAGCCATTCATCCTTCAAGTGAGCATCTACTCTTGTAGGGCATGCCTGCCTTGTACCCTCCCATCTCACTTTCCCCTCACATGAAAACAATGGTTCACACTTAAGCACTCTTGATGCTTGAGTCTGTAATGTGCTCTGTAGGATTTATCACAAAACCTGCTACATGGGCAATAACTAAAAGTCCCAATTAAATAAAAGGCACTGCTGGCTTTCGGATCTCCTCTTAAGTTCCTAAAAGCTAAGCTCCAATGCCAGTCCCATCAGAGCTCCTCTCAGCCTTTCGGTCTCTCTCCACAGCAGAAGCCCCAGCCCTCCTCCCACCGCTGGATGGCCTTTGGTCCTCAACTTCTGTATCTTCTTATGACAGGAGTCCCTGACTCTCCTCGCTCCCCACTCAGTTCTCAGGTTTAGAGGTTTGGCAGCCTTCTCCTGCTGGTGTCTGGTTCCTCCTAATTCAAGGCCCCACAGTAGCCTGTTCATTCCCATCTGTGCAGGCATTTAGCCTATTAGAAGACCAGAATTAATGCCACCACTTCTCCCATCTTATTCCTTGTTGGCTGGTGAGAGGGGAGCCCTGTTCCACCTACTCTGCAAGGCTCCAGGTCCTAGGTGGTTCAAGATACAGTAACAGGATTCCACTGAAACGCTATTTCTTTTCAGAACCCCTTTCAGCTCTTTGTATCTCCTCAGTCTTTCTGTATCAAACCACTCCCAACTCTTTAATGGGCCATGCCAGGTGACTGGGAGGAATAACCAGCAAGCAGAATTTCCTTTAAGGAGCCAACTACCCCATCACTAACACAGATTCCACTTCTGATGACTAACAAACAGTGACCTCATAGCCAAGAGACTGGTGCTATAAATCCTATTTAAAATAATGGCTGCAAGATGACTCAGCCAAAGCATATCTTAAGCCCTTAGCTAAGGGAGCATTCTGGGTAAATGTGGACTGATCCTCATATAGCTACCCTGCCAGTTTTAGAAACCAGATATGCTTTTCAGAGGAGCCACAGAAATTGCTCAGCCCTTGGTGAAGTGGGTCTATAACTACATGGCTGGATCTAATGCCACTCTTGGGCAGCATGATATAATACAATTAGATGTCTGTTTAGGGACAGTCTTTGGATAAACATTGCCTGAACTCTACCTATGTTTGTAAATGCTACTGAGCCGTCTGAGAAATCCTTAAGGATCTAGTTTTCCAAAGCAACATGGAAGAGGTGTAATACCAAGCAAACAGCTTGTCTTCCACCATGTGAGAGCAGGGCTGAATTACCAAAGTGGCTTTAGGGGCTTAAGGCCCGAGCCCCAGCTCCAGCCCCAAGACCCAATAACTCATACCCCTCCCCAGCTCAACACCAGCAGAACAGGAGTACTGAGAGTGCTCCTATCCTGCTGGCACTAGAGGAAGTAGCGGCAGGGCCTCAGAGCCAGAGGCTAGGCTCTGCACCCCACCCCCCCCCACCACCTGGCCCACCCTTGTTTGCTCCTCCCATGGATGGGGCCGACTGGCTCACGGTGAGACCACTGCTGCTCTGGCGTGGCCACAGGCCCCCTGATTGGTTAATCCAGCCCTAGTTGAAAGTAGGTTTTAGGGAAGAAAACTGGTACATAAACCAGCTGACAGACAATAATCTGAGACAGTCTTGGATAAAACTGTAGGGTGGAGCCTAATTATTGCCTTGTCTTCATAAAAGAGTGCAAGTGGGACCAGCCCTGAGGTCCTGGGTTCTCTTATTCTTTGAGCTGATAAAATAGCATCTAAAAAGGAAGTCTCTGTATACAGGATAAACAGTATGCTGCTAGAAGTTCAGAAAAGGTTCCTAGTTAAACCTACAGCTAAAAGGAGGTCCCACAAAGGAAAAGACTCCTGACTTGTGGGAAACACATGAACGAGATTATGTCACTTGGCCCCACAGGATATGCCCACACTTTGAGCTAGGACTGTTGTCCAGTCTCGCGAAGACATACTCTTGCTAGCTCTGATCAAGTAAATATGCTAAATTAGAATTTAGTAATCATGACGGCAAGAGTGGTGGGAGGGGCTAGCTGTCCTGAGGATGTGTCCACCTGAGATGTTAGGCACATATTCGGGATGGCTAACCTCTCATATACTGTAGCTACACACTGTTCTTAGCCCTGAAGCTCAATCAGAGCTAGAGCAGTACATCTCCTTATGTGAAGTGCAGACATGTAACATCGTGCTGCCCAGAGAAAGCACCTCTTCTATTTAGCCACATAGGTGAGTCTAACACTATCTTTTCTGCTATGCGTGAATATGTCCTGTACTTCAGCTGAACTATTTCTGTCAATGGAAGTTGGCCAGGAAGCACCATTCTGTCAGATGCTGGATCTGGGTGTAGATTTGACTGTCGCTGTGCACAATCACTTCTAATTAGAAGGACAGTGTGATAAATGGCAGTGCTGAAAGGCTCATTAGATCCAAACACAGAATCATAGAAATGTTGGACTGGCAGGCACCTCAGCAGTCATCTAGTTCACATACTGGAACTGTAGCAGGACTAAGTATTACATAGGCCAGGGATGTCAAATTTATGGCCCATTGGCTGGATCTGGCCTGCTGAGGACACTTACCTAGCCCATGGAGCTGCTGGCTGGGGCTGGGCTGTGCCTGGGAGCTCTCTGCAGCAGCAGTGAACAGCAAAGACAGGCTGTCAGCAGAGCAGGGAAAGGTGCAGGTGCACATGCTCTCACTCATTCACATGATCCAAGTCACAGCACAGGGGAACAAAGGAAGTGCTCCAGCCAATCCTGGTTCAGCTCTGCTGGGGTCTGCCAACCAATCAGACTCTCAGTCACAGCAGGCTGGGCTGGAGAGCCATCAACCCCCTCCCCCCCATTCACTGGCAGTCAGTATGCTAATCTGATTGACAGCACAACACACAAATCACAAATAAGAAAAAGGAAAAAGTAGGTGGGGGCCTATGTGGGGAATCAGCCAATCAAAAGCCAGCCAGGACTGAACCCAACCAAAGGCCAGCATGCTGGATGACTGACAGTGAGTGGGGGTGGTGGGAAGAGGCAAGGAGCCCAGCTTGCTGTGACTGAGACAGATTGATTGCTTGCCACCACATGGTAGGATAGGGGAAATTAAAGGGAACATGGTCTGGGAGCTGCACTGCAAGGGAAGAGGGTCCTGCAGCTGCACAGCAGGGAAAGGGATCAAGGAGCCAGCACGGAGAAGGGGAGCCCACAAAACGGAAGGTGCTGAAGAGCCTGAAGAGTTTGGGACTGGAAAGAGGAGCCCAATGTCACTTCTTAGGTGAGCTGCTATGACTGCCAAGCACTTGATGCTGTTGAAAGATTAAAGAGTCAGAGTCTGTATTGGAAAGGGAATGTTCTCACTTGAAATCAGAGCTCTTTCTTATGTACCAGATGAATGGATACATAAAAGAATTAGTCCAAACAAAAAGGCCTACTGATATCGAGTGACAGAAGATGAGGGTTGGTAGGGACCGCAGGAGGTAACTAGCCTAAACCTCTGCTCAAAGCAGGAACAATCCCAACTAAATCATCTCAGCCAGGACTTTGTCAAGCCAGGCCTTAGAAACCTCTAAGAATAGAGATCCCATCTCCCTTGATAGCCCACTACAGTGCTTCACAACCGTCCCAGTGAAAAAGTTTTTTCTAATACCAAAACTAGACTAACCCCCACTGCAATGTAAGGAACTTTGGAACCCCTCTTCAGGTAGCTAAAGGCTACTAAAACTCAAGTACTGTGTTAAGATCCTGCCTGGTAAACAAGGAAAGTGTGGGACTGGAAAGTAATGAACTAAAATTGGAATGTCAGAATTTAGGCCTAATTGGTGAACTAAATAATGAGAAGAAGGGTTATTCCACCCCTCGCTCTCTACTGTTACCCTCAAAAGATGAGTCTTTTTTGGGGGAAAATATAGACAGATGCATTTGCTAGCTAACTAGAAGATAAAGAAAGTAAGACAGAACAAACTTCATCCTGATGGTTATGACCCCCATGGTCCCCTTGGACCTAGACCTCCTTCACCCTAGCCCTAATTAGACCAGACCAGACCAGAGAGAGGGAGCCAAATGACTTTGCCACCTGCACCAGCTTTGGCTCAATACTGAATGCCACCAGGCACTAACGTTTCATCACCCCCCCCAACTCCTGATCGTGTGATTATTTTTCCCTTCCATATTTTCTCTCTCTTCTTTCCTAGCCCTCTCTTCTTCTTTCTGTTTAATAACAGTCTGGTTTAGCTGACCAAACCTGTGTATTCTGTAATCCTGTGGCCCAAAGGACAGCTAGCAGCAATAGACAAAAGAGCTCAACACTGGCACAAGTTTGTCAGGTCTGAGTGCCTGATAAGGTCACATGCTGTGCCTATGTTTTTCTAGGAATAGGACTGCAAGTGAGATAATGCCAGAGAGAGAAGCTTTGTTTGCCCCCTCTTCTCTCCCTCCTTACTTGTGTTTGTCCCGTTTGGTTTTCTAGGAAATGGAATGGGGCTTTTAGAACAACAGAAATAACAATGCTCTAGTTGAGTGGTTCTCAAACCTTTGCAGGTCGCAACACACTTGGCAGCATTTTGTGACTCTATAGAACACACCAGTCCATCCCCCCAGGCTGAATTCAGCCATCTACCCAGCTCTCTGCAACACAATCACCACTACGTGGCAACACAGTAATATATTCCAAGACAGTGGTTGAGAACCACTGCTCTAGTCAACTAACTTTTTCTCCCAAAAGAAGAGTTACCACCATCTTTAATATCAATTAAAAGACTGCCAAGCAAGGAGGTTTTTCCCTCCAAAATTCTCTACAGATAAAGGGAAATGGAATGTGGGATAGTGTCAGAATAAAAGCCTTACTTAACACTCTGTATTTTAAATGCTCTACTAATCTTTCATTTTTTTCCTCTATCTTTAATAAAAGGGTAAAAACAAAAAGGATATTTACCATGGTAGTTGGTAAGCTAAGCTCTCTGTACATTAAACACTGAAGCTTGTTTAAAACTGCTTAATGTTGGGCCATTTCAGGGCCCTGTTCACCCTTTGACTCTTTGGGCTTTTTATTCCATCTAAATTAATATAACAGACCTGGAGGCAGGAAACTACCAAGCAACTAGAGAAGAGATGCAAGCAAAAAGAACCACACAAGCACATAAAATGGGGATGAGGCATTTGAATGTGATGAGAAAGGAAATGGGGAGTCAACAAAGAGTCTCAGAGGTAGGAGTGAGGCACTACTGGAGCAATAAGAGAAATATACTTTGACAGCAGCATGCTAGATAGACGTAAAAATGCCACCAGAGGCCTAAAGAAGCCATTAAAGAAGATTGCAGTAGTTGAGGTTAGAGATGACAAACATAAAACAATGTTTTGGGAACCCGGACAGAGTTTGGAGATATTATTAAAGAAAACAGGAGCAGGCAACTGTCTGTTCTAAGGTCCTCTGCTCTCCCTGAACAACTGAAGGAAGAGGGATGCAAAGCAGTTAGTCTGACTCCTGTGCCCTTCTTTGTCTCTCTCCCTGCCTAGAGGACCAGGGGATGACCAGGTCTGAGTGGATGTTCCCACAAACCCTTAAACTGTGCAAGGACCCCTGACTGCTAGCATCAAGATACAGGAGTTTCAGCTTTCTACTCCAGAGGATCCTGCAGAAGCTGAAAAGCATCAGCACTGGCAACAGGACAGAGGGAGATAAACCATTGTTACCTTTGTTTTTTTAAACCCTCAAATTTAACCCCTCTTACAAGAATTACATTTTGGGTACTTAGCAGACATTCGCAGTATTGAACTAATATCCCTGATTATTCCGCTGCTTGTGTCTTCCTGACCTTTCCCTTCACCATTTTTTCTCACTCTTCCCTTCTACCCTTCCTTTTCCACCCTCCTCATATCCCTCCCCGCCCTCAAGCCCGAGAATCTCCTAAAACAACAAAACATCCATATTTATGTAAAAATAAATATTCAAAGCAACATTGATAGGTATTAGTTACTGAAGTATTGGCAACATTTTATTTTAAAAAGGTAACAAAATACTGTTAAACCTTGTTTCATTGTGTATATGAATTATGCTTTCGAAGGGGTTATCCCTAGAGCCCTGCACAGATACAAGTAAGTGGATCCATATCCAACCTGCATCCGCAAGAAATGGTCTGCGGATATCCGTGTTGTATCCGCAGATGAGGATATAAGGCGGATATCTGCGGATTTGCAGGGCTCTAGTTATCCCCACACTACCAGTCACCTCTCATTTGCTAGTGAGATGTTAACTTCCATCTCTGACTGGCCCTGACCTGCATCACCTACTTGTACATTTTCAAACAAGCACTTTCATGCTTTCTCTCATGCTGCCCTTCATGCTTGGGACGTGCTCCCTGTAAGCATCTGCAAAGCTAACTCATGAACCTCCAATGTCCCCCCTAATTTTTCATAGTCTGTGTGCGCAAAAAATTCCTTTTGTGCAAATTTTCAGAACCAGTATCCAAATTTGTGTGCACTCCAGCGAGTGTGTTCAAACTTGTGAGTGCAACGAAGCATACGATGCAAATAATAACTAAATTTTATTTTGATATGGTGATGGAAATGGTTTTATAAATGACAAAACCTTATTTCAAATATGCTATTTGAAACTGCCTTCTTAAAGTAGCACAAAAATATTAGCACTGTAATTTTTTTGTGCATGCTTTCTTTTGTTGTTTAAACGGGCTTCATAACCTGTGCGCACGTGCACATGCGCACAGCTTAGAGGGAACATAGCCTTGAACCCCCCCCTTTCTGTGATGCCTACAGAAAAATTCTCAGTAGTTAAGTGTTCTGAGACCACTGCCCACCAAGTGACCAACACTGTCTCCTTGTTTCCTTGTACTCCTGTCTGCCTGTTTGTATCCATTTGTTTTCTTGCCAGAGTGTAAGAGACAGGGGCATCTCTTTGGGGCAGGGACTTCCCTTTTGTTCTGTGTTTGTACAATGCCTAGCACATTGGGGTCCTAGTCCATAGCCAGGGCTCCTAGGCACTGCAGTAATACCAGTGAATAATGACTATTCTCCTCATCTTTCCCTGCTCTTCCCTCCTACTGCTCATCCCATTTACTCGCTGTATTTTGTCTTAAAATAGACTTGTCAGCTCAGCATGGCAGGAATTATATCTGATGCTCAGCATAATTGGACTCCGGTTCCGATTAGGGCATCTGTTTAGGCTGCACCCAAAAACAAGTAACAGCAATGTGGGAGCAGTCAAATATGACTGCAGGATCAAGGGAGGAATGACAGATTTGTCAACAGCGATAAAGGGAAGGACAGTTTGCACGTATGTGTTTGAGTGTAAAATGAAGAGATTTGTTTTAGTTCTGTTCTGCTGAAGTTGGTGGCTGGACATCCATGAAAAGAACTGAAAGAGAGAAGTACAGATGTGGGAAGAAGGCGGGACAGAGGCACAACCTGGGAATTATCAGTGTTGAAAAAGTAACTGAAGCCAGGAAATCAAATGAGACTATCCAGGAGTAGAGTGCAAAAGAGGACAGTATTAATAACAAAGTTCTTAAGTACTCAAATGAATAGGTAGGGTGGAGGTCGTTTCCTAAAGATTGATAAGAAGGTTGGAGGACAGCAGCAGACCTTCAAACGCCACAGGACGACAGGAATCAATGTGTTGAAAGCAGCAGGGAAAGAGGGTAAGGAAAAGAAATAAAGATGGAAATGAGGCCCTGGCACTGCCAAGAGCACATATAATTAGTGACCTCTGTAAGAGAATCTTGATAAAGTGCAATGGACACAAGCCAAATTGCAGAATATCCAGGAAAGAGCTGGAAGAGACAGAACAGAAGCAGCAATATACCACACTCAAGGACCTTGAAGGTGAAAGAGAAGACATTTGTTCGAAAGCTGTGCAGTAAAGTGACCCTATTTGTATTTAGTTAGTTAGTTTTTATCATTTACATTGGAAAAATCATTTCTTTTTCAACAGTAACAGTTTTATGGATGTTACAATGACAATGTGAGTGTTCATGCAAAAATTTTGGGGATTCAGTGGGGAACTCCCACCTTATTTTCAACACTAGAAAGACTAAAATCCAATCATGTACTTAATTTCTATACCATCAATGTTAAATGTGCTGTGTTGATTGTCTCCCATGAAAGCTCATGCAATAAATAAATTTCTTAGTCTTTAAGTGCCACAGGACTCCTTGCTTGTGTTCGTTACAGTTCCTGAGAAACCACTTGGTGTTTGTGGGGTGTAGAATAGGTTACTAAAATTTGACATTTCATTACCTTTATTCAGTATTGTTGGTACGGTGGACCAGAATAACTGGAGAAAGTGTGATCCAGCTTTCCCAGGACAGCGAGAAGGCAGTTATGATCAGTTATGTTAACAATCCAACTAAAGGTAATTTAGTCTGATACAAAAGCTAAAACCATCATCAACTACCCTGAAAGACTCCTTGCTTGTAGAAATCAGAGAACGATTTCCACACTATAAGTACCCGCTATGGCATAGCTGTTTATCTGCATTCATCAGAAATAAAATATGAATCCTCTGTTTTGTTGCCTAACAGCTGGTATGTACTGCAGCATCTTTCAGTCAAGGTTATTTAAGGCTTTCCACTCTAAAAGTCCACATTCTGTATACCATGTTAGGAATAACATTATCTCAGTCAGTACAGATCTTGTGCAACGCCCAGGATTCCAGTGCTCCTAAACATTAACATCCACATTACAACTTTTTTTCTAAATTAAAATAATCTAGGAAGTTAAATTAAAAAAAGAAAAATTGTTAAATCTGCAAAGTGGAGTCCTTAGATGTCAGAAAATTCCAACATGAAGACTGACCTATATAAACAACCCAGTCTGGATATATCTCTGTTGAGAAACTCTTGTTTAACAGAAAACTGTCTAACCTAATTCTGTCCTTGCCTGATGCAAAATACAGTTAGAGAAATCCTAGAGTCTGAAAAGTTCAGTGTCTCTCTGGATATTGGCTTTTACCTTAGTGATTGCAGGGGACATGGATGGTGAAACTGACACTGCAATTCAAGTAAGAGGTGCTATGTGACAAGGATTTTTTTCAGTCTATAAATAAATTCAGCTCAGACAAACATATCTCAAATGGATGGATTTACAAACAAGGCACTAGAAACAAACAAGGCCCTGGAGTAAACTGCCTAGGAGGGTTGTAGAATCTGTGCCATTGGAGATTTTTAAGAGCAGGTTAAATAAATACCTTCACGGGTCATCTATACAATACTTAGTCCTGACATAAGTGTAGCAACTGGACTAGCGGATCTCTTGAGGTCCCTACCAGTCTTATGACTCTTCAGTGGAGGCTATTACCATATTCATGAAAGCAGCAACAGGACAAAACAAAGCAGAAGCTCTCTTCCAACCCCAGACCAGAACAAACTGTACTGTAGCCTCAAAGTGTTACAAGGCCCAGTGCAAACTCTGGAATTTCATTCTCTCTTCTCCTTTCTTTTAGCAGTACCAGCATAAAACGCAGGACATGGCCAACAGAAACCAGTGACATCACACAACTTTTTACCATTCCTAAAAGTATACAACCTCCTCTACCCATGAGATGCACCCGACACACATGCTGATTGGCAGGTGGGCCTATCCCACACCTCCAGGAGTTAAACTCAGCAGCTCAGCTTTCATATTCTCTCCCCCTTCCTCTTGGCAATGGAGAGGAGACTGCAGCCCTTCTTCATTTGCCTGATCTAGCATCAGATCCACACACAAGCAAGGTTTATTTGACCAAAAATGTTATAGGTGTAAGTGGGAGGTATTACTGCAGGGACATGCAGGCAAAGCCTTTGACTCTTATTTGTCTCTGAATATAGTGAGATTAGGGGTCATTATGTCTTGCACAAGACAGACATTTGTTGAGACAAAGGATCACATAGCACTCTTGCCCCTTTGCGTATGCATTTTTGTGTGATGCATACATTAAAAACCTTTTGTAGTACAATTCACAGTTCATGAACATAGGCAATCACTAAGGTAAAAGCCAATATCCAGAGAGACACTGAACTTTTCAGACTCTAGGATTTCTCTAACTGTATTTTGCATCAGGCAAGGACAAAATTAGGTTAGACAGTTTTCTATTAAACAAACAAAGCATCAGGAAATTGTCACTATCTTACAAAAATACGACTATGTGTGCCTATGCAAGGTGCCATTTTTAACACTTTATGCCACAGTGACTCAATGTACCACGGCCAGTTCTTTTGTCACAGCATGTTTGGTCCAGATTGGCATTCAGTGTGGTATTTAATATGGACTTTTGGGATAGGACATTGTGTTGTCACCATGGAGAGAGATCAAAAACCACTGTCTGGGTCACACAGAGTTAGTGAAGAGCAGGCATGTTTGCCTACTGGCCAAATTCTAGCTTAGACCATATGAATGGCCATACTGAATCAAGACCAATGTTTCCCTAGCCCAGCAATGTTCCCTCTAAAGGGCTGACGCAGCTGAGCAACATGTGTTGCTCACTGCGTGGCCCCTGCCGCCCCTCCACGGGCCCGATCCTGCTCCCCCCCCCCAAGCTCCGTTGCCCACAGCGGAGCGGAGCAGTCAGTTCAGCCTACCCCCAGCCGGCTGTGCCTCCCCAGGGAGCAGAGGGGGCCGGCGCTGAGCTCCAACATGTGGGGTCAGGGCACTGGAGCGGCTGCTCCCAAAGAATTTCAGCCGCTTCGCCCTCGGCTTCCCCCAAGGCCATGGAGCAGGCCCATTCAGGCTGGGGGGGGGGGGGGGGGCAGGGGCAAAGCAGCCGAAACTCTTTGGGAGTGGGGCGGGCTCCTCCAGGGCCCCGACTCCGTATGCCGGGGAAGTGCATTTGGCTGGAGGTAGGCTGGACTGGCTGCTCTGCCCAGCTGCAGTGAGGCTGGGTGGGCAGGCGGGCGGAGCAGCCTCAGGCCCCCATTACCTCCCCAGGAGTTGGAGGGGGGCAGTTAGGGCCTCCTTCCCTGGCTGCTGGAGTGGCACAGCTAGGCCCCCAGTCGCTCCTCCGGCTGGGGGAGCTCTCACTGAGCCTGCGCAGAGAGTCTGCACAGGCTCAGTGAGAGCTATCTCTGAGTGGGAGTTTTAAAAACTCCCAGCTCAGTCTCTCTCCCCCCATAGGAACTGCAACTGCTGACTGTGCGCAGCCAGCAGCCTTCCCTGCACCAGGCAGCCCCGGGGGGCTGCGTGGTCATGCAGCTGCGCAGCTTAGAGGGAACGTTGTAGCCCAGAATCCCGTCTTTCCACAGTGCCCAGTGTCAGATGCTTCAGAAGGAATGAACAGAACAGGGCAATTATCGAATGTCCCAGCTTCTGGTAGTCAAAGCTCGGGTAATTTACAGTCTACCAACTAAAACTACCTCTGCTGCGTGAACTCAGAAGAGACTCTTTACTTATTGTCCTTAGCATCGGACTGCAGCACTGCTGACATGGGTAGCCGCAGGTACATTTCCAGTGTGTTTGAAAGGACCCTTTTCTGCCATTTACCTGTCTTATAAGAGAGGGGCTGAGAGTTTGGAAAGTGCTTTGAGATCCTTGGATGAAAAATGCTCTAGAAGTGCCAGATATGAGTATTTAATTCTGACTGAAGGGTCTGTAGGCCTGCCATTTAACATTCTTTCTGTGTATGTTGTAGTTTGCATAGATGCATTAGCTTTCAGACTAGTTATCATAACATGTAAAATTCTGGAGAAACATTTGGCTTTTCTTTTATTTGTTTCAGTGTTAACTCCACATGCTTTAGGCAAAGAGCATATAAAAAGACTAGAGACAGAAACTCTTAAAACCAGATCTCCAAGACATCTTCCTTTGACTTCCAGACTCCTTCATCACCATCAAGCTCAATTCCACACCCACAGGAAAGGCCTTTGGAAACAGATGCAACGTGTACTAATTTTCCAAATCTAGACTCTGGCAAGTGAAGGCAGAAAGTCAGTTTTAGAGCCCCAGTCCCCTAATGGAGCATACTATACTTGCACCTGGTCCTAGCAGGACCTCTTAGCACAACCTTTTTACCTGTGTTATTGTACCTGTCAATATGTCAAACAAAGAAAAAGGTATTCAGACAAGAGAACCTGTATTGTCTAAGGCTGTGTAAACCACAAAACACGCCTTGAAACTTGCCAAGAAAATCACCCTGCAGCTTGGGCAGACCATGGAAATGAAATCAAGTAAATGAAACACCACTTAAAAAAACAGGCTGCTGTATTCGGTTCTAACAGCAATTTCCAAATCACACAATTAATAAGATCCAATATAATTTTGTCTGGCTTTTTCTTCCAGCATGTAAACAAAGAGTCTTACCTAGATTAAGTCTCGGCAGCTAGCTATGCGCCAATCTCTACTGGAAACAGGGGTGTCATTCTGACTAGATTTAAAGCTGGATGTTACAAGAGAAAGGACCAGAGTCACTTAAAAATGGCCATTAACCCCTGCCAGAGTCTTTGGGCATGTCTACACCATCTCATGGACAACTGCGTCAAAGGCAGATGAAATAATAAATATGGACGCTGAACCCTCATTCAACACAAGAAGGTCCATCAATACCAAGGGTGCCTGTTGACATACTATACCAAGACCTAAAACAAAACGGACTGTGCTCAGTGATAAGACAACGCTAGATATTCCTACCAGTTTCTCAATAAACTTCAACAAATGTGGGTGATTCAAGCTGGGGAAAAATTGGACAGATTATCTGTGTCAAGAGAGTCTTAGGCCTTTGTTGAAGAAACTAAGTACAGTGCAGACAAAATATTATTGTTATTCCTTTTTAAATTCTTGCCCTTCCTCACTGCAGATAAATCTTATAGCCTATTATTCAACCACACTTTGGCTCATTATGACATATACTGAAGAGAAGGAATAGCCAATGTCAGTCAGGTTCATTGATATAAACCAATACCAAGATTGTATGGAGGCTTTTTCCTGCACTGTAACAGTCTTCAGGAAACCATATTCCGTAGCATTGTTACATTCACCTTCACAGAGGGTATACTCCCAACATTACACTTCTAAAGCTACCTTTTTATACTGTATCTGTTTACATGTGAAAGGTAGCGTACACATAACCTGAAACTTAATTTAACCAAGCAGCTTTCTACCTAGTTCTTCTGGTACTAGTGGGTACCCTGTATCTCTTTGTTCTGAATACAAGCATGCCAAGTAGTGGGCCAGCCAGGGGAAGGGGGGGGCAAAGGCACCTCCTAAGTTTGTGCTAAGGTAGGACATTCACGCATCCTGTCTTTGTCCTCTGGGACATTTCACCATTCGTCTGTGAGAATAACTCCCTACCTGGTAAAATTATCCTTTTGTCCTGATCCTGAGAAATCTGCTGCCTAAGTCTTATTGGCTCTCAGCAGCTAGGAAGGACACGGATCTAGCCCACAGGTTACAAGTATATATCCCTCTAGCAACTCAGCAGGCTAAATTTCAAGCAGAGAAGATTGTGTTTGTTCTACTGTGAAAAGATTAAACTACCACAGATTTCAAGAGCTCATAATGGACCTGAGGAATCTTGTCCACAAAGTAATATGAAAGCCAGTGAGCAAATTTCACGGACTACAGGTTGGTCACCCTTGCTCTCTGAGGATTCGCAACGTAAGACTGTCTGTAAAGCATAGATCCTAGGAGAAGTTTACACTCACAAAGTCTTTGCTTCACAAAAACCATCCTTACTGAAGTCAAACAATCTAATGCATGCTGTGTAGTGTTTGTGAAAAGTATGAGACAATATTATTCAGAGAAATAATTACTGAAGTAATTTTAACGTAGCTAGTTCAGAGATACAAAAGCAACCAATTTATTTTCTCTTGGAAAGTAGAAGAGAACAACTTGGGGATTTGTATTGTTTTCTCTGAGTAACTGCTGCTGGAAATTAGGTTGCAGCAATGACCTGAGGGATTTTCCATGCCTCTTTCATATACCTCATCAATAAAGTATATGAAGATGTTTTAAATTTAGTTTCCCATTCCCTGTGGGGAATATTAACTGATATATATGTTTGGACAAGTAGGAGGCTATGGCTGGCTGGAGACTCGTATACTGCCAAAACATGCTTCAACAAAAATGAAATAAACAAATACTTGATCCACTGATTTTGTCTACATAGGTAGGTGTATACATTAACTGACAAATTCAACTCATATTTGAATGATCTTTCATCTTAGGGTTTGTCTTTAGAGGGGGCTTAATTAAGTCTGAAAATGGTCAGAGGTGCCCTAGAGCTGTCAAACAATTAAAATGATTAACTGTAAGATTAAAAAATAGTCATGATTAATCTCAGTTTTAATTGCAATGTTAAGCAGTAATAGAATACCATGATATAAAATATATAAATACTTCGGATGTTTTCTACATTGCAAAACATACTGATTTCAATTAAAAACAGAATATGAAGTGTACAGCACAAATTTTATATTATTCTGATTGCAAATATTTTCACTGTAAAAAGATAAACAAGAGAAATAGCATTTTTCAAGTCACTCATAAAAGTACCACAGTGCAATCTCTTTATCGTGGAAGTGAAACTTACAAATGTAGGGTTTGGTTTGGTTTTTTTTTTTTTTTTTTAAACATACTGAACTCAAAAATAAAACGTAAAACTTCAGATTCTACAAGCCCACTCAGTCCTACTTGTTCAGTCAAATACTAAGAAAAACAAGTTTGTTTACAATTATTGGAGATAATGCTACCTGCTTCTTATTTACGTCACCTGAAAGTGGCCATGATAGAAAAGCATTGGGGTGGTGTCTTCGTCTCACATCACCGCCAAAACTGGCAGTGGTCTTTTGGCAGCAGAGGGCCCCTTTAATATGCTGTACTCCTAGGCACTCCAGTTTTGGGGTTAGCACCTAGAAAGACAGAGATGCAGAGGCAACTCCTAGAGGCAACACAGAAGCAGAATGCTCTGCTGCAGCACATCTGCTCATGGGCACACAGACACCTGTAGAATTACAGAAGATGAGGGCTGGAAGGGACTCCAGGACTCATCTAGTCCAATACCCTACTCAAAAGGTGGACCAATGTCATTGAACTCATCCCAGCAGGGACTCTGTCAAACCAGACCTTATAAACATCCATGGATGAAGATTACATCAACTAAGTCAGTCTGCACCCTGTCCCTGCCTTTCAGAGTATCTACCACTCCTCAAAGTGCCTCAAAATGAATTCCTTGAGGGCCTCCTCCATGATTTTTCTGGGAACTGAAAGTTGATGGGCCTGTAGTTCCCTAGATCTTCCACCTTTCCTTTTTTGAAGATGTGCACTATATATACCTATTTCTAATCACCCAAGACCACTCCCAATTGCCACAAGTCTTCAAAGACAATTGTCATTGGCTCTGCAATCACATCAGCCACTCCCTCAGCACCCTGGAAGCACTGCATCTGGCCCCATGGACTTGTGTATACACACCCTGTCTAAACAGTCCTGAACTCATTCTTTCAGCACTGAGGACTGCTCACTTCCTCCCCATTCTGTGCTGCTCAGTGAAGTAGTCTGGGAGCTGACCTTGTCTATGAACACAGAGGTTAAAAAAAAGCACTGAGTACTTCAGCTTTTTCCACATCATGTCACCAGGTTGCCTCCTCCATTCTGTAAGGGGTCCAAACTTACCCTGATCATCTTCTTGATCTCATGAGGTCCCGTCCAACCCTAGGACTCTATTCTATTCTGTTCTTGTTGCTAACATACTTCTAGAACAGTGAGTGGTTCTCAACATTTTCTCTGCCGTGGCATACTTTGCTACCTTTAATTAATTTGAGGCACACCAACATATAGTTTCCAAATGAACTCATGAATATTTATGAGCCAATGAGCCCCAATCCATAGCTTTTTAAGTAGTTTTCCAAAAAACTTTGTTGCACACCTGTGTGCTGTGGCACACTGGTTGGGAGAAACATCCTAGAAACCCTTTGTGTCCCTCGTTAGCTGCAACTCCAATAGACCTTTGGCCTTCCTGACTTCACTCCTGCATTCATGAGCTGTACTTTTATACTCCTCTCCAAGCTTCCACTTCTTGTAACCTTCTCTTTTCTGTTTAAGCTCACTGCAGACTTCTTTGTTAAATTAAGTTGGTCACCTGTCATATTTGCTTTTCCTCCTGTACATTGGAATGATATAATTCCTACCCAATCAATAAGCTCTCTTTAAAATACAGAACGCTCCGTTGGACTCCTTTCCTCCTCATAATAGCCTCCGAGGGGGTCCTGCCTATCAGCTCCGTGAGGAAATCAGTTTGCTCTTCTAACGTCCAAAGTCCATATTCTGCTGTCCACATTCCAGTGCCTTCAACCAGGCCCAACCAGGTTTTTGAATCATAGAATCATAGGGTTGGAAGGGACCTCATGAGATCAACTAGTCCAACTCCCTGCTACAAGCAGGACCATCACACTAAATCATCCCATCCAGGGTTTTGTCTAACCAGGCCTAAAATGTTTCCAGAGATGGAGATTCCCCCACCTCCTGAGGTAACCCATTCTAATGCTTCACCACCGTCCTAGGGAGAAAGGTTTTTCTACTATCCAACCTTGACTGCCCCAGCCACAGCTTGAAACCATTGCTCCTTGTTCTGTTCTCTGTTACTAATGAGAACAGCTGAGCTCCCTCCCCTCTGAAGCACTCTCAAGTAGTTGAAGGTTGCTATCAAATCCCTCCTCAGTCTTCTCTTCTGCAGACTAAATAAACCTAAGTTCCTTCAGTCTCTCCTCGTCATGTGCCCCAGCCCCCTAATCATTTTCGTTGCCCTCCGCTGGACATTTTCTAATTTGTCCACATCCTTTCTGTAGTGCGGAGCCCAAAACTGGACACAATATTCCAGACATGGCCTCACCAGAGCTGAATAGAGGGGAATAATCACATTCCTCGATCTGCTGGAAACATTCCTACTGACGCAGCCCAACATGACGTTGGCCTATTTGGCAACAAGACGACACTGCTCATTCATATCCAGTTTCCCACCCACCACAACTCCTCCCCCGCCCCGGCATTTTCTACAGTGCCACTACATAGCTGATCAGTCTCGAGCCTGTAGCAGTACATCGGATTTTTCAATCCTTAGTGAAGGACTTCTTGCTTGCCCTCATAGAACCTCACGAGATTTCATTTGGCTCACTTGTCTAATTTGTCTACGTCTCCCTGAATCCATCCGTGCCCTCTGTCAACGGAGGTGGCAGACATAATGGCCACCCCGCCCCCCAACATAGCCCTCTAGACTATGGAGCTCACAGGGAGGAGTGTTAAGTATCTATCTCCCCTGATGGGTCTCATCTCCGGGCTATCCAGCTCAAGGGGAAGAGCGTTAAGGATCGATCTTCCCTGATGGGTCTCAATCTCCTGTGTGAGTTTCTGCCTCCCTAGCTTTGTGTCAACAAGAAGGGGGGTGAATTCCTATCCCCCCTGAACAGTTTCTCGGCACCCCCGTCACCACGAAGGAGGGGTCATTGTCTGGGGTCCCAGTTTTATCATTGGTCCTGACCAGGATCCCTCTCCTAATTGTCTATTTTTACTCTGGCTGGGCAAAATTCTATTAAAACCCCCTGTCTCAGCTAGCTTGTTGTTCTCCCACCCTCGGATGCTAAAGGGCACGTCGTGACCCGGTCGGACTGATCCCCCGACTGAGACAGGGAGTACCCACCCCCGAGACCTTTTTTATTTTTTTGGGGGTGTACACGGATTGCTGGCCGAACGATTAAGTGCTGAGATGCTGCAGCTGATCTGCCTCCTCGCTTTGGGTTCTACTGCAGTCCTGGGACAGGTATTATAAATCGATATAGGCCTTCTACCTTCTCTTAATCATTCTACTTGGTACCATTTATATATAGTCTGTGATTGTAGCTTCTTCTCCTGAGTTTTGCATAGTTTGTGTAGTAGTTGTTATTTTCTCTGTATCCTGCATAATCTTTTTATGATATAGTAGTTTAAGGTCTAGCATAGTTTTGTGTTGTTAATTTGCCAGGTGTTTTGTTAGTCATTTGTATTTTGCATCCTTCTTACTGTATAATTGTTCATTACTCTGCTTCTGCTCTAAACTGCTGGCCGCAGACTTCCCCCGTGTACATGGGGGGAGTGTGGGGGTTTATTTTTCTCTCATCTGACTTTTTTCATTCTGCCGCCCACCCTTCTTGGCTAGCAAGGAGGAATGGCTTCCAGCCATTGGTAAATACGCGTCGGGTGGGCTGGTCAGTGCCTATACCGATGTTGAGGCAGTAAAAGGCCAGAAAAGTCCTTGACTTATTATGGCCACCCTCTTGTAGGTCATTAATCCATACTGTTATTTAACTATAAGTACTTTTGTAGGTTGTAAGTGTTTTGCATAGACTCTTATACTTTATCCGGTTGTTTGGCTGGAGGTGTTTTACAGGTGCTTTATATAGGCTCTTGATCCACACTGTTACTTGGTTATAAGTGCTTTGCATAGGTTTTTCACTTTATATTGTCATTTAGTTATAAGTGTTCATTTAGATTTTGCTTTATGCTATTAGTTGGTTATAAGTGTCCTATATAGATTTTTGCTTCATATTGTTAGTTGATTACAAGTGTTTTTGTATAGATCTCCTTGTTTTACACTGTTAAGTGGTTAAAGGTGTTTAAGGTGTCACTATAAAAGTAGTTTTTTTGTTTAATTGAACTGGTGTCCGTCTCATTGGTGGGTGTTGCCGGTCCATCCCAGTCACATCGCGAACCAGGGGTTCAACACCCTCCAATGTGTTTACCATTCCCCTCAGCTTGGTGTCATCTGCAAATTTACTGAGTGTGCAATCTATCCCATCATCCAGATCATTAATGAAGATGTTGAACAGAACTGGTCCCAGGACCTACCCCTGGGGCACTCCTCTAGTTACTGGCTGCCAACTAGACACTGATCTATTGATCCCTATCCACTGAGCCCAATGATCTAGGCCATCTTTCTATACATGTTACGGTTCATTCTTCCAAATCATACGTCCTTAACTTGCTGACAAGAATGCTGTGGGAAACCGTATCAAAAACTTTGCTGAAGTCAAGGTATATCAAAACGATGGCTATTCCCACACCCACATATCCTGTCATCTCACCATAAAAGGCAATCAGGTTGGTCAGGCATGATCTACCCTTGGTGAATCCATGCTGACTGTTCCTGATCATTGTATTTTCCTCCAAGTCTTTCAGAATGGATTCTTTGAGGACCTGCTTCATGATTTTTCCAGAGACTAAGGAAAAGTTGATTGGTCTCTAGTTCCCCAGGTCCTCCTTTTCCCCTTTCTTGAAGATAGGCGCCATATTTGCCTTTTTCCAGTCCTCTGGGACCTCCCCTGTTCACCATGAGTTTTCAAAGGTAATGGTTAGTGGTCCCTCAGCACCCTCAGATGCAGTTCATCCGGCCCCATAGATCTGTGCACATCCAACTTCTCTATATAATCCTTAACCTGACTTTCCATCAGTGCCAGCTCAAGCAGCTGTGGCACCCCGAGCTGGCTTTTGGTTTTGCTCTCCCCCCTGGGGGGTGTGAAAACCAGCCTTCACTGTGGCTGGCTTGACCTGCCTCCAAGGCGAAGAACAGCCAGCCTGGGGGTGGAAAAGGCCAGCCCAGAGGCATGGCTAGAAAGCAGAGCCCACACCATGGGCTGGCCAGCTTCACCCATGGGGATGGAGTGAGAGTGTAGTTCTGGCATCTGAGCCAGCCCGCTGTGGCACTGTGGCCTACCCCAAGGCAGTGGAGCCCAAAACCACTGCCTTATTTCCTCATGGGTTGAGCTGGCCCTGCCTTCCATCAGAGAGGGCTGCTCTCCTTCTCTCCTTTCTGTGTTACTCATGTAGTAGCCTGGGAGCTGACCCTGCCTGTGAAGACTGAGGCAAAAAAAGCATTAAGTACTTCAGACTTTTCCATATCATCTGCCATGAGGATACCTGCCTCATTCAGAAAGGCACCTACACCATCCGTCATCCTCTTCATGTGACTGCAATACTTGAAGAACGCCTTTCTGTTATCCTTCATATCCCTTGCTAGCTACAACTCGAATTGCTCTTTGGCCTTTCTGATTTTATTCCTGAGGCCTGAGCAGTATCATTATAGTCCTCCTTAGTCATCTGTCCAAGCTTCCACTTCTTGTAAGCTTCCTTTGTGTGTTTCAGCTCATCATACAGCTCTCTGCTAAGCCACACTGGTCACCTTCCATATTTGCTGTTCTTTCTGCACACTGGAATGGTACCTTCCTGTGCCCTTAGTAGGGTTTCTTTAAAATACAGCCAGCTTTCTTGGATGCCTTTCCCCTTCAGATTAGCCTCCGAAGGGATCCTGCCCATCAGTTCCCCGAGGGAGCCAAAATCTGCTTTTCTGTAGTCCAGAGTCTGTGTTCTGCTTCTTTCCTTTCTTCCTTTGATCAGGATCCTGAACTGTACCATCTTGTGGTCACTGCTGCCCCGGTTGCTGTTCACTTCTACTTCCCCTACCAATTTTTCTCTGTCTGTGAGCAGGAAGTCAAGAGGTGCAAGGCCTCTAGGTGGTTCCTCCAGTATTTGTACCAGGAAGTTGTCCTCAATGCTCTCCAAAAACTTCTGAATTGTCTGTGCACTGCTGTATTGGCCTCCCAGCAGATGTCAGTGTAATTGAAGTTCCCCATGAGAAGCAGGGCCTGTGATGTAGAAACTTCTGCCAGTTGTCCATAGATCGCCTCATCCACCTCCTCTGGTCTGGCAGTCTATAGCAGACACACACCACATGATCATCCTTGTTGCACCTTCCTCTAAACTTAACCCAGAGACTTCCAACAGGCTTGTCTCCATTTCCATAGTGGAGCTCTGAACAGTCATAGAGCTCTTTTACATAGAGCACTCCTCCTCCTCTTCTTCCCTGCTTGTCCTTTCTGAACAATTTATACTCATCCATGGCAGAGCTCCACTCATGCAGGCTATCCCACCATGTCTCTGTCATTCCACTGTGGACCTTTCTAGACCATCCTGCATTCATATTTGTGAACCTGCCATGGCAGCTGACCAGGCCATGGAGTACCATGTAGAAATACTCCTTTCTGTTTATAAACTCTGAGCCATGGTGTAGGAATAAATGATCAACTTCCCAATACAGCTGGGAACCCCCTGTGTGAAATGCCATCAATAGTCTCTTGAGCACTACCAAAGCAGTCCCACAGTACCTTATGAATGGCATTACACACCTGCATCACAGTGGGTCTGGCAGCTGATCTCCCTACATCAAACTGGCTGGATGTGCACAGGTAACACTGGAGCATGATTGGCTGCCAGATGGGACTGGCAACCCACTTCCCAATGGGCGTGGATCACAGCATACAGGTCTGCTGTCGCTACAGTTTTAGGGCTAGTTCAGTACAGCTCTCAGGAAGGTTGTCTTCACCATCCTGAAATTCTGTCCCCTGCTTGTTATCCCAGGACTACAGAATGAGCCTTTCATCAAGTGACACTGGTTTCCCAAGCCCACAAACAGTTCTTTGAAGCTGGTCCAAGAAGAGCTTCTGTAATAGCAGTTGCTTGCTGACATCCTTGCCTTCCTTGTCCTCCTCTGTTGCTGCTGCTGCTGCAGGAGCCACTGCGACAGACACATCATCAACTGCTATGCATCAAACAGTATGAACTAACCCACCCTCCCTGCAGAGGAGGCCTCAGGAATCCCAAAAGGAACTACACAATTGGTTTCTATTTTGTGTAAAGATCAGACATTAAAAAAGGCAACAAAACAAGTATTTTATGTATATCCACAGCCAAAACAGAAATGACCCTGACAGCACTGTCTGTAGAAAAGCCTGAGATGTAGCAAGACCAGTCTTTCTGAATGGAGGAAATACCCTCTATGAAACTTCAGCACCAGCTAGTTACTTCTTCAGTCACATTTATGTAGTTAAAAATTACTCAGTAAAAGAAAATCTCTCTTTAAAGAGATAAAAAAGCAGGAGCAGCAATCAATCCTTGTTTTATGATAGCGTCTGAAACAAGTCAAACCGCTAACAGTGACGCAAAATTGATTCTATTTTTATCTCTTGGAAAGATGTAAACAGTAAATGTAGTGAGGTATACATACCTCTTTGTTGGAGTGGGTGCTCCGGAGGACATGTGCGTAACCATGGTATCATTCATGTTTGTCAGAGGTCGAGGAGGACTAAAATAGAAATAATGCATTCTATGTTAATGATTAAAAATCAGCAGTAAACATGGAAAAGTTGAAAACAAAAATATTATTCTCTGGAACAAGACTAGGTCAAAGGTACAAGTAATGTAAATATCTAATTACCAGCAGTACCTACACAGGTTGGCGTGCTAAGTTAAGAGTGCCTTAAAGAGTTCATGTGTCAGATTAAAATGGGAATACAAACAGGTTACGTACCTGTACAGGAAATGTTCTTCAAGATATGTTGCGTACATATATGCTCACCAGCCTGTGCACCCTGTGCACTTGAGTCAACTTCTACCTGCAGAGTACGACTCGAGGGCAGGCACATGTACTCCTGCTCTTTTCAGGCTCGGGTATAAAAGAGGTGTGGCCGCTGCTCCCTTCTTTGTTCCTTTGCACTGCCAAAAAGGCAGGAAGGGTGGGAGTGTTGTCAAATATATGTATACAGACCAACAGTAGAATGACAACAGTTATTGTATGGGTAAGTAACTTTTTTTTTTTTTTAAACACTAAGTGATTGTGCATTATAATACATCCTTCAGCAGATGACTTATCAGCATTTTGTTTCTGGGGAAGGGACTTTGGATCATCTGACCAGAGACTGAAACAACAGCCTGGCAAAGCTGGAACCCTTATAAGAAGGCTGAGTGATGACAAAGTAAGTGGAACAAGTATGTACGTATGACCACAGAATCATAGAAGATGAGAGTCAGAAAGGACTTCTGTTCCAACATCCTGCTTAAAATAAGTCCAACCCCAATTAAATCATCCCAACCAGGGCTTTGTCAAGCTGCAGTTTAAAAACCTCAAAATGACCATATCACTTCCTTTCAGATATCAGCTACTGGAACACTGCTTCACAAGCAGAAGTATCTCTTCAGATTTAGAAAAATGGAGTTATGGGGGGGGGGGGGGGAAGAAACCACTGGCAAATTAATGTTTTGCTTCAGGCGGAAAGCTGACTATTTTAGGCATAATTTTAGGGTGTGGTCTAAAGGAAACTGTGCCTTTATGGAACACTGGAAAAAGAGGACCTGGCAGAATGGCTTGACATTATGATATCACTCTAGCAGGAGCAATGGCCACCAGAAAAGTCCTCTGCACATATAGTAACAATAGAGACTTTATAGCCAGAAGAAAGTTCTATGAACTTGGAGAGGGTTAGATAGAGATCCCATACAGATACCAGATCAGACACACAAGGGTAAGTATTGACTAGACCTTTTAAGAACTGGGAAATAAAAGGGTGAGAGAAAGTGGAAAACCCAAAACTGGAGGATGCAGCACAGAAAGAGAAGCCAGGTGAACTTTCACAGAACCAGTTGAAAGTCCTGATGATTTCAGGCAACAAACATTCCAGTATATCTGCAACTGCTATGACATGGGGTAATAAATGTTGCAACTGCACCAGAATTGGAAATCTCTTCTAGTTTGCATTGTGTATGGCTCTAGTGGATTATTTTCTGCTATTCTTTGGGTCCACAATTCCTCACAGGAATTCAACCACAGATGATCCGTGCTCTAAGGTGGAAAGTCTGGGGAGTAGAATGTAGAGCCTTCCCTTGGTTCTTAGTCAAAACTCTTGATCAGTGGTTAACTTCTTGGCAAACAGAGAAAAAGCCGATCTAGACCTACAAACCAACATTTTCTTAGCCACAGTTGTGCCATAATCATCAATGTTGATTTGTCTCTTTTCAGCCTCCTTAGTACCCTCAGGATAAGAGGACCTGAGACAGATATGGAAGATGAATGGACCACGGAAGAAGAAAGGCATCCATGATGGAACTCAGGCCATAGACTGCCCTGGAGCAAAATCTTTTACACTTGGTATTCAGGTTGATTACAAACAAGCCTACTGCTTGGTACTAACATTGGCGGACGATGTGAAGCAGAACATCCTTCCTGATTGACTGCTCATGAAAAGCCTTCAGAGAAATATTGAGACAAATGCCTAAACTGCATAGGAGAATAGCCTCTTACTGCATCTGAGGCTATTTTGCATCTCCCTGCTTGTTCAGATACACCAAGACAGTGTTGCTATATATAAGAACTTGTACTACTTGGCTCTGATGATGGACTAACATTTTGCAGATGCAAAGAATAGCTCAAAGCTCTAACATTTTTATGTGGAGGTGAAACTTTATGGGATGACCAAAGAGCATTTGTCTGGAGTTGACTGAGATGATAGATGATTTTCCAGAGTCATAGTTAGTTCTGGGAACACAAATGACACTTCTTTGTGTATGTTGTGGGGTTCTACAGCCAGTTGAGAGACTGAAAACTCATGCAGATACACAGACCTGCATGGTTAGGGGATGCCTGGAAAGATGTTACCAAACAGAGCCACACCTGCAGATAGTGAAGGTGAAATCTGGTATGCAGAGTTATGTATGTATGTATGTGAGGCCACGTGGCCCAGGAGTCAAAGGCAGTCATGCACTGGTATTACTGAGCTGGACGTGAAACTTTCTGAGTGGAAAGCTATAGACTGAAACCTTTCCTGGAAAATAAGTCATAGTGGTCATGTTGTTGAGATCTGCTCCTGTGAGTTGTGTTGGTCATCACTCTGATTTGTCCAAATTTAGGTTCAGGTCTGGATGAGAGAACAGCTCTTTGATGACCCATCCACTCACTTCGGTGGTGTCTACCAGAGGGTTTCCGTTGGCTCCAGCAAATGTTCATTGACAGCAAGCACACCACTTGCTGGGACAGCAGTCTAATATCTAGGAAAGCATGTAGATCCTGTGGCACATGTTCCCCCCTCTATTCCTAAAGAACTGGCTATCCTCCTCAAGAGGTCCTGAAAAAACTCTGACGTCCTTTTGGGAAGTGAAGGGGAGATGAGGACTAAGGAGTGACAGCCTCATTTGGGGGAGATAGAAAAATATGAAGGGTAGGGAGACCTAAGGTTTCCTCCTTCAATTCTTCCTCCTCCATGGGGTTCAGCTCAGTGGTTTGAGAAATGGTTAACATGAAGTGCATTAGAGGTTTCCTCTAACTGGGGAGTAGGAAACTTTCTCCTAGAGCATGACTGTTGTAGTAATCCTTGGGGAGGAAGGGGTTAACACTCTGGTCAGTGAGTCCCAGGACCGCCAATAGGAACAAAGTGCAGGTTTTTGAATGGTAACAGCAGCCTGGCCTGGGCCTGTTTGGATGCAGCAGAACTCCTGGGAGGATCAGGAGGAGGCCAGAGGGGCCTGAGGAAGAATCCAGCAACATCCTTACCAAAGATAAGTTAAATTTGTTACTGACCAGGCGTGAGTAGAACAGGGAATGTTTATTTAGACGCGGTCAGGGTATTTTCTTTGTTTTTGGCTTGTTTCTTGGATTTCTCTGTGCTGAGCATATGTACCCCCCCCCCCCGTAACTACCTAAGTTAGTTCCCAGAGAAGCAACTCTCTGTGTTTATTATCTGTTCTTTTTGATTAAAGAGTTTACTTTTTAAGTAAGTTCTGGTTCTGTGTCCTGAAAGGCAAGAGGTTTGTGTGCACGTGCCTTAGACTGCACAGGCAGCTACTAGAGGGAACCCTGTTCCAGTTCTAGCTCATATTGCAGCTGGAGTTCAGTCACTTTTCTGAGAGAGGAATAAACAGGATTGCAAGTACCTCACAGGGAGGAATTCCCAAGTGTGCCTTCCTGGGTCTCAAGAGGTTTTTTGCATTTGGGTGGTGGCAGCGATACCACGCCAAGGCCAGGAATTGGAGGCCTTGGAGACTTTTAAGACCAGGCTTTAAGGCCAGTGGCTTTTAAGGCCTGTTGCAGGCCCCCACCTTCTGCACTCAGAGTGCCAGATTGGGGAAAAAGCCTTGACAACTGTGATGGAGAGTCTCTAGGAGCAGCCCAATACTAGAAGGCAATGGATAGTACGGCATGGGCTAAGCCATCCAAGAAGAGGACCCCATCCTGGAACTTCCCTATAGGAACACCAGTCCTGACTTCTAAGTACAAGACCTGTAAACTGATGTAACTGGGATATCAAAGGTAAGATAGATTCCTCCCTTTCAGATTCAGAACAAAAATATAAGCATCCTTGGAACACGGAGGAGCAGTTTCCATTAGGTTCTAGCTGGCCTGGTACAGAAGGCACATTAGGCTCCAAAGAAAGCAAAGGCTGGAGAGGACCGTAAACTGATAAAGCAATCAGCAGGACTGATTAGAGCCAGAACTAAAAGGACGAAATCCATTGTACTGGGTATGTCAGAGATGCCTAAGGTATCAATGGAGCTGAAGCACACTGATGGGAGGAAGGGTGACCCAGCATGGGTGAAAACACTGGTCTTGAGAGCCTCAAAGGAACCACTGTTAATGGGCTGCCTCGGACGGACTAGTGAGTGAGTAGATTTATGAAGTCTCAAACTGATGCTAGAGGAGTTAACAAGACTTTCTGGAAGAAGATCAAGACTTAGTGGTCTTGTCAGCATCGCAATGTTTGGAATGCTTCAGTGCTGGCAGAAAAAGATGAATCATGACATGTGTCACCAGATTTGTGCTTCAAATCAGAAGCAGCTATGGGAGGGCACTCCATGATCGGGGGCCAGCCTCCATAAATGTTGCATTGCTTCTTTCATAAAGTGAACTTTAAGACAAAGATCCTCTAATTTTAAGTCCTAATGGGGAAGAAAGTATAATATGACATTTGTCCCTCATATGGCCTTCACCCAAATGAATCAAGCCATTTTTGTGCCTATCTTTAACAGGGGGAACAAGTCCTGTACCTGGTACACTATTTAAAACCTGGGGATTTTTTTCATAATATATCCTTCAGGTAACTAAATTAAAGTTGCTGCTGTCAGATCAATCTATCTGGTTCAATTTAGTAGAAGGGAAGACCTGCATGATCAATTCAGAAGTCGATCTACTAAAAGCATCTCCAAAAAAGCAGTAGCACTGTGTCAAGGGGTACTCATTTCCTGTCAGCCCAGCATAGTGGAGATGGCATGCAAAGGAGAATTTAGGAAGTTGATGTAAGCTTGCATAACTCCCATTGACTGCTGCTGAATTTGCTGGTAGGTGGAAATCAGGCCTGAAAAGTATACTATCACTAAATATGAACTATAACTACATCCTAATTAACACTGAAGTTCTGAAAGCTGGCTAATTGAAGCAAATGTCACGGGAAACTCCCATTCTTGTAAAGGGCAGAGAGAAGGAACTAACAAGGTGGCAGAAACCACCACCTTTTATGCCCTTGCCCGAAAACACAAGGAGAGCAGACTGCAAGTGCTGTTGAGTGCTGTGGCTGGAAAAATCCTTTGCTTCAGGTGATATGGCACCATTACACTCACCATGGAATATAGATGGGCACAATCATTTGAATGAGAACATATGCTTGTTGGAATGTTATCCACTTCATAACTGAGTTTTTAGAATTTTCTAATCATTAAAAACAAACCCTGAAACCATTCAAATTTGAAAGCGGCAGCCGTGTTAGTCTAGCTCAGGTGTAGCCAAACTGCAGCTCGGGAGCCACACGTGGCTCTTGAATGAAAAATTGTGGCTCCCAGAAGAACATCAGCAAATCAATTTACAAAAGCAGCTCCAGCCTAGGAGTTCAGGAGAGGGTCAGGACAGTGGGGAGAAGTGCAGCATGGTCAGGGATGGCGGGGAGAAGTGCAGCATGGTTGGGATTTTAAAAAACTCACCACTAGCCTGCGGTCTTCTACACTGAGCAGCAGCAAAGTTTTTACTGTATAGGGCTAATTTTCGTGGTAGCCTTAAGTAATCATTAGAATCTGACATTAGTAGGATCAATATTTGTCCTCTTTCTATGATAAAATTAAAGTGTGCAATGAATTTTAAACTTAGTGATTTTGGAGTAGGTAAATGTATGCTATTTGCCTCAGTGTGGCTCTCGAAACTTTAATAATCAACTTGTGTGGCTCTTGAGAGCCATAAGTTTGGCTATCCCTGGTCTAGGTCAGTAAAACAAACAAGGAGCCCTGTGGCACTTAAAGACTAACAAATTTATTTATCACATGAGCTTTTATGGGAGAAAATCCCACTTCATCAGATGCTTGAAGATGGGGGAACTATGTGCAGGGGAGCGTATGTCATGTGATCAGGTCACACTGTAACAGCAAATCAAAGCACTTGTTAAGATTCAAACCCCCCAGAGTGCAAGCTCCCCAAACACAACTCTGCCAATGAATATAAGTCATTACAGTTGAAGGAATTCAATGGTAGCTATTAAAAAGGCAAGTTTTGACACTTATGTAACAATACTATCCAAGACAGAATTCACCATTCATCAATAAAGTGTGTGTTCACTCTTGTGTATACAGAAAGAGACCAGATTTGCACAAGTATATAAGCAATTTAGGAATTACTCAAGGAAAGCATGCATTAAAGTGTTCACAAATGTCTGTGCATGTGTTTTCATAAATTTCATATATTTTAATGTCAAAAGGAACTGAAATGATCATTTTGTTTGACTTCCTGCACCAATGCAGGCCACATAACCTGTCATCCACTCCTGCAAAACCTGTCCCTGGATAACCTATTCCTAAAAAACTTCATAAATTTGCTTTTGTTTACCAAACATTATTATTCAGTGCATATACTGACTTAACAGTAGATGCTGTTGCATACTGCAATTTAAACAAACAAATGGTGCTGAGTATATTTCAGCCTACACAGTCCCCTCAGTGGTTGGCCTCTCTTTTGATACTGCCAATAGGATGATGGTGCCAACTTCGGTAATCTGTTTTTGATGTGGACATTTGTCCACTAGGACCTTGACTAAGACTATCACTTGTTCATCACATGTAGGCCAAATAACACTTTTCATGAGGCAAATTTCAGCCTCTATCAACCTAGAGAGCCAAGCCCAACTATGAAAGAATGATTTATGGGTCAAAGATATAAGCTTATTAAGAATATTTTCTATGCATATCTTATTATTTTAATTTTTTCATTTGGAATTTAGTTGCAAATTATTATTGCCTTGCTGTAACTTTCAAGACTGTTACACGATTTGCCAACAAAAATGTGGCTGCATGTTTAAATAATTCATGTTATTCTCAATATAATCTGATGTCAAGTAATGATTTGTTCATATTTGTTGAGTGAAGCGAACTGGTTAGAGAAAAGAATTTAGAAATGGACAGATAAGCAATTCTAGAACGCTAGAAAAGTTATTAAGCAAGGTAGAAGTGGTACATTTTGCTACATTTGGGAGCAGTTTAATTCATTTTATTCATAAAGACTCAAATACATAAGTAACCATTTTTAGTGAACGGATGATGAACAGGTTTCTCTGGCTCTCCTGGACATACCCTTTTCTCTCCATCCAACATGAGGAATGTCTTTCCTTGTCCAGGATACTAAATTCTTGTCATTCTCGCCCAAGTCTCTCCTAAATTCTCACATCTTTCAGCGGTGCATTCCTCTGCGCTATTTCCCATGACAAAACACTACATGTAATTACATGAAAAAAAATCTAGAACTAACAAGAAACCACCTAAGTTAAACCACCCAACTGTTCTGGGGTCACAACTCTTCTGCCCAATTTTTGTGACTATGCCTCATGATGCTTATATTATACCTTCTTTGGGAGACAAACTGTCTCCTGACGAAGTGGGATTTTCTGCCACTGAAGCTCACACAAATAAATAAATTTGTTAGACTTTAAAAGTGCCACAGGACTCCTTTTGTTTTGTCTCCTTACAAACTCTTTATGTAAAGTATAGTGTATATCTTTGGTGTTAAATAATGTTTATTTGCGGCAAGTAGGATGGTGTGTTATTGAATTGTGAGGAAAGATGTGAAGCAAAATGTGTAACAAAATGAACTTCAGCAAAATATGCACTAGGACAATAATGATCAGTTCCAAATGCACTGCCAACCTGATGGGTGAGTGTACAGTACGTCCATATCCGTATCCCTGCGCATACATACATGTTCTTTCTTCATCTCTGTACAGATGGCACCATACATTATATTATGAGGTGAATGGATTTTTTTGCCAAATAAATTAATGCAACTCACAGTAGTCAGCAACATTTGTTGGGGTACTCTTTTTTTTTTTTTTTTTTAAACCTTCTGAAGGTTCAAATACACGTGTTGGTATTGGATGTCAAAGTCAATTTTTTTTTTATTATAATGCTGCTATCAGAGAACTTCTTTCATACTAAAAGACATAACTCACTATTCTCGGCCTGCTTTCAACTTAATTAAGAGGCTTAGGCTCTTTCCAGTTCTATAAATATTGCAGTCCTCAATTTTTGACCTAAAGCTCCAGGCATGGTGATAATCATATTGAAAAAATCCATTAAATATGAACATTTGGCTAAAGATTTCTGCTTGCAGAACTCTGCCTTCTTTACTTCACACACTTAAGCTCTCCCAGTCCACCTCTTCTCTTTTCTTGGGGCTATTTAGACTATTTACTGAACATAATCCAATATGTTTGAACATTCTTCAGGTGGAACTCCATTTTCTTATGTAACCAAGACAGAAAAGCAATTTGTTCATGTGATCGGTAGCGTGCCGTAATCATGCAAGTAATACTAATGGAAGTAATACAAGAACTGTCTTCAGGTGGCTGCTCTAATACTGGAGTGGAAACGGTGGCACTGATCATGTCACTCCGGCACAACTCCCTTATTCCACAATTTCTGGTTAAAAGAAGCTTATTTGACTTCCCCCCACAAAGGAGACAATTGTGGGCATCTATCTGCTATAGACCAGCAGGAAAAGAGAACAAGAAGGAAGAGATTCCTGAGTCAAATATCTAGGCTAAGCAAAGGCATTCTATTCTCATGGGGATTTTAAGTATCCAGCTATTAATTTGGTAACAAATCTATCTAAACACATATAGTCAAAAAGGTTCCTAACTTATAGAACTACAAGTCACTTCATGATTCAGAAGGGAAGCCACCTTGAATTTCCTTCTTAATCCTCACAAGAAAATAACTTAGAAAATGAGCTTGCAGGCTTTCCAGAGCAGGGACCATGACCTTCTATGTACTTGTGCATTGCAGAACCAACTGTGACTACAAATAATAAACAGACAGACTTGGATCCAGAGATCGTAACACTTCTTTGCATTCCAAACAAATCTGCAGAGACAGGTACAGGTAATTCAGAGACTGAAATAGTCTATGGTAGGAAATTTCAAGGGAGCCAGTTTTTAGTAATGTACTCATTTACAGCACTTCCCCATCAATTGTCTCTATCATTCAGTTGAGGAAGCAGTTTCCACAAAGTTACCGTATTTTATCCACTAGAAGTACCTGAGGCTCTTTTGCCATAAGAGATCTTTATTCTACACGAGTGTCATAGTACTAAGGCTGTGTGTTGAATGCCCTAAATAAATTGTTTATGGAATATTACAAAATTCTGTGATTTTTTTCATATTATTGATTTTATCTTTTTCTTTTCATTTTACTGTATTATATATATATTATTACTATTATTATTATTATCTAATATTTATCATCATCGCCATCTCTTCTGTCAGCTTCTGGGGTATTTTTAAGCCTTCCCTCATCTAAAGATACATCACACCAGCTTGTGGGTACTTTATATCAGAAGTAAGACACCAAGAAGCAAAGAAACAATCGCTTCAAAATAAGACAATTAAATCTTTGTTTCCTGGTAAAAAGAATTCCTGCATCGGTAACCGAGTCAACAAAAGGAAAGAATGACAAGCAGACTCCATGTGGAATCTGCATGTGAAGGCTCTTGGGATGAAAAGGAGTCTTTACAGGCCTTTGGCCATTTCTTAGACAGGAAAGAATGAACCCCACTGAAGGGCCTTACCATTCCTCCTCACCAGTTTCTCAAAACAAGTTAACACAGTCTCGTAAAAGTGATTAATGTATATTGTTCTAACAGAAATTAACAAGGACTCCTTATCTTTGTTAGTGTCTACTGCCAAGATGACACAGTCAGGTACAGATGATACTGTGTCAGAACTTAAGACTAGTCCAAAAACAGACTGGTAGTGTCACTCAAGGGCACCCATGAGGTCCTGAAGAAAATGAAGCTCCATGTATTCTCTATAATTCTTCCTGAGGTGAGAAGTTAGAGATGGTTCAGTAGTTGCTTCTTAATGCCAATACCTGGTTTCTTTACTAGAGGGTTCACCATCATGTAAGGATGGTGAAAGAAAGTGTGAATAATCTCTCTTGATAACAGACCTAAAATCCTTGCTAGTTTTCAGTCAGCCTTGAGAGACAGGAATTTAGCATGCGTGAAATGGATACAGCTCTTTCAAAACACCTAACACCTCAATAAATAAGAGGAATTTTGTCCCCGTATTACCTCACTAAGCTGGATTCAGTCAGTCTAAGTTTGAGAGATCTTTCTAGGAAAGGATATATATTAAAAAAATCAACTCTTACAAAACTAAGGCAAGTCAAATTTACCAAACTCTTCCATTCTGCCATCTTCCCTTGTATGAGACATGACTGATGTGAAGTAAAATTACGTATTTGCATCTAGCAGCAAAGAAAAGTAAAAATTCTGTAAATGTCAAGTGGCCTGACTTGGTAAGAAGTCTTCTACAACTATTGTTCAGTTTCCTCACTTGTTGCCTCCTCAGAATACATCTCTGTGACTTCTGAGGATAATGAGAAGGCAGAGGGAAACATTGGTGTCAGTTGCAGTGTTTGGAGGCGAAGGTTGTCAGAACACTCATTAAACCATCAGCAAAATGGTTGAGTGATGAAGCCGGATAATCTGTCAATCACATCTGGAACTCAAACAGAGCCACTGAGCTCCTGGGGGGAGAAATTAGGTATGTTCCTCATCCAAAAGGAATGAGGTGAAGTTGTGATTTCAGCCCAGAGAAGACAGAGCTCTGACCATGTGTGTCAGGGCTGATGACTGGCCCTGCACTGCAGTAACCCAGCCAGCCCTGTGGGCAGCAGAAGCTCCACCCCTTAAGCCCTGCTGGGCATGCTCAGGCTGCTGCCCCAGTATAAGAGGGAGCAGCACAGCTCAGTCTGGACTGGCCAGCAAAGGGGAAGGGTGTCTGTTGGAGGCTCCTGCCCCAGAGCTACATCAGCCCCGTTCCACTGGAGACTTGGCGACCTGCATGGACCCCACAGAGCGGTCACCACAGAATGAAAGACTCATGACTGACTCCCAGGACCCCTGGGAAAGCCAACAACTGCTGTCCCAGGAAAGAGGGAATCACAGTTCAACGCCCGACCAGACCTTCACCACATTCCAGGTAGGAAGTAGCCCAGGGGACCCGAAGGGTGGAGCTAGGGTGTAGAGAAGAACTAGTCAGCGTGTTTCGGTTTGGATCCCCACTGACTGTGGGGCCCTGGGCTAGGGCTGGGGCTCAGTGGAGCAGGCGGGCCTGAGCCCCCCCTACTGGTGCACAGTGCCCCATCATTGATTTGTTATATGGACTCTCGCTGTTAGGCTACGCTGCCCTGACACAAGGGCTGCTGATAGACTGTTATATGGACTCTGGCTATTAAGCCATGCTGCTCTGACCCAAGGGCTGCTAACAGACATTGTATTTGACTGCAGCTACCAGACCAGTTTGCCCTGACTGCAGGGCCAAGTTGGTAGACGATAACTGTACGTTCAGAAGCTCGCAGAGGCACCCTCCCAGATAATACTCTCCCTGTTTCCCCATGAGGGGGCTTACCCTGCGACACCATGTCAGAAGTGTAACTTGTGACATCTCGAAATTCTCCATTCCCATTCCACAGATAATGGAGGAGGAGGAGAGTGCATTTCATGGAAATACCATTAATTTAAAAATACTATAATGAGCCCCTGCTGAACCCTGCAGTGTTTAGAAAAGTAAATATTTTGAAGACACAATGGTCACCACTGAAGTAAATGCCAACATTTGCTAAGAGATATCACATAGTGACATCAGAAATATCACTCTTCTTTGATATACTTAGAATAGAAAATAAGTAGATGATACCAGGCTGCCATGGGGTACACCCTCGCTAATGACCCCTGGTGGAGAAAGAACAAGGGGCACGAGCAGTAGGGAAGGTGCCGCCACAATCCCTTTAACTTCCTGTATCAAGGCAGTGCAGCTTAGTGGTTAGGTTAGTACAAATCCATTGGTTCAGGGCCGCACAGCCTTGTGGCCAGAATCAGTATGAAGCCCTTGGATTCAGGGCAGTGTGGCCCAGCAGCCAGAGTTAGTACAAGGCCCTTGGGTTCAAGACAGTGTGGCCTAATGGCCAGAGTCAGTACAAGGTAGTTGGGTGCTCTGTTAATGTTATAACTTTCAAGGTTTTGTTTCAGCTTTTTTTTTTTTAACTAAACTTCTTTTAAAAATCAAAATGGCGTTTAGAACCAATTGAAATGGCTTACAGAATTCAAAATATATTACATCTACACTATCATCTGCCTCGATCAAATTTGTAAATGGCGGATGAGAACAGCAGGGTGTGACGGAGACCCCAGAAAAGCCTCTTGGATCCCCTCTGTCCACACCCAGTCAGGACTCTGCTACGGTGGAGTCTCCTCCCGTCCAGCACCCGGGTCTCCACGCTCCGTGCAGCCAGCTCCCAACTCCAGGCTCAGAGGGGCCGATCCTTGCTTTGTCTGGTCTCCCTTGGAGGGGGTTTCCTCCCTCCAGGAGGGTCCCAGCCGTCCCAATCAGCAGCAACTCTCAGCCAGTGTGGCAATCAGAGGGTTTATCAGCAAACCAGTTCATACAGCAGCAAGGACAGTTGGTATCAGCATCCTCTAAACAACCACAAGTGAAACCCCCCAGGGGATTTGGGCTACACCCCATGGCAGGGTCCTGTCTCATGGACCCTCCATTTCCCTCCTACCCTCTTTCCCCTTGGTCCAACCAGCCCTGCCCACCTCTCCGCCCCCTGGTCCAACCAGCTGAATCCAGTGTGACCAGCAGGGGGGTCTCAGGTACAGGCTCCCTAAACACTACCCCCCTGTCCCTAGTGGCTCTACCTCATATCACCCACCTGTGTTCCATCACCTGAATAGAAAAGAAAGAGGGTCAACACCCGTGTCTTCCCTTATTAACCTAGCAGAGGGTTCCCACTTCTCCACACCAGGTAATGTGATCAAAGCAAAGAGCCAGGTAAATTATCCGTGGAGCAGGATCTTGAAAGCATACAAGCAGGGCAACATCACATCCGTCAAGGTCAGAGATGAGGATGTTGCAGTAGTTGACATAATGCAGGCCTGGGAGGGATGTTTAGCTGTGTGCATGGACAGGAAAGGCTGCGCCTGAGAGATATGCATAAAGAACCAGCAAGATTTAGACACGGCCTGGACTGAGGATGTAGAGGGAAGGCCAGATTATGGACCCGAGTGACATGAAGGACAGTGGTGTTGAAAGCAGGGATGAATTAAGGTTTGGGAGCACAGATTAAGAACTCAGTTTTGGCCATGTGGATCTTCAACTGACAGCTAATCATCCACAAGCAGATATCAGAGTAACATGTCAATATTTTAATTTAGAGTACACAAAAGGAAATAACTTGTAGATCAACTCAAAACCTGTCATCATAGAGATGATAGCTCAGTCTGTATGTAGAAAAGATAGCCTAGGGACAAGGTGTAGAGGGAAAAAGGGTAGAACTATTTTCCTGCATTGTTTTTCTGTATTGTGTAATCAATAATCCCTTTCCATCTCCTCCCCGTCAACCCCACCTCTTTTCCTCCTATCCTGTGCTATGGTATTCCTTTATTCAAGTCTCTAATCCTCCTACTTTCTCCCAGAGTCATTCCTTTCCTCTCAAGTTCCAAAGGGGTGTCTGTGCTAGTCGAGTCCTCTTCAGTTCACCTTCCACAGCCTCTAGTATCTTCCCATATTCATTTTCTCTCTGACACCTTTCCTTCTCGCTCGTAATAAGAGCCACACTTTCAGCCATAAAAAACACATCCCAACTCTTCCCTGACAAAATATCTCACTTACTAACCCACTCCATTTCTCTAATGCCACTCTTCCACCCACACTAAATCTCTAACATACACAATAGTTATGGACAGGATCAGTGGCAGGTGCTAACAGAAAACAAAACAAAAAGAGGAATAATTCAAGAACCATCAAATTTTGTATGATACAATGCTTTGCATCCGCACAGTCTTATTTCTGTTACTCTGGCCAACCCTGGTCCCTCCCCTCTTAGTCTTTATTACTAGAACTCAGCAAACTTTTTAAGCTGCAACTTTCTTCCAATCAAAAAGGAAGACTCTGTGATGCCAAAGAGTTTAGCAAATTCATGAGCTAGCCCACCCGTAATCAGGAGTCAAGTACCATGTGAGCTGATAGGGAAAAAAGCTCATATGGGCTCTTTGCCTGCAGAATATTTCTGATCTTTAACCACTGTGTTTGCAGGGTTCTCTATAGCTTATAGGCTTGGACACAAATGTATTTATCCACTAACTCCCCCCCCCAGTGTCACATTTTTCTCTCCCCACTTTTATGGATATGGAACAGACGAATTCTCAAAGACACACAAAGTCTGTGACAGAGCTGGAAGCAAACCCAGATATGACTTCCAGACCAGTAGCTGAACTATAAGACCATTTTAAAAAACAACCCCAGCCTGGTTGCAAAGAACATGAAGGGAAATGTACCCTTACACACTTTCTCCAGTTTGCTACTCCCTGGTTTAGACAGACACTGAATGCAAAATCTGACCTGATCAGATTAAATCCTTATTCTCTATTATGCATTTTTGTAGAAGCATAGTTAGAAAAACAATTTTTTTTTTTTTTACCTTATACCTTACAATTCCTCTGGGAGACTTATACGAATGATCACGTGAAATCGTATCCCCTTCTGGTTTGATATGTCAGCCATTTTTACAAAAGAACATAGCCATGACCTGTTCCTCATATTTTATTATGGGAAGAATTACTGCAATGTGTTTTTACAGTAAACTGGAAAGAATAAAAGCAACTTCTCCAAAGGCTTGGGCAGGGGTAGGCATTCAAAGAGGCATGCGGTACCCTCCGCAATACCAGAGAAATTGCCACTCCTGTCACCAAAAGCCACTCTGGGCAGCTTCCTTCTGGTGTAGCTGGGACACAGGGGGTCCCACCAGGCCTATGTCTCCATGTGACAGCAAAAAGCCGTCTGGAGTGGCTCCTCTCTGTAGTGTAATGCTCTCCAAAGGAGCCACTCCAGGCAGCTTCTTTCCACACCATGCCTGGGAAAACCTGAAAGGAGCCGCTTCTTTTCATGGTATGCCTGGGGACCCCTGTCCCCAGGCACACCGCCAAGATGAGCCACTCTGAGCAACTTCTTTCTGTGGCATGCCTGGGAAGACTGAAGGAACTAGGCTTATTTAGCCTGCAGAAGAGAAGACTGAGGGGGGATTTGATAGCAACCTTCAACTACTTGAAGGGTTGCTCCAAGGAGGATGGAGCTCGACTGTTCTCGGTAGTAACAGAGGGCAGAACGAGAAGCAATGGCTTCAAGTTACAGCTGGGGCGGTCCAGGCTGGATATTAGGAGAAACTTCCTTACTAGGCGAGTGGTGAAGCATTGGAATAAGCTGCCTAGGGAGGTGGTGGAATCTCCATCTCTGGAGGTGTTCAAGTCCCAGCTGGACAAAACACTGACTGGGATGATCTAATGGGAGTGGTCCTGCTTTTTTTGGCAGGGGGTTGGACTAGATGACCTCGTGGGGTCCCTTCCAACCCTATGATTCTATGACTCCCACTCCAGCTGTGACTGCTGCTGAATTTTCAGGCAGCTGCCAAATCTTTTTCAGCAGAGGGGGCTGCTGGCACCAGCTGAGGGTCGGGAAGGAAGGAGTGGCACAGCGGTTGGCAAAGGTTGCTGACCCCTGGGCTAGGGAATTAACCAATCTCCATACAGGTAGGAGCACCGTCATCTATTAGAGAGACAGTACATAGCTATTCCAAGAGAGACAACAGCTCTGTGTGCAAGCAACCACAATGGTGATCTCCTTCCATAGTATACCAATGTCACATTTTTTATATAGGTAATTTAGAAACTTCAATTAAATCAGTGCAATCTGTAAGAATGAATCTACAGAAATCACCAGTTATTACTGTTCACATGAATATTTTGCTTGCCTTAACTTTACCTCACATATCATAACAGCCTCTCTCACACACACACACACACACACACACACAGTGCACTTGCACAAAGATGACGGTCAATTCTTGTATGGAACCGCGTACCAGCTGCTGTTTCCTAGTGGGCTGCAATCCAGTTCAGGATAGCGGCTGTTACCAGGGGCTCTAAGCCAGGGTTTGTACTAGCAAAGGCTGGTGTAAACCCTCAGGGAGGCTGGCACATCTACTAATTAGTGCTCTTCTCACAATAGAAGACTAAGTTAAAAGATGAAAGGTGGCCTTCAGCAAAGGGAAAAATTGAGGGTAGATTCTCACAGTACTTTAGAGGAAGCAGACTATAAGGCTATTATCAAACAACATTTAAAAGAAAAGACTTTCACACCATTTCCTAACAGACAGTCTTAGTTCGCCACTCTGTATGCCTAAAGAGTTTAACACACACTTGAAATGCTTCCAGAAAAATTTCTGTTAATCCTGTCATCTACCCATTTGCTTTGAAACAGATTAACCTAGACATTAATAGGTCATAGTATACATTTAAAAACATCATTTGCTAACAGAGAACTAGAAGGATGAATTTTCCTCTCCAACATTTCTTATAACTGCATGATTGTTATATCATCCAGGAAATCTAATTATCTTTAGTTATTGCATGGGCCCTTGTCCACTAATTACTTCAGTATCTATCGTTAAGTAGGAGGAAGCGAAAGAATAATTCTTTCATTCTCTATATGGCATGTTTATTTTATATATAAAACACACCCTTATTTACTGTTCCATTTTAAATACTGCCTTTTTGTGCACTACTGAATGACTGAATAAACTAATTAGATGTAAGAATGATTGAGCCCTGTCTACTCTATACTGGAGACAAAAGGAAAAGCTATTTAAAAACTCAGTATTTCACAAGTAAGAAAGAAGCATGCCTCATAAAGAGAAAGAGGAAGGTGGTGAGATAGTCTTGTTTACTGTTGTGATTAGTCTTAGAACAGACATAAAAGTGTTGAGTTCTTTACTTTGACTTCCGTAAATGTATTTACCTTGACACACACAACATTTTGATGAAGGAACTAGAATCGTACAAAATTGACAGGGTACAAATTAAATAGCAAAAATCTAGCTAACTGACATTTCTCAAAATGTAATTGTCAACAGGGAATCACCACTGAACAGGTATGTTTCTATGGGGATAGTGCAAGGAATTGGTTCTTGGCACTATGCTATGTAACATGTTTATCAATGACCCAGAAGAAAACACAATATCAACTACAAATAAAGTTTGCAGATGACACAGATGAAGAGGACAGGCCATTGATACTGAGTGATGTGGATCTCTTGGTCAGCTGGTGCAAGAAAACAACATGGCAATATGGTCAAATGTAAACTCACGTCTACGAAGAAAGAACACGGGCCATACCTAAAGTGACATTGAAAAGAACTTGGTGGCCATTGTCAATAATTAGCTGAAGATGAATTCCCTGTCATGCTGTAGCCAAAAGGACTAATGAAAACCTTAGATACAGGGACTGCTGATTATGAACAGGAATATCCGCGTGACTGCTACTGATGTACTGTGCCTAGGTCTGGTGTCCACATTCAATAAATTGAAGAGGGTTCATAGGAGAGCCACAAGAGCTATTAAAGGATTGGGAAAAGAGCTTAATTTATTTAGCTTAACAAGGAGAAGGTTAAGGAGTGACTTGATCATAGACTGTAAGTACCTGCCATGGGGAACATAAACTGGATGATGGAGTGTTCTTCAGTCTAGCAGACAAAGATTTAACAGGATCCAATAACTTGAAATTGAAGCTAGACAAATTCAGATATGAAATAGAGTGCAATTTTTTTTATCAGTGAGGGTAATTAACCACTGAATGATTTATTCCTTAGAGTAACTTTGCCCAAATGGTTGAAAAGCCAACAGCAGCAGCTGAAGTCTTGGCATTTTCATACGGTCAATGGTACATTATAATATGCCCTTTTTGCAACATTATCAGACTAGCGTAAACCTCAGATCAGACACAAATCATCCACATTCTGCAGTGACAGAAAAGCTGGTGTAAATTACATTTTGGAAAGCCCCTGGAACCTAAATTCTGAGGGACGGAAGCAGACAAGCAGCTAACCAGTATAAGAAAATGGCCTGGCTGCCTCCTAATTGCATCTTCTTATACTCTTCTACTAGACCCTACTTTCTGTTTATCTAACATGCCAGGTCCACTATTCACTATCTGTAAGATACATAATCAGTTAAATCTCCTTTAAGGGAACCGTATTTAATAAACTATTCAAACAGCTTTCTGACATGCTCAAAGACCTATTGTGAATGCTCCAAAATGGTGCTAGTTCTTGTCTTTAAATATTTTTCTAACTCCAGCAGGGCCTTAGGTTTGAATACCTTTTTTTTTTTTTTTTTTAAATAAACCCAACATACATTCTTACCCAGTATTGGCCCATTATTATAAAAATAACATTTTTTTGAGTTCTAGATTTATTGTTTCTCCATTGCTCCAGTTCATCTGTCTTCAGTTGACAAGAAAGAACATAGTTGTTCTGTCAGATATTCAAATGCAGCCTAGGATTTAAGACATATGGATTCTTTTTGGCTTGTGCATCACCATCAGAGTGTCTAAAGACCGAATTCTATCCTCACTCACACTGGTATAACTCTGTTTTTCTAAGTGGGATTGTGCTGCTATACATGAATAGAGGACTGATTCCCCAATTGATGTTGATGATCATACTGATGACCCTTAAGATAACTGGACTCACTGTCCCTCATATCCAGAAATGAGCAGGTCTCTCTCTAAATGCACCCAAGGATCAGTTCTGAAAAAGGAGGTGCCATTTTTAGCATAGAACTACATGATTTCCATGCAAGTGCACACAGGGCCTCAGGGCACCTGAAGACTCAAATCAATTCCCACTTCATCTCTGCTCTATTTAGGTTCTTATTTTAGCTCATGGGGACCCTGGGATAACTGCTGCTCAGGTTTTAGTTTTGACGTTTGATGTCACCATGCAGATCCTCCAAAGGTTTAACAAATCCTCCAGCAAAAAGTGGGAAATGGGTAACTGATATTTCTAATGCAAAACAAAATAAAAGGCAGTCTTTATTTACCATCAGGTAAGGAAAAGGCCACACTTGTCCTTTGCAATTCATCTTTAAAATGAAATTCAAGCCAAATAAATACTCTGATGTACCATGCCACACCAATAAGAAATCCTATCGCACTTATAAAGACTATCACATTTATTTATCACATGAGGTTTCATGGGTGAAGTCCCAGTTCATCAGATGATGACTGACAGCTGACGAAGTAGGACTTTGCCCATGAAAGCTCATGCAGGAAAAAAAATGTATTAGTCTTTAAAAGTGCTACAGGATTCCTTGTTTGTTTTCCTGAATGAGACTGGCACTGCTACCTCTTGAAACATACCAGGCCACACTTTTACAGCAAGTTAAGAACTGCATTTCTAGAAGGCAATCCAATGCACCCCGTGAGTCTACTCATTATCAAGGCTTATTACCGAAAGCCAATTTTTATAATATTGCAAGAGAAACAAAAGAGCATGACCTTCAACTAAGAAAGAACCTAAAACAAACTTCATTTTCCTAACTGCCTCTTCATAGGGTCTCCTTTCTGCACATGATTCTATTCATTTTAAAACGGGCAAAGGGGAGGGGGGTAGAGAGGGAAGAAGCAACTTGCGGCTCTTCAGCTCTGCTTCTTAATTTTAAAGTGCATTTATTTTTGGTAGAAGAGATCCAATAACAGAGCTCTGGAGACTCAACCTTCTGTTTACCCACAGAACAGGCATAACACAGGAAGTCGCCAGGCAAATTGGCTTGTTACTACCTCAGATATATGTCTAAATGACATTCTGGAGAAATCACCTCTAGGGATGGAGAGGGATCACAGTTTCTGTGGTTTCTTCAGCATCTGACTTCTCTGATGAGTGTTTCAACAAGGAGAAAAACAGTATCAGGCTGCTTTTACAGTACCTCGATACATGTCCACCAATTAAATTTAGGTGGTTCAAACAAACTTCGAATATGAAGCCTTTTGGCTACTGAAGTAGCAAAGACCTAGAAGTGAAAGGCTCCATACCTCTCTATCAACTCCACGAGCACCCATTCTCCACATTTTTTAACTTTTGTGAACAATGCTTATATTGATACACTATCATTCAAGGAAGGCAGAGAGCATTTTTATTTTGCACAGACTGCTTTCCACTGGAAGCTTTAGTATGACAGTCAGCAATTGTTCACTGAAGACTACTATTTTCTGACAGTATATGTATGAGAAGCAATAGAGAATTATTTTAAATAGTGGCTCATACTTCCCTCACATGAACACCAAAATATATGCTGAGCCAGCAATCTGTTCACTCCAAAGGGGGCAGTTACAACAACCCAGTGCAAAAATCAGTGACAAACCTTCTCTTCCACTGCAAACTGTGTGAGCTACCTTTAAAATGTTTTCTCACAGTTTGCATAGTTGAGATTAATCTGTAATTGCAATTTTATCCTGTTTCTTGTTAAAGTTAAAGGAAACTGTTAATGGCCTTGCCTAAACTACTTAATGGGCTTTTGATTGGTGAAATATTCTCCTGCTAAAATATTTTTAAGTAAATTCCTGCAAAGCCTCTATGCACCTTATATCTATTTTTGAATCCCATCAAATTTTCTGCTATCACTAATTAATTGCCCTACTGAATGTTCTGTTGGGGAATGGGAGAGAGAGCAGGAAAACAATGTATAATCCAACAATAGCAGACTGAATGTTTGCCAAAGTAGGTTTTTTTATCATCATCTTTGGATAGTGTCATGTTTTTACTATTTAATCATCCATTGCTAATGGTATTGATAACAGCCTCTTGTCACTCAACGTGATTTTTCAATACCATCTGTTACTGGAAAAAACAGCAAAGGGTTTTACAATTTTTCTGTCTGAAAATTAATAAGCTAAAAATATCTGTTTGGCTGAATGAATTACGAGAAAGCCTATTTTAACTTAGTAATCTAACAGGCCAGCTTAGGGTATTTTGCTTCTGATAAAATAAGGAGCAGACAAGTAAAATTAAAATGCTAAAAAGTTTAAAACAATTGTACATTTAACAGTGTATTATAATTAATTTGTTCATGTTATATAAAAAGATAAGTAATTATGAGATACACTTACATGAAAACTCAGCTTTACATAGTGACTACTTGAAAACATTCAATTTACCATCTAAGCAGTTTTAATATAAATTCATTATTAATCAGTTATATTATACTGTACATTTTATTTGTATACTGCACCTTGAATATAAAACATCAGGGAGCATTTTGCTACCAGGTAAGAGTCTTTACTTCTATGTATGGATAATATGTAACACTGTTAGTCACTGACATAATAAATCCGATGAGTTCAGTAACTCGTCTCTGTATTCATTCCCACTAAAGTGGACAAGCATATTAACTGGCGTGAGAAAATGCCATGGAAAACTCTACAACTTTTTACTATTCTGGATTTTGTAATAATACTATATCAATAATAATGCTGACCATAAACAGGATATAGTTATATTTTACTTCATAAAGACTTTATTTTTTAACCATTTTCAGAAGGTCTAACCAAGATGGAAACTTAGGCATTCAGCAAGTTACCCATTCCATCCTCTTCAATAAAACATCCGATGCAATGTCGCTACATACGCTGTTACTGCAATCTGTTTGCGATAGACAGAAACAAATAAAACCTGACAGCACGGTCATGCTATAGCTCTGCTACTGGCACCACTCTCACTAGTCTGCAACAGCTAACTACAAATAATCACGTAAAAGGGTTATGTTTTAAAAATCGTATTCAGAGAAGTTAACTCTGCCTTAACAAGGAGCTCTTGCACCCGTCTGGCATACAAAGATCCTACTAACCCCTTTAAACTGAAGCAGCAAAACAGAAAGGGAAGCAAACGCATCAAACCTTTGTGCTCTGTAGCAAATGTCTCTTCCCTTCTCTACTGAATAAGCATCCTAATGCACTACACACTGCTGTTGTCTCTAAGGAAACAGAACTGTCACATGACCAAGGATCTCCTATTCACAAGGTATTTCGTTTTCCAAAACATTTTTAAGGAAGATAGAGCAGAGCTAACAGCTGATTACAATGCAACTACAGGGCTAAAGATCTTAATCTGAAATCTTTGAATGCTATCAAGGATGAAAAGCAATAGATAAACAAATCCTTAATCTTAGCCAAAATCAGCACAGATATCAAGTGCAAATATAAAGTTTTTTTCAGTAAACCCAAACAATACCTCACATTTAAATTTATGCACGCTTCTTCTCAAATAAATTAGGAATAAAGTGCAAAACTTACACTTCAAGAATATATTGCTCTTCACAGAAAGCGTAAACATGAGTGGAAACGCCAGTCTGTAGAAAGTTCCATGCTGATATGCAGAAAGTGCTGGCTTCTATTGGGAGAGCATTTTACCCTGGCTTCTCAATAGGACTGCCCTTTAAATAAAGCCACCTAAGAGAGTTACAGCTTGACCTACCTGACCATATGAATAATTTTAAAAACATGAGAATAAACTGCACAAAGTTCTAAGTACTCAAATCATTAACATTTGCACATTTGTGTTTTCGCTGTCCTCAGTGATTCAGGCTTTTTTCCCTTTCGAGGGTATGACATAACTGCAGCAGCAGCAGAAGAAAGTCTAACTAAAAATTTACAGCATTAGTAAACATCTCCCGCTGACCACAAGTAAACAGCTCAAGACAACCTAGCAGTGTATTTTCCTCAGTAAAGCAGAGGATCTGCTGGTTCTTATTGCTAACAAAATTTAGATTCAGAATCATAGAGTGAGATGTAAAAGACAGAAATGGATATGAGAAAAAAGGAGATGCAGAAACAGAGAAGGAGTGCAAAGAAAATGACTCAATGTAAGCCTAAAGCTGCCACTTAAGTCATATTACAAAGAGAGAAATACCTACTCAAACACATTTACATGAAATAAAATCATGAATTTTGTACATCACTGATATGAATGGTTCCCACTTGACTCTGTCAACACTTATTTCACTCACAAAAACACTGAAAAGCAATATGCCATATGTGTTCCAAAGGTTCTTTACATATTTCAAGTTCATTGAAACCGTATTTGTTAACAAAAAAAAAAAAAAGGGGGGGGGGAGCAAAAATCAGTATGGAGGGTGGGGAAGGCAAAAGCGGCCATTGGGGGTTTTCAAAGTGGTCCACTGCTCCCCTGCTTCTGGCTGCAGAAGGGAGCCACTGCCTAAGGCAGAGGTACTCAAACTTTTTGCGAGCCGGTCCACATTCAGCCTTCCACCATTCATCGGGGTCCCTATCCCGAGCCAGGGGGCGTGGCCTTCTGGCTGGGGGCGGGGCCCACCCTCTGGGGGCGGGGCCCGTGCCCTGGGTCCCTCCCCACCCCAGCAACGCCCCTGTTGTCGCAGTCCACCAGAAAGGTCTTTGCGGTCCGGATTGTGGACCGCGGGCCATCATTTGGGTACCCCTGCCCTAGGGTCTCTACCATCTTTACTTTTCAGGAACACTACCCAACGCACTCTCACCCACACAGTATGCCCCACACACCATGACCACTCCCGGTCATCAGTAATACCCAATATACCCCCACCCCCTCCAGGAACTGTCACTTGACACCGTCCCCAACAGATACCATCATACTGTGTGTCTCATACATACCCTCTCCAAGCACTTTAGCCACACCACACAAATGTATCACAATGCAGTTAGTACCACCCCTGACACCTAACAACAAGCCAAACCAACAAGGAGTCCTGTGGCATTTTTAAAGCCTAACAAATTTATCTATCTCGTGAGCTTTCATGGGAGAAAAATCAAACTTCATCAGATGCTTTGAAGATGGGGGAACTTACAGAATGGGAGAAAAAAAAATGCAAGGAAGTGTAAGTCATAGGATCAGGTCAGACTGTTACAGCAAATCAATGCACTAATTTAGATTCAAACACTGGGGAATAGGACTCCTTGTTTCTTTTGCTTAACTAGAGTACTATGGCTACCCCCTCTGGAACTTAATTACAAGCCAGTAACTAGTGGCTAACACCTCTGCTTAACATGCAGAAGGTCCTGGGTTCAATTCCCAGGGGGTTAGACTTGATAATCTCATGAGGTCCCTTCCAGCCCTATGATTTGATTTGATTTGAACTCTCAACGACATAGGACAACTCCCATGCTGAGATTCATCCTGCTCCCCCACCCCGGCTCCTGTACCTCGAACCTCCCCTCTCACCCATCCCTGAGACCATCAATATGCAGACTGCTGGCCAAATCGAGACCACCAGGTGCTTTTGAACAGACCCCAACCTCTTTTTATTTCTTTACTTTTTTTGGATTGCTTTCTCTTAAATTTGGACCTTCGCCTACCTTGACCAAGACATTTGAACTTTGTCAAAAAAAACAAAAAACAAACAAAAAAAAAACCAAAACCACACACCCGACTACCCCAGCTGCCAACTGTCATCCCTGATGTCCTCTTGCCCCAATCCATATCCCTTTCCTCACCTCATCTCTCCACAACCCTGTTCCCCACAATCCATCATCTTCTCCCTCTTCACTCCATCTCTTCCAACACCCATCTCTGCACCCCACGATACGGGACCATCTCCTGACACCCCATCACACTCTAGCTCCCACCCCAGCACCTCGTGACCCATTACACCCTGCACCCTACCTCTGCCAACATCCGCCCCTGCACCCCATTTCCCCACCACCCACCCCAGCACCTCATGACCCATTACCCCCTGCACCCCACCTCTGCCAACAGCCACCCTTGCACCCCATTTCCCCAACAACCGCCCCACCACCCACCCCAGCACCCCATGACCCGGAGCATCCCAGCTCCTCAACACTCAGACCCCACCCCCAGTGCGGGGCAGGGGCAAGGGCAAGGGCAGGGCAGCCCCCAGGCAGGCTGGGCTGGGGCTCACCCGGGCCAGCCAGTGCGGGTACCCTTTCATCTTGGTGAAGACCAGGTCTCCGGGCTTGAAGTTGTGCAGCATGGCGGGCCATGCTGGGCCAGGCCGGGCTGGGCCAGTCCAGGCTGTGCCGCGCCGCGCCGCGGCCTAGCTGCCGGCAGCGGCGCGGCCTCCCCCAGCTGTATCCCAAGCCAGGGGGCATGCCCTTCTGGCTGGGGGGTGGGGCCTGCCCTCTGGGGGCGGGGGCAGGGCCCGTGCCCCAGGTCTCTCTCCGCCCCAGTGACGCCCCTGCTGTCGCGGTCCACGGGAAAGGTCTTTGCGGTCCTCATTGTGGACCGTGGGCCACCTTTTGAGTACCCCTGGCCTAAGGCCCCAGGCGGAGCGCATTTCCACAGGGCTAAAAGACCAGTGCAGGCTCTTTGCTGCAGTCAAGGAGATGGGAGCTCACTGCTCTCCTGCCCTCGGCTGCAGAGGGGAACATGGCAAAGTGCTCTCTCTGGGTCATTAGATGCTGGGGTCTCTGCTGCAGCCAGGAGAGAAGCACTCATCTTCCATCACTCTGCCTGCAGAAGGGAGCCACTGCCTAGGGACCGAGGCGGAGCACACAGGGCTACAGGATGCATGTGAAGCAAGGTGTCCTGTGGCATTTTTAAAGACTAGCAAATGTATTTATCGCTTGAGCTTTCATGGGAGACAATCTCACCTTGTCAGACACTTTGAAGATGGAGAAATTACAGAATGGGAGGAAAATAAAAGCTTTGATTTGCTGTTACAGTGTGACCTGATTCCATGTCTTACACTCCCCTGCATTCATTTTCCTCTCATTCTATAAGTTCCCCGTCTTCAAAGCGTCTGACAAAGTGGGGTTTTCTCCCACGAAAGCTCATGTGATAAATAAGTTTGGTAGTCTTCAAGTGCCACAGACTCCTTGCTTCTTTTGCTGGACTAGACGAACATGGCTGTCCCCTTTGGAACTTGGCAGGATGGCCGTGGTTTCCCTGATGCAGCCAGGGACAGGGGAAATCTGGGAGGAGGAGGAGGTCTCCTCTCTGAACTCCTTCCATCTGGCTGCAGTGGGGAAGGGAATAGAGAGGGGGCTGCTGGTAGAGACTGCTGGCCTTTCACGATTGTAAATGATACCCGTAGTCCTTAAGTCAAGAAGGTTGGGAACAGCTGCTTTAGCTGTTTTAATAAAATTCTGTTACATATTTAAATGTGTATAATTTACAGAACACATTAAAACTATACTAAGATGCAACTTATTGAATTTGCTAAGAAAAAAATCTCACCTTTTCATTAAAATGCAGTTCAGTCTAAATATTTTAGGAACTCAAAAAGGAGTTTTGGCCACTATTGCAAAGGATCACCAACGTAACACATTATATGAGAAATTCACAATATTGGATTATTAGATTTGTGGCATGCCAAAAAATAATTTATCTGGTGAAGATTAACTTGTATTCATTAATAGGCAAAACTGAAATATATTAGCTTTGACTCTACTTCTGCTGTACTATAAGTCATCACTAGACTAGTCAGAGAAGCTTAAACTCAACATTAATTTAAACTGGGCCAATTTACTGTCTGTACCCCACAGGAATCAAATATAGGCAATGTTACTGAAAGAGAGAAGATGACAGTCTAGGCTAGGGGAAATCTAAGCAACAGCAATCATCTTTATTACACAGAAATGCATCTTTCTGTGTTATACAATCAGCCCTTACAAATTTTCATGACAATACTGAAACCCAGTGACATAGTCCTACCACACTGTGTTGGGACAACTTACTAGCAAACTACCATTATTCTCTGCAATAAGGCAGTTTAGAGAGAAGATGGAGCCAGACACAAGTGTTGAACTTCCTTGTACTCCTCCATCTACCAAAATGTTCTTCCTTGAGACGTCTTCAGAGTTTATCTTTGAATCTCTTCAAGTTAGTCTGTTTATACCTCTCTCTATCAATCCCTTCATTCTTAAAATCCTTCATATTTCCCCTTCCAATCACTACATACAAATTAATGTGCAAGAACTGGCAACTTCTACTGTGCATGTTAGAAAGGTTAGAGATGGCTTCTTTCATATTAAAAATGTATGAATGTACGTATTTCCCTGATATTTTCAAGCAAGAAGCATGGTTTGGATGAATGGACCATAAGGTGCATGGAAAGCTGGCTAGATCCTTGGGTTCAGCGGATAGGGATCAATGGCTCTGTCAAGGCTGTTTCCCCACTCTGGCACTCTGCGTGCAGAAGGTGGGGGCCTGCAACAGGGCTTAAAAGCCACTGGCCTTAAAGCCTGATCTTAAAACTCTCCAAGGCCTACAATTCCTGGCCTTGGAGTGGTATCACTGCCACCACCCAAATGCAAAAATCCTCTTGAAAACCCAGGAAAGCGCACTTGGGAATTCCTTCCTGTGAGGTATCCTCAATCACTTTTATTCCTCTCACCAGAAAGTGACTGAACCACAGCTGGAATACCTGCTGAAACTGGAACAGAATCCCTTTTAGTAGCGCCTGTGCAGTCTGAGGCACGTGCACACAAACCTCTTGCCCTTCCAGGGCACAGACCCAGAACTTACTTAAAAGGTAAAATCTTTAATTAAAAAGAACAGATAAGAAACACAGAGAATTGCTTCTCTGGGATTTAACTGAGGTAGTTACAGCGTAGTGGGGGGTGGGGTACATGTGCTCAGCACAGAGAAATCCAAAAACAAATCAAAACAAAGAAAATACCCTGACCGCATCTAAGTACACATTCCCTGTTCTACCCACACCTGGTCAGTAACAAACTTAACTTATCTTTGGTAAGGATGTTGCTGGATTCTTTGGTAAGGATGTTGCCTCCTCCTAATCATCCCAGGAGCTCTGCTGCATCCAAACAGGAACAGGCAAGGCTGTTGTTCCAATTAAAAAACCTGGGCTTTGCTCCTATTGGCTGTCCTGGGACTCACTGACCAGAATGTTAACCTTTTCTTCCCCAAGGATTATTACAGGCTCAATGTCTAGTTGGCAACCAGTAACAAGCAGAGTGCCCCAGGGATCACTCCTGAAGCCGGTTTTGTTCAAACATCTTCATTAATGATCTGGATGATGGGACAGATCCACACTCAGTAAATTTGTGGACAACAAAAAGCTGGGGGGAATGTTAACATGCTGGAGGGCAGGGATGGATTCAGGGAGACCTAGACAAATTAGAGAATTGAGCCAAACAAGATCTCATGAGGTTCAACAAGGGCAAGGCAAAGTCCTGCACTTAGGATTGAAAAATCCGATGTACTGCTACAGGCTGGAGACTGATCGGCTATGTAGTGGCACTGTAGAAAATGCCCGGGGGGTGGGGAGGGTTGTGGTGGATGGGAAGCTGGATACGAGTCAGCAATGTGCTCTTGTTGCCAAACAGGCCGACAGCATGTTGGGCTACATCAGTAGGAATAATGTTTCCAGCAGATCGAGGGATGTGATTATTCCCCTCTATTCAGCTCTGGTGTGGCCACATTTGGAATACTGTGTCCAGTTTTGGGCTCCACACTACAGAAAGGATGTGGACAAATTAGAAAGTGTCCAGCGGAGGGCAATGAAAATGATTAGGGGGCTGGGGCCCATGACTTATGAGGAGAGACTGAACCATCTAGGCTTATTTAGTCTGCAGAAAAGAAGACTGAGGAGGGATTTGACAGCAACCTTCAACTACTTGAAGGGATGCTCCAAAGAGGAGGAAGCTAGGCTGGTCTCAGTTCTAACAGAGGACAGAACAAAGAGCAATGGTTTCAAGCTGCAGCTGGGGCGGTCAAGGTTAGATACTAGGAAAAACTCTCTCACTAGGAGGGTGGTGAAGCGTCGGAATGGGTTACTTAGGGAGGTGGTGAAGTCTCCATCTTTGGAAACATTTAAGGCCTAGTTACACAAAACCCTGGGTGGGATGATTGAGTGAGAGTAGCCCTGCTTTTAGTGGGGGGTTGACCTCTATGACTTCATGAGGTCCCTTCCAACCCTATGATTCTGTGATTCCAAGAACACCGTGTGCACATAAAGGTTATAATACAATGGCAAGATGTAATATACAGTGGTCCCATTATTAGTATGTGCCAGTCAAGAATGATCAAGACATAGATTACCAACATATTTTTGTAGGAGGAACTCCTCTCTCATACATTAAAGCAGAACCAGCCTCTGCAATCTCTTCCAGGGCCTGTTGTAATAATGGGGCCTACAAATTGACCTAACTGTCAGCTCAACTGCACAAAGTGAATGTAAAGTCACAAAATATCACCATAAGCTCTAATGAGAAATGTTAATGAGAAAAGATGCAAAGACACGGAAAGACTGAATACGTAGTCCAAACAACAAAGCTTACTAATACGACTCAAAAACTAGTCTAATATCATACCTGGTAAACAGGAAAAGCATGGGACTGAAAATCAATTGATTAAAATTGGTGTGTTGGATATTAGGGATATTTAGTGGATAAAATAATGAGGGTATGGTTTATTCAACCCATTGCTTCCTCTTGGGGTTCTTAACAATAACTGAGGACAACACCTGGTACAGGAAAAGCTGAATCTACTGTAACAGTGGCTGATTAAAAGACATGACAGAAGGAATAAAGCTAGCTTGACTCATAGTAGGCTGCCACTCCCACCATCTCCTGAGATGCTGGATCGTCTTCATCCTAAATCTGAAAGATGTCTTCACCAGACCACACCACAGAAAGGGAGCTAGGTGACGCCATCCCCTCCCCATCAGTTCCTTCCAAGTCCCAAACACGTACTGGAACATGAGACCATCTTTCCCCTTTCGCGTGTCCTTTCCTTCTCCCATCTAGTTCCTTCTCTTTCATAGCTCTATCCTTTTGCCTTCCGTTGAACAAGTCTGGCTTATCTGGCCAAGATTGCATATTTTGCAATACTGCTGAGAGCCTGCAAGGCAACTAAAAGCAATGCCCTAAATAGCCCAATGCCAGTACAAGTTTGCCAGGTCTCAGATGGCTAAGCTTTTTTTCCCTAGTAGTGAGACTGCAAGGGAAGTCAATATTAAAGACACAAGCTGCATTTTCTGTCTTTGTTGTTCTTTTATTTCCCCTCTGGTGTGTGTTTTTCTTGTTTGTCTTCTTAGAAAAGGGGATCAGACACTATGAGCCCATACTAATTAATTCCCTACCCCCCGCGAGAAAAAAAGGATAGATACTACTACCTTTGATAAGGTCTAAAAGTCTGTCAAACAAAGGGTGTTTTCCTTCCAAAAACACTTTAAATCAAAAGGAAACAGGGATGTCATTAGAAGTCGTATTGATACTTAACATTTCAAATATTTTTCCTTCTTTTCTGTATCTTTAATAAAAGGCTAAAAAGGATTTTAATGGTGTGTTTGCCATGCTGCTGAGCTCATATATTCTCATCTAACATAATAAACTAGTCTTTACTGAGAAGCTTACAAAAATGCCTTCAAAATATGTCTTTACATATCCGATATACTGGATCCATCAAAATCTAGCTTCAGGCGAGGCTGAGGTACAGAAACAGCATCTGTAGTACTGATCTTTTCTTACCCCTGAATAAAAAGCAAACATACATTTTCTTGCCCTGGGACCTCACTGCAGCACTTGATAACGTCAGAGGATACTGTTTTCCTCACAAGGAAGGGAACAATGGTCTGAGGAAATGCTGTGCATTTATTTGAATCTCATTCTCCAGGGCCACACTTACAAGGTACAAATGGGGAAACCAAACCTCCACCACCAGATTTTTCTCTTGAGGAGTACCGCAAGGATCTGTTTTCTTGCTTGTCGCAGCTGTGAAAGATATTAAAACCACATGCAAAACAAACAAGGAGTCCTCTGGCACTTCTAAAGACTAACACGTTTATTTATTGCATGAGCTTTTGTGGTCACAATCTTATGCTTATGCATAAGCTTATGTGACAAATAAGTCTGTTTGTCTTTAAAAGTACCACAGGATTCCTTGCTTGTTTAGCTGAACTAGACTAACACAGCTGCCCCTCTGGAACCTAAAACCACAAACAGCATTCTTGGAGAACGCCATACTGACCTTATGACTGTTCTTTGTACATGCATTGTTGAGGGCTAGGACTATGTTTTAGTCCAGTGGTTCCCAACCTCTTCTTTTATGTGGACCGCTACACTGTCATCGAAAGCTTTTGAGGACCACCGCATGAGCAAGCCATTTTAAACATAGCCTATGGCTTATGGGAGTCAAACTTGTATATCAAGGGGAATTCAAAGTGCAGCTATTTCTAAAAATGTATTATGCTTACTCACAAAGATATTGCACTCATCACAGCACATTTACCTTCAGTAATTATCTTTTCCCCCCAATAGACCACCTGCAATACACTCACAGACCAGTGGTTGGGAACCACTGTTTTAGTCCATAGGGAAGGGTTACAGTAGCTCCTCCAAGAACTGTACACAGAGTTTCAGAAATGGGGCAGGGGCTGTCATTACTTCTGAGACAGGCAAACAGCTCTAGGGAAGTACAGTCTCTAAGGAGAATTGTGTAAATTTTTAAGATGGGGTCACAGAGGCCAAGGATGATAAGGAAAGGAGTTTTGGTATAAAAAGCTGAGTTTAACCTGACAAATCAGCCTTTGTTTTGATCCATCAAAAGAACCTGTTATTCAAGGGGCAAGGTGGGGCAACCCTGAATAAAGGTTGGCGGTACTGAGGGAATTTCCCAGGTTTGCCCCAGAACTCATGGAGGCCACTGGTAAACATATATGTGTGTTTAGGCTTTTTATTATTTTAATATGTTTTCTTTGTATTGCTTTCATACTAAAATAAATATTCTCTGTTTTGAAAAAGCTGTTTGGTTACTTCTAATCACTGGCATACACATTGGCGTCAGGTCCATATCCTTTTGGTGGTGAACAATACCAAAACAGGCCCTGGCCTGGGCAGTTGCTCCACATCACATGGGAGAGAAGTGAGGGGAGTGAGTGAGGCCAGGATGGGGGACTGGCTTCTGGCAAGAGTGCTGGGCCCACATGCCAGAGGAGTGGGGCAGGGAGTGGCCCCCACACAGCAGAAGGGTGGGGAGAATAGGCAGGGTGGAGGGGAGTGGCTGCCATCACATCACGCATTGCTTGGGGATATGGCTGGCACTGGAGTGCCTCCACTTGTCCTGGCCAGCTGGTAAGTGTGCTAGGAGGCAGGAGAAAAGCAGGACAGGTCATGCTGGGGTCCACCGTACTCTGCATCTCCATGGCAGAGCACCACTGGAGGCTCTGTGGTTCGCCCGAGCATCCCAGAAATATTGGTGGAGCTGGGTCCACCAGCCTCAATGCTGGTGGGGCCTGGGTACCACAGGCCCATATGACTTGTCCCCTGTTGGCATACACTGGCATAGACCTGGGAGAGAAGGCAAAGTCCTGGACTTTAGCCACATCCGCTGGGATAATCATAGTGAAGTGCAACAAGGGGCTGCCACCTAAAACCTCAGTCAGAAAGAAGGTAGACATAATACCCTGATGAGAGAGGTGATGGCTAGAGGCCAGAAATTTAAGAGGACATTTCTTGAGCTGGCTCTGGGGGAGCCAAAGGTACAGTTACCCTGTACAGAAACTGTGACAGCAGTCACTGTGAATAATAGCGCAACCAAGAGCAGGTTAGATGAACACCTGTCAGGGGTGTCTTATCCTGCCAAAAGTGCAGAGGAGTGGACTTGATGATCTCTCATTGTCCCTTCTAGATTCTAACTTCATGGAATGAAGTGTGTCCTGTGCTGTAAAGGACAGATGCCACTCATTTATCCTAGAAGCTCGCTGAGATCAGTACTGGAATGAGGCAGAACTACCTGCAGGAGAATCTGACCACCAAAAAGGTTATGCTTCTGGGTACACAGAAACTTGAAAGAGCTGGTATTGCCCTCACCAGTCAAAGATACATACTCACAAATCATTAAAAAACAATCTGAAGCCAAAGTTCTGACTCCTCCCTGACACTGGGCTGCATGTAACACAGCCTGCAAGAAATTATTTCTACTGACTCTCATTGACCAGACAACTGGGTTCCAGCCTCACTGATGATAACCTGATCACAAGAATGCATGCCTCCATTGCCACTAACACAATAGAATCTGTTTACCTCAACAGCACCAAGGCGGAGAAAAATGCAGTCAGTAGAGAACGCAGAAGCATGGCTTATCAGTGTACATTACTAAGAGCATATCACAGTGGTGCTCAGGTCTTTTCACTGGCAATCAATGAAACGTGGCATTTAAATCTGAAATTTCAAAGCTCTAAATTGCTGGGGCACAGCACAAATAGAGGTGACTCACCACGTGTGGTAAATGAGGTTCTTTGAGATGCACCGCACCTGGGATAATAGATCTTCAATGGCAGTGCCCTACAGACTGCACATGTGAACCTTCCTGCCCTGTACCGTGCATGGGACATACTTACATATAATGCTGTGCAGTCTGACTATACGCAGCACTTTCTCTGCCACAGACCTCATGGAATCTGCTCCAAAGCAGGGAGAGGAAGGAGGGCAATGGAGCAACATGGAGGGAGACATCTTGAAGAACATCAGTTGCTGTGCAGGGTGAGTAACCTTCTTCCTCTCTGAGTGATGTTGCCATGGGTGCTGCACTACAGGTGACCATAAAGCAGTGCCCCCAGCTGGAAGGCTGGGACTTCGGAGTAGCCTCCATAGCCAAGCATATAAAGAGTATGTCCAAGTTGTGTCCATAGAAAATTCATACCTAAAAAAAATTCATACCTAAAGGTGCAGTGATGGGCGGAAGTGTCTAATGATGCCCACGTCACAGCCTGACAAATCTCTTTGACGGGAACATCGTTAAGAAATGCAATGGGGGTTTACAGTAATAGTGTGGAATGTGGCCTAATCAAGGTAGGTGGTTGCCTGTTATAAAGTTCGTAAGAGAGCCATATGCATTATGAGACTCATAGTGTGATGTTATTTGTATATGGCAGTGCCCCTGGATCGCTCAGTGGTAGAGAATAGCCTTGGCAAGTTGTAGAATGGGTGGTCCTGTCCAGATAAAATGATAGCATGTGCCTCACATCTCGAACGTGAATGATTGTGTCCTGTTGCTTATCTGTGTGGTTTAGGAAGGAAGGCAGGTGTACTAATTCTGTGTAGATAAGCAGCTGTTGGTGGGAGCCAAATTTAAAGTGAAGATACCTCCTTACCTAGGACAATGAAACACATCTTATGCCAATCTTATATCAGTGTGTGTGATGAGGTCTGAGAAAGAATAAGGGGAAAGAAATACATCAAGCTAGGACAGGGAAATACACTGAGATGCATGAAGTTGAGATGGGGACTCATGGTGACTTTGTCCTTGTGAAGAACAGTATAAGGTGGAGTGACCATCAAAGCACAAAGCTTACACATCCTCATAGAACAGGGGTCTCAAACTCAAATCACCACGAGAGCTTCATGAGAACTATCACAGGGCCTCACAAGGACTAGTAAGTTTGCCCGAAGGCCACACCACTGAAACCTTTTCATACAATGATGTTGCAAATATCAGTAACAATAGTGTCATTGCAGGCCACAGGAAATAGCTTTAGGGGCCGCATGTTTGAGATCCCTGTTATAGAAGATGTAGTTGCTATTAAGAAGGCCACTTTGATTGATACAAGGAAAGTCCATCGCTTTATGAGGATACTTTTTATGTGTCATCAATGCAGGGCTCTATCACAGGGAGAACCACATTTACTGTGCCCTTTGGGAACCTGGTGGCTGCAAGGTTAGGGAAGATGAGCTTGTCCTTAACGTAATTGCGAAGAGCAGACACTGCTGCCATATGGACCTTAAAGGAGGCTATGGCTGTCATTTAAGGTGTATAAGATGCTTTAGGACTCTCGTGATCCAGCTAAAGATGGAGCTGGTCTTTTACTTGTGGCTCAGACAGTAAACATTTTCGGTTTTGCTTACTGCACTTCGTGGGTTGAAGGGGGTTGGCTTTAACTGTCTCAGAGTAGAAGCATAGAAAAGTCAGCACTGGTCAGCAAAATACCCTCCTTGTTTCAAGGTGGAGTGTCTCTGGGCTGGGAGGCAGAATTTTCCTGTGCTGTGGACAGAAAATCTGAAACTGTGGCAGCAAGTACAGAAATTCTCTGGCCAGATGGAGAAGGTCTGGCTACCATCACTGATATAGTCATGGTGGAATTATATGTTTGTTCTGTCCAACCTCATCTCCTTTAGGACTTGGGTATCAGGAGACTGGAAAGAAAGCACACAGATAATAGCTGCAGTCCATCAGAAACACATTTGAGAAACAGCTTTTGCCTGTGTGCAATGTTGTTTAGCATTTTAGAGTCAGAGGACCCTAAAGTTAATTCCCAAAAGGATCAAAGGTACTCCTCCAAGGTGCCCTGGATTGGGACCATAGAAGTTGATATAGGTGTAGAATCAAGCAGCTGAAAGACACGTGGTTAGGTAGTTAACAGCCACAAGACAGAACTGCAAAAAACATAAAAGGTGTTACTGGGATTCAAATAGGTATTCAAATGTGAAGTTCATCTGAATGCTGGGAGACCCAGATCCAGAGGAGTGTAGAGAAAAGGTGAGAGAGGTGCTGTTTAATATTACTGGAGACCCTCACGGGTTGGAGATCACTAGAGAGGACAGAGATGCAACTTTGTCTTCTGTGCCTCTCTTCACTGTGATTACTGGACAGTAGTGCATCTTTGAAGTCCTTATGGAGTATGGAGCCTGGCTTCCCATCTGGAATGTTGTGGGCAGTTCTGGTCCCCCAAGCTTAGAAAGAAGAATTCAAACTGGAACAGGTGCAGAGAAGGGCTACCAGGATGATCTGTGGAATGGAAAACCTGCCTTATGAGAGGAGACTTGAAGAGCTTGGATTGTTTACCTTAACAAAAAGAAGGTTGAAGGAAGAGATGATTGCTCTCTTTAAATACACCAAAGGGATAAATATGAGGGGGAGATGATTTGAGTACAGCACAAATGTGAACACAAGAACAAATGGATACAAGTCCATCAGGAAATTTAGCATTGAAATTAGACACAGGTTTCTAACCATCAGAGAAGTAAAGTTCTGGAATAGCTTTCCAAGGCAAGCTGTGGAGGCAAAAAACCCAGCTGATTTCAAAACTGAGCTCAATAAATTTATGGAGAGGTGGTATGATGGGGCAGCCTAGTTTGACAGTTGACTGAGTTTTGACTACGGGTGGTGGATATGCCAGTGGCCTGAGAAGGGAGGGTGGATGAGTTTGGTTCTGAGTTATTAAAGAGAATCGTTTCTTGGGTGACTGGCTGGTAAGATTTGCCCACACGCTCAGGGTTTAATTGATCACCATATTTGAAATGGGGAGGCAATTTTCTCCAGGGGTATATTAGCTAGAGGTCTGGGGGGTTTTCACCTTCCTCTATAGCATGGGACCTGACTAGCTTGACTGCATCTTAAAATCTTTAAATCACAATCTGAGGACTCTAATAACTCAGTCAGACTTTAGAGGTTTATTGCAGTAGTGGGTGGGTGAGGTTCTGAGGGCCTGCACTGCACAAGGGTCAGACTAGATGATCATATTGGTCCCTTCTAACCTCAGAGAAAACAGATCTTCTCATACGTAATTCAAAACCATGATATAGTATAGTCCAGGAGTGGCCAAACTTATGGAACTCAAGAGCCACACAAGTTGATTAATAAACCTTCAAGAGCTGCACTGAAGCATAAAGCCAAATACTTTTACAAACTAAATTGATTTGCGGACATTCTTTCGTGAGCCACGCTCTTTAATTCAAGAGCCACATGCAGCTCCCGAGCCACAGTTTGGCCACACCTGGTATAGTCAGTGCATATACACAAGGATAACAGAATTAAGATTGCACAGGACCTACAAAGCAGTTCTTCACTTTCAACTGCTTGATTTTGCAACCTAAATAATGTTAACATTTTTTTGTTGGCAATTACCTGTATTTTAAAAAAGTTAAAGGATAAATTATATCACGTGCAACTAACCACCGCCCTTCTTGCATCATCATCAGGGTTTTAATCCTCAATCTTTCACACAGTTTGAGCTACTGGAAAAACAATGTTAGCTAGCAAGAGAAAGCTATTATCCCACAAGTGAATAGACACTAATTCCCATAGCACAAACTGTGTTAAAGTGCTGCGTCCAGGGGTGATTGGGGTGCTCAATCAGGCATGTTCTCTCTTCACCCCTCCCCAGTCAATGGGGGATATTCCTTCTCCATTTGACAGCCCTGGGAGTGAAGGGAGTGTGGTGCTGGAGTCGTACACTGGATTCAAAGACTTGTCAAGGAGTCCAGCCTGGCTTCCTCCCCAGCTTTGCAGAGAAGCTGTCTGTTCCCGGGCCTTCAAATGTATGTAGTGCTGCAGAGGCCTGGACCCATCTTTACATAGTAATGTTCCTGGTAATTTATTTTACTACTTTAAAAAAGCACTTCTCTGTCCCAAAGGCTGTTTCCACGTCAAATTTCAATGGCCTGCTGCAAAAAATGGTGATGTTAGAGCTCAAGAAACAGATGCTCCAACTACCTAACTTACAGACTGCACTACTTTCGACAAAAAGATCTCAATGAAAAACGCTAGGGAACCAAAATCATGTGTCAAAATCAGATGTCCACGTGTTGCTTACTGTGACATTCCCCCCTGCAATGCAGACTGGTTTGTAGCTCTGTCTCTCCAGCCCCTCCTGGGCCCTGACTTACTCCAGTTTGTTGTGTGAATCACCCACTGCTGGGTCAGCCCATGCCCACCCTCCTGTGAGTAACTGGTCCCTTACCCAGAGAAGGGGTGTTTCTGGCCAGTCACTTATGGGACAGACTCCCAGCAAACACCCCCGCACGGGAAGTCATTTCCAATTAGCATTTCAGTAGGGCTCTCGTCCAGCACCCCCACTGTTAGATTACCTTTTAAGCCTCCATACTGTATCTGCACTGTAGCCTCTCTTTAGAATCATAGACTCCTAGGGTTGGAAGGGACCTCATAGGTCATCTAGTCCAACCCCCTGCCAGAGGCAGGACCACTCCCACTAAACCATCCCAGTCATGGTTTTGTCCAGCCGGGCCTTAAACACCTCGAAAGATGGAGACTCCACCACCTCCCTTGGCAGCTCATTCCAATGCTTCACCACTCGCCTAGTAAAAAAGTTTTTTCTAATATCCAGCCTCGACCTCCCTAACCGCAACTTGAGACCATTGCTCCTCATCCTGTCCTCCTTTACTACCGAGAATAGTTGAGCTCCATCTTCCTTGGAGCACCCCTTCAAGTAGTTGAAGGTTGCTATCAAATCCCCCCTCAATCTTCTCTTCTGCAGACTAAATAAGCCTAATGCTTTCAGTCTTTCCTCAGAGGGCTTGTGCTCCAGCCCTTTAACCATTTTGGTTGCCCTCCCCTGAACTCTCTCCAGTAGGTCCCTGTCCTTTTTGTAGTGGGGAGCCCAAAACTGAACACAGTATTCTAGATGTGGCCTCACCAGTGCAGAATAGAGGGGAATGATCACATCCCTTGATCTGCTGGTAATACTTCTTTTGATGCAGCCCAGTATGCCATTGGCCCTTTTGGCAGCAAGAGCACACTGCTGACTCATATCCAGCTTCCCATCCACCATGACCCCCAGGTCCTTTTCTACACTGCTGCTACTTAGCTGAATGTTCCCCAGCCTGTAGCAGTGCATGGGGTTTTTCCGTCCCACATGCAGGATTTTACACTTGTCCTTATTGAACTTCATAAGATTTTTATTGGCCCACTGTTCCAATTTGTCTAGGTCTCCCTGAATCCTGTCCTTGCCCTCCAACGTGTCTACTGCTCCCCCCAGCTTGGTGTCATCCGCAAACTTACTGAGAGTGCAGTCTATTCCATCATCCAGATCATTGATGAAAATGTTGAACAGAACCGGCCCCAGGACCGACCCCTGGGGCACACCACTTGACTGGTTGCCAGCTAGACGTGGAACCATTGATTCCTACACGCTGAAACCGTTGATCTAGCCAGTTTTCTATCCACCTTATAGTCCACCTATCCAACCCCTACTTCCTTAATTTGCCAATGATACTGGTCAGGAATTTTCATTCCTTCTAAAGCACCAAGCTAGGTGTATCTTCTGCCTCTTGTACTTTTTGGACTGGACGTGGAACCATTTGTCAAAAGAATAAGCTGCAAAATTATTGAAAGAATAAAAAACAACAACTACCTAACAACTACAAAATAAACATATTTTCTTTTTCACCAACCCCCACAATTCCCTTAAGGAAGTAACTAATTAATATTGGAATAGTGTCAGGGAACAAAGTTGAACTGTCTGAAATGTCGGGAACAATATATATCTTTTTGTAGTTTAGAACTTTCAGTTTCAGAAACACTGATCCACACTAAATTTGGACTTAGTAAGTGCAAGGGTGCCATTCGATATCAACTATTAAGCAATGTAAGTAAATTACATGATAATAAATTGTACCCGATCATGCAAGTGGCAATCAAATCGAACATTCTGCCTAGATTCACTTTTTTATTCCACACACTTCCAATTATAATACGAGACAAAATTATTCAGGAAAGAGCAAAAAACTAGAGGAAATGTCAATATCATTCATAAATACACTGGATTAGGAGGAATGGCAATTCCACATATTAAAGTCTATTTCGAATCTTGACAATTAAGAACTATTATTGATTGTGCTCAATTTAACCCAAACAAATATGCTGTGGGTATGCTTAGAACTAAATATTAACAAATTATGCCGTATTCCAGTAACAGCTCATATCCTGAAAGTACATGAAAACCCAATAAGAACCACTCTGCTGGCATGAGATAACACCTCATACATATTGAGTAGTTTATCCTCTCCATTAATCTAGAGTTCAATCTGAAAAACAAATGGGGACTGTGTTTTGATCTGGGACTAGTACAGAATACATATGATAAATGAATTATAGGGTCATTACAGGAGAGACAACCTGTTAAATTTAAAATCTTCAGTAAAGAGAACCATTAGCAATATGAGAAAATACAGAAGATGTACCTCCTCCTTGGAAAAATAACAGTAAAAGGCATTTAAGACTGTATGCAAAGAATGCAAGCAAAACAAAACAGTATGTAGAAAATAGACAAAGTGTAAACTAGCTATGCCTAACATTATAACATAAAATGAATCCACAGTGAAAATGAAACCAAACATACTCAGTGCCTTGCTTGAACATATGAACCCTATTTTCTAAAACATTCTGACAAAATATTTTGTGCATGTGACCTGCTATTCACAGCAATAAGGCATTACCCTACATTTTAATGGCCCTGTGTGCAGGTACTGTAGGATTTTGCACTGTACTACAAAAACATCAGTTAACTCCATCTTGTTTTGGGCCCTTCACTGCGGTGCCTTAAAAGTTTTCCTGTTTTCTGCTCTGGGTTTGTGCACTTTGGAGCAGAGAGTGTTTTCATGCCATGTTTGGCCTCGCATTATGGAGTCCTGATCCATGACTAGAGCTACAGGACTACCGCAACCAAAATAACACCACCTTTCAGAAATATTGATGCTTGTGGACACCCTTTGCTTATTATAAAATCTGTTCCAACAATGAAGAACTTCCTTACTTTATTCAAATGTAAAATATTTATCAGTGCACGTGTAATTTTTACATCAGGGTTTTCAGTGATGTGAAAAGCCAGAAAAGTACATCTTAATTGCAGTCACTGGATTTAAGTTTGCATATAGTTGTGAGCTGTTGGTGGGAGGAGGGATCTTTGCCTCAAAAGGCTGGTAAAGCCCTTTTGATAAAGGTTCTACAGGCAGATTTCAGAGGAAAGTGCTTAATCCCAGCTGCAAAGAAAGCTCTGATTTATTTACATCTAAGAGCCACAGAAGGGAAACCCAGTGTAGAGAGATGCTTGCAGAAGGTTGTGATTTTGAGACGCTCCCTAAAATGAGGAACTACCACGGGACTTGGGAAATGTGGGGAGCAGCAGATCCAAGATGGCTGCTCCCAACTGCACACCTGGGAATCAATCACTCCTGTCCATGTTATTAAAGTTCTGTTCCTCACTCATTCAATAGTGTGGTCTCTAATGAGCACTCAAGATCATTACACCCAACATTAGACATGAAGGAAATATAAATAATGCTGACAATCTTTTGTGAGGTGAGTTTTCCGAGGATGGCTGCTTCAATAACACAAGGCCCTCTGAAAACTGATTGGAGAGCTGGTTCAATAATGACAGAAAAGTCGCACTGAATCACAAAAGCTGTGGGAGTTAGTACGCGTCTTCTAACACATGGTTATTAAATGATGCAAAGGGATCACTTCAAAGCATTACAGCTGCTGTTCTTCAACATATGTAGGCAATGTTGTAGCCATTTTGGACCCAGAATATTAGGAAGTTAAGGTAATAGCTTTCACTGGATAGCTTCTTTTGGTGAAAGTATGCATTATACCTTTGATGTATACAGTTAATATTTCCAACAACCTGATCCAAGCCTCCCATTTATTGCTCAGTACATCTTTTAACCCTCCTGCATCACTTGTGGCTGCCACAGACAGAAACACAGCACAGATAAAGAATTCAGAGGTGTCTTATCTAGTAAAATAATATTGTTAGGGGTGTGCTGTCCAGAATTTAGAGCCATGCTGTCCACTAAAATAATAATGATACCATTTAACCAGTAGTTCTGTCAAAGGGCGCCAAAATGCTTTTCTTTTCTTATCTAACATCATGCTGTGTTTGCTATTATATCTGGAAACTAATTAAACTGCTGAAACCTGGAAGACAAATACACACATTCTGGAAATCTTCAAAAGGAGCTTTTATGTGCAATACTATTTTAGAAGCATTCTACAGTATTTTAAAACAAGTCACTTTAGCTTTTAGATGGCTTGTCATAATTTTCCTCCCACTGATTATTTGAAAGTTGAAGAGATTTTTTGATGAGAGATGCTCTTGACACAGACCCCATATTCTGCAGGCTGACAGCAGAAACTAAGAAGGTATATTTAAAGGGAAAATGGAACTTTACTGAATTATGAAACTTTCACTTCCCTTCAAACCTTTTGAGGTATAACCCAAAACTTTTGTTCACTCATCATTCTATAAAAGCAAAGTAAAACCAGTCAATGAGGTTTTCCATCCATCTCTCTCTCACCAATACAAAGTGATGTCCTAGCTGCTAAACAACACACAGTATACATGAAGAACTGATCTATGCTTAAAGAAAACAGTTCAGCTTGGAGGAGGGCTTTCATTTAGTTCCTGCTCATCATCCTGTGGAAAGCAGGTTTGACATTGCAGGAACCCCAATATCTCACAAAAAGAGAGTTTTGCTTCTATGAACCTCTGGGAGGTCTAGAATACTCCGCTCTGGATCCTGGCTGCTACATAGTGCTGTTGAATATCTCAAACCAGCTTTCTAATGTTGAAAGGACTAGGGCTTCTCTTTCTAAGGCCTGCAGGAGGCAATAAAGGAAACATGTGGCAGATGGGAATTGTAGCTGTCAACAAAATCTCCAATGTGCTCATATAAAAAGCCTGCTTTCCTTTTAGAATGGAGATGTGGGCTGCACATAGCTCCCATCTGGGTACTAGCTGACCTCTCACTCTTCATTATGATATTGCTTTATACACCTATCAATTCAGTCTCAAAACTGAGCTAGACACAGTTTCCAGCAAACTGGCTGTTTAGAGAGTTCCTGACTCCAAAGAACAAGAGAATCAGCTTGATAGTTTTTGCTTTTAAAAACAATCTAGTTAAACATAAATTTTGCATAAGCTACTTATAAAAAATTAATTGTGATGATCCTGTTTGTTCTTAGCCCCACCATCAGGTAATGGCATGTGGCTGATCAGCTTGCCAGAGGGATTCAATTTTGGAGACTTAATACCATTTCCTCAGCAAGCTGCAGAGCATGGTAGATACCCTGGAGACCAGGAATAGGACACAGAGTGACCCAGACAAATTGGAGGACGAAGCCAAAAGAAATCTTGTGAGGTTAAATGAGGACAAGTGCAGAGTCCTGACTTGGGATGGAAAAATCCCACGCACTGTTACAGACCAGGGATGGACTGGCTAGGCAGCAGTTCTACAGAAAAGGACATGGGGGTTACAGTGGACAAGAAGCTGAGTATGTGTCAACAGTGTGTCCTTACTGCCAGGAAGGCTAACATCACATTGGGCTGCATTACGGAGCACTGCCAGCAGATCGAGGAAAGTGATTATTTCCTCTGTTTGGTACTTGTAAGGCGAGATTTGGGGTGCTGTGTCCAGTTTTGGGCCCCCTACTGCAGACAGGATGTGGACAAATTGAAGAGAGTCCAGCAGAGGGCAATAAAAATGGTTACGGGACTGGAGCACCTGACTTACGAAGAGACGCTGAGGGAACTGGGCTTCTTTAGTTTGCAGATGGGAGAGTGAGGGGGGATTTGATAGCAGCCTTCAACTACATGAAAGAAAGTTCCAAGGAAGATGGGACTAGGCTGTTCTAAGTGGTGGCAGGTGACACAACTAGAGGGAATGGTTTCAACTTGCAGGGTATAAGGTCTTGGCTGGATATTAGGAAAAGCTTTTCCCCTAGGAGGGCTGTGAAGCCCTGGAATGGGTTACCTAGCAAGGTGGTGGAATCTCCATCCTTAGAGGTTTTTAATGGTGTGGCTTGACAAAGTCCTGGCTGGAATAATTTATTTTGGGTTGATCCTGCTTTGAGTAGGAGATTGGACTAGATAACTTCTGAGGTCCCTTCCACCCCTGGTCTTCTATAATTCTAAGCTTCTTGACAAAAGGCGCTCAGGGTCTTATAATAAAATATTGCAGATGATTCCTGTAAGAAAAATTATATGTAATCTCTTCTGTAGGACAGTGAGAGAGG
>ML682080.1:859403-956638 GCA_007922195.1 Podocnemis expansa | reverse complement strand
GTGCCTCTTTCTGAACTTGAGGGCCAGAGTTAGATTTTTCCCCCACATTCCCCTTTATGTATAGAAAAAGCACATAGGATCTTGCTCAAGAGCGGTGGTAAAAGCATCAACCTGCAGAATAGGAACAGTTATTTCTGAACTATCAGCTGCCCTGTCAATAGAAAAGAATAATTTTATTTTCTCTGAGAATTAAAAAACAATGCATTGGATTGCCCAACTCCCTCCCCCCGCCCCCTCCCAAAACCCAAAACACTCTGGTGCAGTGAAAGGAACAAGATGATGCTGGTCAATTTCATTGCTTCAATGTAACTTTTACTATGCCACTACTGCCATGGAAACTCCAAGCAAACACAAAGGTAGAGGCAGATACTGCAATTTTTCAGAGAATGGCTGGAAAAGCAGGGGTATTATTTGGAGCAGAGTAGTGAAGGGGTCTTCTCTTTAACCAGTTAAAAGGGGCGGGAAAGACACTGGTCCCATTTATACAGCCTATCTAGAGGCTGATACAAAAAATGGACCCTAAACAGGACTTAAGGACAACCTATTGTAAACTTCCCAAGCACCCTAGCTCTTCCTACTAGCTAAAGAAGGCAGAGGGGATGGAATACACTCCTGGCATCGTCTGTGGCTAACGTCCAATTCTGTGCCTAGAAGGTGTCTGGTAAACATTTCAAGCCTTGTCTTACCATACATTTTCAAACACTTTGATTTGTTTGTTTCAAATATCTCAAGAAATGGAGCTTCCAGTGTGAAAAAATTGTTATAGTGAATTCCAATTAGCTGTAGATAACCAAAGGAATCTCCCATCACAATAAAGTCTAGAGCTTCCTGTATAAAGCACCATGATGTGCTGCCATGTTGGGTCACCCAGAAAGCTCTTCCTTAATCTGTGATAGGACTGCAGGTGCTCAGAAAAGAGGAGCTGGGGAAACTATTGTCTTGTTTACTCAAGTAATCAAAACTGTTTTCTTAAACCAAAAAGAGGGAGCAATAGCAGTTGCTGAAAACAGTCAAACCATTCAAAAAGCTATTATGTTCTCGTAAATTATACTTATTACACAGATGATAAAGTACAGTATTCAGTTTATAGGATATGAAGTGAGGAATGAACACTTTATAAGGAGGCCTGGGATTCTCCTCCCAGGGAAATATTTTGACAATATCTGAACACCTAGTGAAATCTTGAAGGTCTATTCCCAAGGCAGAAAAAGTTTCTTCTTTGTTTGTTTGTTTTTTGAAGTAAGTCTTCAGAAGTATTGAAGAAGCCTCTAAGATGATTGACCAGCAACCAGAAGGGATACATGATGTCCATTTGAGTTGGAAAAGTCACTCAAAGCATTCCTTTGATTTGGTGGTGAAATTTTAACCAGGGGCTTATAGGAATGTTTTCCAACACAAGCCTGAGAAAGTATTAGTATAAATAAGAGCCTCTGTCTTTACTTTAATGGGGTCTTAATTTTTTTCCCCTACACAGTTTGTACATACAAGTACACTTTATCACTCGGTATATCCCTTTCCCTACATCAGTGAGTTGGCATCAGAACTTCTTCTACCTCCACATTCTGGAGATTATTCTATAAATGAACATCTCATTGTCAACCTTTTTTTTCCCCTAGCATTCAACCTAATCCAAAGTAAATGGGCTGCAAAGTTATGAAGAATTTGGCCTATAAGCACTTAGGAAATGAACTCAAAATGAGTCATACTTGACAAGGAGTTTGAATTAAAATATTTACTCATTGCTTGTGTCTCTCAATTTAGACAGAAGACTATGAAAAACAAAACCAACCTTTAGATTCACTGTGAATCAGTAGATGTGGCACTAACATTACTTGACTGCCAGACAAAAACAATGAGATAATGATAACAGCCCTTTGCATTACTGAAATTAAAATCAAGTAGATTAAAAACCTTTTATGATTTAAAGAAAAGAAACCTTTTTCTGCACTGATCCTCTAATGGACTTCAACTTCATCCTCCTCTCTGGCTCCTATTAAGGCATCACTGTGTCTTACAAATGCCCTATTGTGCCATCCCATCCTTCCCATTCCCTCAACCAGCTCTCTTCATCTTTACTCCTTTTGGGTTATGTCTTTAGTGCAGGGCTCAGTCTACTCTTGAATTAACTCCTCTAAAGTTAACCTAGAACAAGCCAGAACCATCACTACAAAACAGACACTCAAGCTGAATCATGTTATTGGATTAACTGCAGAGTGAGAGTGTCATTGCTTCCATTCTGTAATTTCCCCATCTTTCAAGTGTCTGTCAAAGTGGGATTTTCTCCCACGAAAACTAATGTGATAAATAAGTCCGTTAGTCTTTAAAAGTGCCACAGGACTCCTTGTTCATAAAGTTATGCTAACTCAAGTTTTAGCCTTTGCTCCCTAGTGGGCCAGCCAACAGAATATCAAGGTATCACAACACATGAGTTAACAATTTTAGTGTGTGGGCAGAATCCAGTTTAGGGGCAACATTCAAGTTGTAGCTTGAGTTAAAGCTGCAGTGAAGACAAGCCCTTAAATATTCCTTCACCTGCCCTGCAAAAATCCTACCAAAATTTACCTTCTCCATCTCATCATTATAATTTGAGCAAATGGAGTCTCTGCTCCCTCCTGGTAGCATGCAGCTTAGGAAAGAATACCAGGAGAAGAATGTCCTGGTTACTGTGAAAACTCTAGACCAGCTTAGGGAGGACAGATATAGCTGGTTAAAGTCATACCTTGTCCTTAAAGAAGATGATATACAGAGGTTCAGAAATGAGGGCCCCAGTCTCTGAGAGTCTTCTGGCTGAATGAATGGTCACCAAGAAGACCACCTCTCAGGACAGATGAACCAAGGAACATGACTCAAACAGGGAAACTGTGAGTCTTCAAAACACTAACTTAAGGTCCCAGGAAGGCAGACGTGGATGCAGCTGGGGTACAGACACTTCAAGAATTGGGACTAAACTGGTTTTGAAGACACTGAGTGGCCATTCACCAGTGACAGAAGGATAAAATTGTGACCAAGTGAACCTGTATGGATTCTATTGCAAAGCCTTCCATCTCCAGGTGGAGCAGACAGTCCAGGAAAAGGGGCTAGGAGGGGCTCATTTGGCAGGACCCTTCCCCAACATTGTGAACCTGTTCCACTTCATGAGATACACTGTTCTGGTTGATGGCTTCCTGCTACTTATAAGTATGGTCTGCTTAAGCATCAAGCAGTTGTACTCTGCCTCACATAGAGGTTTATGGCAGGAGTGGGTGGGTGAGGTTCTGTGGCCTGCATTGTGCTGGAAGTCAGACTAGATGACCACATTTGTCCCTTCGGACCTTAGGGTCCCTGAGTCTATGGTCCTCTACATTGTGAGGTGCAGTCTGGCCCGAAGTGCAAATGAATTACACATCATCTTTTTCATTACAGCATATACACTCATCCGGACAGACCAGAAGCATTGCAGCATATACACTCATCCGGACAGACTGGGAGCACTTGCTGTCTTTAACTGGTGACATGAAACCACACTCACTGAAAAAAATCTGGGAAGTAGGTACTTCTTAGCAATTGTCTTTGAATGTAATATTTTTATTTTGACTGTATTACATCAGAAATTCAAGGCCTGAGCCAAGATCTGGGACCCACTGTACTCAGAAGAAGAGGTTACCCACCTGTAACTGGTGTTCTTCGAGATGTGTTGCTCCTGGACATTCCATTGTACATGTGCATGCGCGTGCACGGATAGCCAGACACTTTTCCTATAGAGCACCCGTAGGGTCAGCTGTGGCATCCTCTGGAGTGGCGCCGTCACGGCTCTCTATACGAGTCACATCTGACCTGCCCCCTCCTCAGGTCCTTCTTAACACCTATTCCGCAGAGGGGAGGAGGGAGGGATGTGGAATGTCCAGGAGCAACACCCCTCGAAGAACACCATTTACTGGTGGATAACCTCTTCTTCTTCTTCTTCTTCTTCGAGTGATTGCTCCTGGTGATTCCACTGTCGGTGATTCACTAGTCTTACCTCTGGTGGTGGGTCGGAATCACAGGCGCACCAACTGCAGAACTGCTCTGCCCACTGCAGCGTCGCCTTGAGCTTGCCAATCAATTGCATAATGCTGCGTGAACATGTGCGCAGACGACCACATAGTCGCTTTACAAACGTCCACAATCAGTACCCCACTCAAGAATGCTGCAGAGGAGACAAACCCTCATAGACTGGGCCTTGATTGCCGGCAGGTCAATCTTAGCCAATGCGTAACATTCGTGAATAAATGAAACTATCCAGGAGGAGAGGTGCTGAGCTGAGACTGGCTCCCCTTTCATTCTGTCTGCCACTGCCACAAACAGCTGCGATGTTTTTCTAAAGGGTTTTGTCCTCTCTATGTAAAAGGCCAAAGCACGGCGAACATCCAGAGTGTGGAGCCTTCTTTCTTTGTCTGAGGCATGCAGCTTTGGATAAAAGACCGGCAAGACAATTTCCTGATTACAGAGGAACTGCGAAACTACCTTAGGATGGAATTCTGGGTGAGGACGCAGTTGAACTTTGTCTCTGAAGAAGACTGCATAGGGCAGGGAGGCCGACAACGCCCAAATCTCTGAAACTCTCCTGGCAGACGTTATTGCCACTAGGAAGGTTACCTTCCACAAAAGAACAAGCAGCGAGCAGGCAGCAAGTGGCTTGAACAGGGGCCCTGTGAGTCTCGAGAGGACCAGATTGAGGTCCCACTGTGTGAGCAGAGAACACACCACTGAGAAGACCCTCTCTAAACCTTTAAGAAAATGCTTCGCCAAGGGATCGGCGAAGATGGAAGCTTCGCTTGCCTTCTCGTGGAACACCGAAATTGTTGCAAGGTAGACTGATGGAGAACAAGGACAGGCCTCAGGCTTTGAGACCCCAGAGAAAGTCTAGGATGGTTTGAACCAGTGCTCGATGGGGCATGAGATCCCTGCTGAGTGCCCAGTCCACAAACTTGCCCCACTTGCCTTTGTACGACACCTTCATCGAGAGCTTTGTACTGTTGAACAAGACCTTCTGGACCTGCACTGAACACTGCAACTCCCTGCCCCTTAGCCATGGAGGTTCCATGCACAAAGATGTAACGATCTCAGATCTGGCTGGCGCAGACCCCTTTGGTCCTAAGAAAGCACATCCGGCAGTGTTGGCAACTCTATTGGCTCGCTGACCGAGAGACACAGCAGAGTCGTAAATCAATGTTGCCTCAGTCATGATGGGGCTATCAAGATGATTGAGGCACAATCCTGTTTGAATTTCAAGAGGACTTTCAAGATCAACGGAGTCAGGGGGAATGTGTAGCAGGCCATCCCCATCCAAGATATCTCGAAAGCATTCACAATCGATCCCGGGCACTGCCCCCTGAACGAACATAACTCTGTGCACTTGTTGTTCTGATTGGACACAAAAACATCGACTTAGGAGTAACCCCACAGATGGAAGATGGGCCTCAACACCTCCCACTTGACGGACCACTCGTGAGTTATGAATTTCCTGCTCAACGAATCCGCAAGGAGATTGTGCTGGCTGGGCAGATATGAAGCCACTAGGTGAAATGACTGGTGAATGCAGAAGTCCCTGTCCGTTGTAATACATTGCAGCAGTGTTGTCTGTAAGCACTGACGCTACTCTGCCTTTCAGCTTCTGGAGAAACACCTGACAGGCGAGGCAGACTGCTCAAAGCTCCTTCACACTGATATGCAGGTTCAATTTGCTGCCTCTCCAGAGGCCTTGGGTTGCGAGGGGACCAAGATGAGCTCCCCACCCCAACTCCGATGCATTCGTCCAGCCTTTGACACACATTCTGTTTGAGGCACCACCAGTCCAGAGACCTTAGCACACCCATAGGGATGGTGACCATACCGTCAATATCGTCTCTTGTGGGCTGGTAGATGGACGCCAGCCACATCTGCAGCAGACGCAACCTCAAGCGGCCGTCCCTCACCTCATGGGTGCACACTGCCATGAACCCCAGCAGGTGCAGGCACAAGCAAATTGAAGTGTGCGGGAACTTCTGGAAGTCTCTTTTAAGGGACCTGATACTCTCGAACTGAGACTGCAGAAGGGAAGCTCTTGCCAATTTCAAGTCTAACAAAGCTTCCATGAACTCTATCTTTTGAGTTGGAATGAGGGTCGACTTTTGTACCTTGACCGTAAGACTGAGGCATCGGAAGGTGCTCTGAATCGTGTCCAAGTGATGGACAACTTCATCCCTCAACCGGCCGCAAACCAACCAGTCATCCAGGTAGGGATACATTGGATGTTGGAACACCTGAGGAAAGCTGCAACCACCGCTAGGCACTTTATGAAAATGTGTGGAGCGGCTGCCAGCCCAAAAGACAGGATGAAGAACTGGAAATGACTGCCACCGACTACAAATCGCAGAAATCTCCTCTGTCTGGGAATTATGGAAATATGAAAATAGGTATCCTGAAGATCGAGGGTGGCGAAGAGGATCAGGGATGGTGTAGGCCGCTTGCTGAATAGGGCAGGCATCCTTGTGACAGAGGATGAGGAAAAAGCTGAAGTGCTCAATGCTTTTTTTGCTTCAGTTTTCACGGGCGGGGTAAGCTCCCAGCCCACTACCATGGGTGTGGCAGATGGGAGAGAAGACGACAGGCCCTTGGTGACGGAAGGTCAGGTTAGGGACTGCTTAAAGAAGCTGTATGTGCACAAGTCCATGGGGCCGGACCAACTGCATCCAAGAGTGCTAAGGGAATTGGCTGATGAGATAGCAGCACCGCTGGCCGTTATCTTTCAAAACTCATGGAGAACGGATTGGAAAAAAGCAAATGTAGTGCCTATTTTCAAGAAAGGGAAAAAGGAGGATCCGGGGAATTACAGACCTGTCAGCCTCACCTCAATCCCTGGCAAAATTATGGAGCATATTCTCAAACAATCCATCCTCAAACACTTAGAGGAAAATAAAGTGATCAGGAACAGTCAGCATGGATTTACCAAGGGTACATCATGCCTGACCAATCTCATCTCCTTCTATCATCAGATGACTGGTTTTCTGGATGCAGGAAGAACCGTTGCTGTGATATGCCTTGATTTTAGCAAGGCTTTTGATACAGTTTCCCACAGCATTCTCATTGGCAAATTAAGGAAGTATGGGTTGGATAGGTGGACTATAAGGTGGATAGAAAACTGGCTAGATCAACGGTTTCAGCGGGTAGGAATCAATGGTTCCATGTCTAGCTGGCAGCCAGTCAAGTGGTGTGCCCCAGGGGATCAGTCCTGGGGCCGGTTCTGTTCAACATTTTCATCAATGATCTGGATGATGGAATAGACTGCACTCTCAGTAAGTTTGCGGATGACACCAAGCTGGGGGGACCAGTAAACATGTTAGAGGGCAAGGACAGGATTCAGGGAGACCTAGATAAATTGGAACAGTGGGCCAATAGAAATCTTATGAAGTTCAATAAGGACAAGTGTAAAATCCTGCATGTGGGACAGAAAAACCCCATGCACTGCTACAGGCTGGGGAACATTCAGCTAAGTAGCAGCAGTGTAGAAAAGGACCTGGGGGTCAGGGTGGATGGGAAGCTGGATATGAGTCAGCAGTGTGCTCTTGCTGCCAAAAAGGCCAATGGCATACTGGGCTGCATCAAAAGAAGTATTACCAGCAGATCAAGGGATGTGATCATTCCCCTCTATTCTGCACTGGTGAGGCCACATCTAGAATACTGTGTTCAGTTTTGGGCTCCCCACTACAAAAAGGACAGGGACATGCTAGAGAGAGTTCAGAGGAGAGCAACCAAAACGATTAAAGGGCTGGAGCACAAGCCCTATGAGGAAAGACTGAAAGCATTAGGCTTATTTAGTCTGCAGAAGAGAAGATTGAGGGGGGATTTGATAGCAGCCTTCAACTACTTGAAGGGGTGCTCTCAGGAAGATGGAGCTTGACTGTTCTCGGTAATAAAAGAGGACAGAACGAGGAGCAATGGTCTCAAGTTGCGGTTAGGGAGGTTGAGGCTGGATATTAGAAAAATCTTTTTTACTAGGCGAGTGGTGAAGGCTTGGAATGAGCTGCCAAGGGAGGTGGTGGAGTCTCCATCTTTGGAGGTGTTTAAGGCCTGGCTGAACAAAACCATGACTGGGATGGTTTAGTGGGAGTGGTCCTGCCTCTGGCAGGGGGTTGGACTAGATGATCTATGAGGTCCCTTCCAATTCTATGATTCTATAAAGCTTTAGTGGTTCCCATATCACAACCCACAGAGAAGAACAGAAGTGTATGCAGATAAGCAGTTTTGCTGGCTTCACAAAGGTTTAAGATGTGACTTTGAAGATAAGATTATTATTTAAAAAGAAATGTACCCATTTGAACTAAAACATGATATTGTATACTATTATTGGGCAAGAACAAGAACAAACCAAACAAAATAATCTTTAAAGAGGAGGCTGATTAGTTGAAAAATGTGTTAACAGATATTGGTAGAAATCTAGATACCCACTTGAAATGAAATTGAAATGGTTAAGTATCCTTGAAATATTCAGTAGAGTTTCAATTAATAAATTACAAATCGTGGTCTTCATTGTGACAGTTTCCATCTGTGCTGTTCTACAACACAATCTGCCATCCAACTGGCTGAATAGTATTAGCGCAGGTTTTGAAGAGAATGGCCTGCAGGCCTTGCTGGAGTTAATGTGCTGCAATAAGTGAAGCTATGCAACAGTTAATGTGCTTTATAGAAAGAACGAAACAGGAAATTCAAGCATTAGTGTTACATAAGTTCTTGGCAGAGATTCATTTGATCCATTAATCAATTAATGTCTCTGCAAAGAGACAAAAATAATTCAATGTTCTTGTTGATCTGTGCCATAGGTAAAATTTCCACTGGTAGTTTTGGAATTAGATTCTGTACTTTTATTTATATAAACAGTCACATTAACTTGAAACTACTTGCATATATTCTTCTCATGCAATATCTCCAAATCAGTGGCACTGCTATGGGCACCGTTTCCTCAAGTCCCATCCCAAAACACCTCTTCTTTACCTACGCTACATTGGTGACATCTTCATCATCTGGACACATGGCAGGGATGCTCTTGAAGATTTTCACAGAGACTTCAATAATTTCCACACCACCATCAAATTGAGCCTGGAACACTCCACACAGGAGATCCACTTTCTGGACACTACAGTACAAATCAGGGATAGACGCATCACCACCACTCTATACCGAAAACCTACTGATTGGTATAGTTACCTACATCCTTCGAGCTTCCATCCTAAACACACCACACGATCCATTGTCTACAGCCAAGCCCTAAGATATAACTGCATCTGCTCTGATCCCTCAGACTGAGACAGACATCTTGAGGATCTCTATCAAGCATTCTTGAAACTACAGTACCCACCTGGGGAAATAAGAAAACAAATTGACAGCGCTAGACGGGTTCCCCGAAATCATCTACTACAGGAGAGGCCCAAGAAAAAATGCAACAGAACACCACTAGTCACCACATACAACCCCCAAGTCAGACCTCTGCAACAGATCATTAGGGACCTACAGCCTATTCTAAAAGATGATCCCTCTCTCTCTCAAGCCTTGGGAGATAGACCGCTCCTTGCTTGTAGGCAGCCACCCAATCTTAAACAGATACTCACCAGCAACTACAGATTTAACAACAGAAGCATTGAAGCAGGCACACACCCTTGCAACAAACCACGCTGCCATGTCTGCCCACATATCTGCACAACAGATACCATCATAGGCCCTAATCAAGCCTGCTACTCCATCAAAGGCTCATTTACCTGCTCATCCATTAATGTGTTCCAAGCCATCATGTGCAAGAAATGCCCCAACACCTTATATATTGGACAAACAGGACGATCACTGCGTAAAAGGATGAATGAGCACAGAGCTGATATCAGAAATCACAGAACAAAGAAACCAGTTGCTGAGCACTTCCATCTTTCTAATCACTCGATGATGGATTTGTTAATGACTGTCGTCAAGGATGTGGCTGGGACATCAAGACTTCAAAGAGAAACAGCTGAACTTGAATTAATATGCAAGTTAAATTCTGTGAAAGTAGGACTTAATCGAGACTATGGGTTCTTTTCCCATTACAAAAGGTAATTTGACTTCAGGCTTCCCATGGTTTGAACCCAACAACTGCTCTGATTTGCTGTTACTGTATGACCTGATCCTACGTTTTACACCCCCTTGCATTTAGTTTCATTCCTTTCTGTAAGTTCACCCATCTTCGAAGCATCTGAGGAAGTGGGATTTTCTCCCACGAAAGCTCATGCAAAAAATAAATCTGTTAGTCTCAAAGTGCCACATGACTCCTTGTTGTTTTTTTTTTCTCATGCAATGTCACTAAATAAGGTGTTTCTTTCTGAAGAAGTTTTATATTTTACAGTACAGATTTTTTTCTTGTCAAAGCTCAGTGGTATCAAAATGGAGGAAATTGGTTAGAGAATTCAGAGAAGAAAACTTGAACTTATATTGATCCACAATGATCTGGGAATTAGGTGAAAATCTAAATAACATGGACAACAAGTATCACTTGCTGTCAGACTGTACAGCACCGCCACAGCAGCCAACCTAGCCTAAAAATGTAACAATGCAAACAACTGGGTCTTCTAAGTGTCTTGGCCAGTCCAATTGGCTAATATTCTTTCTAATATTATTGACAATTCAGTTCCTGCTTGTTTTCTTAACCAGAGGTGTCATTAATTGAGACGAAAATACCACTTTTGACTCTGAAATGAAAAGTAGCATTAATGGAAATTTTCCTTTATGAACAGAATTTAACAGAGAAAAGTAGATCAGTTATATCCCATTACATCAGAGTCAGCAACTCCTTCTACACAGGATTAAAACCACTGAAAGCATGTCACTGTTCAGTGATACAAGAGCTGGAAAAGAATCACGTGGCCCACAATTAATTCTATAACTCAAAACTGTGGCCTACAACAAGTTCCACAATAGACTACAGTATGTGTACAAAGTCATTTCCTATTCCTATTTACATTGATGTTGAGCTTCAGTATCATCTGGGTTCTTTATAACAGGATTGTCAGAGAGCTGATATGCCCCACTATGGGTATCGGCTCATGTACATGGGGAAGGTGGAGAAAAAGGCCATGGGTTCATGCCCACCCTAATAGGTTTGCTTCTAGGATGGTCCCTTTGCTGGGATCACTCTTTCTTTGGGGTAGCATGGCCTAACAGTCCAAGTTAGTAGAGCACCCCTGTGGTCAGGGTCATGTGGTCTAGTAACCAGAGCCAATAAAGCTACCCCATTTGTCCGGACAGTGTGGCCCAATGGCCAGAGTCAGTGAAGCAGGCCACTTTGACAGGGCAGCACAGTCCAATGGTCATGAAAAGCAGCCTCCTTTCATGGGGCAGCACAGGCTAATGGCAAAAATCAGTAAAACCTGACCTAACGTTCTGTTGGGATAGTGGGGCACTCTCTAAGGAGGTGCGGCACCCAGGGTAGGGGGGTTCAGGGCTACCCTCCTCCCCTGTGCATGGCCCTGTCAGCACTAGGAATATTTGGCACTGAGTCAGCAGGGCTCCACCTGAAACGCACTGATGGTGACTCTGCTTCTCCCTCTTTTACATGCCATGGGCTCCCAAGGCTACTTCCTGCCATGTCATTGTTGGTGACGCTCCAAGATCCTCCTGGATCTCTGGGGTACCCCATCTGTGTGGCCCAAAGGCTCTTGCCTAGTAGCTTGGGCTCCGGCTGTGACTTGGCAGCATTTGGCTTAGCCCATGGCATCTGTAGCGATTGCCTGAAGAGAGTCAGCAATGCATTTTCTCCCTGGTCAGCAGCCCGCCTCCACTGAGCTGATTTGCTGCCTTTTAGAACCCCCTTCCTGGCTGATCACGCCCAGCAAAACCCTTGCTAGACTAATGCAGAGCTGATATGCCCTGTCACAAGGACAGATCAGCATTTCACTATACTATATGTCCCATTGCTATTATACTATGCTCACCTTCCCATATTCTCTATTTTTACAGATTAGCCCTCCAGCTTTTCAATGATCATCAAAACTATTAAAATGGGATCACAAAAGGCCCAAACAATCAAATCATATGGCATTCATATAAGTCAAAATGGAACAGTTTAATATTAAAACTTTCAAAGACAGACAGTAAAATTCTGATATCCTAATTTTCAATACTGAGACTGTGAGAAGAGAAAACTTCTCAAGATGAATGTGTCTTTCTGACAAGGATGAGTGAATACAGCATGGTACTAACTTAATTCGGTCTTAAAACTATAATGATGGTGTCCTTGCTCAGTACTGTATGAAACCAGAGCCCTCGATTTTATTTAAATTATGTCCCCTCAACTTCGCTTTTCCTCCCATTTTTCTTTTATTTGGCTTCATTCTTGCCAACATGAAAAACATGATGACTTTTGCGAAAGATAGAGTGGTATTAACAGCCGTTTCTTCAGTGGTCTGGCTAATTATACATACAGGTTACTGCTATTTCAGTTCTCTCATGAATTCTGATTTTGGTGTTCAGAACTGATGAGATGAAGGAAGAGAAAGATCAGGCTAATCGCAGATCTGTCAAAACTATAACAGTATTGCAGTGGCTTTTGGTAAAACCACTCTGTCAGCATAACAGTAAAGCCATATTGAAACTATAGAGATAACACCACTGAACAGAAAAGCCTAGGAGCCCAATCAGCCAGACCAAAATGAGTAACTTCTGAAGTCATCAGAGTGCTGCAGAAAGTTTTACATCAGGCTTAGGATCAATCACCATCAACGGATACCTTAAAAGTACTCCATAAAATATGAACTCAGAAGAAGTTACAGCCTTTAAATGACAGTGCTGGTTCTGCAATTTAATGTTAGGCAAAATAAATAAGATAGGGCTGATCTGACAAGGTGCTGAGTAGCTCAGCTCCCATTCAAGTGAATGAGTGCTGAGGATAGTCAGTACTCTACAAAAGCTGAGTTTTCAATAAATAAGTACCTGTAGACTATAACAAAATCTATGGATAAAATCAGAAAATGTATTATCTGTACATAAACATAATCTTTACCTAACCATTGTCTGTCAGTGACTCTTCTACTAAGAGAATATTTATTTACTTATTTAACATTTTTCCACCCATGGTGAATCCAAATGGAATAGTCAAGCACATCCACAAACAATTAGTTTGGTATCAATTTGGTTTTAAATTGGTTAAATGAAAGATGCATACAAATGGATACTCACACTATATGAGCAAGATCAAGTGGCTTCTCCGGCTGTTCAGGAAATACAGGATGAGGGGGTTCTCTAGTGGGTACACAACCAAGAGATTTACTAATTGCATGGCTCAGCTTCTTTGCAGGTGATTTCTGTTTTTTAAAGAAAGTAAAACAATGAGTAAATCAATCTGTGCAATGAAAGAGAAAAGAAATTCAAAAAATAGCCAACATCAGAAAATAAGGAAAATCTTTGTTTAAATATGATGTATAGCAGATTAGTGCAAAGTTTACAGTTTCTGAAGCTAGTAAAATTCAACCCCTGTAAACAGGGTGAATGGCTGAATTAATCTCTGCATTCTTATTGGACTGGAATTTTGAAAGATGGTAGATGCTTTCATTAGACTGCTAAATTCAAGAAATATCTCCTGTGTGAACTCTAACCTTTCCATCAGCTTCACACCAAATGGCCATCAGTCTTTGTCATGGTATTTCAGCTATCCAAGTTGCCTATTGAGATCTAATTTTAAGTTGATGGTATCAGGTTTTAATAGGGATGTTTCTTGGCTTTTAAACATGATTGTTGCCTCTATTACCCTCCCTATCTGTTGTTCCACTCAGTTTGAATCAACACAACTTGTTTGATTTGTTGAAGTAATCTGACCTGATTCTGGGAGGTAGCCATGTTAGTATGTATACAGCAAAAACAATGAAAGTCCTGTGGCACCTGTAATTCAGGTCACAACAAAAGTCTTGTGGCATCTTAAAAACTAACAAATTTTATCAGGCATAAGCTTTCATGGACTCCAACCCACTTCATCAGATGAAAAGTTTATGACTGAAGAAACTTGTTAGTCTTCAAGGTGCCACAAGACTTTCATTGTGACCTGAATTGCATTTCACTGCATTTATCCCTCCTTCCTGTACTTTTTGTAAAATGCTTGAAAATGAAAAAGTGGGACCTCTCTCACAAAAGCTCATGCAATAAATGAATTTGTTAGCCTTTAAAAGGTGCCACAAGACTCCTTGTTTGTTTTGCTGAACTAAAGTAAACACAGCTACCCTCTGGAACTCTACATTACTTTTATGGTAGCATGTTTCCTGAAATGTCATATTGTGTACAGATATGAAACATGCTCCCAAATGTATTTCACATGGCTCAGTTGGGGGCGTAGAAACAGAGCTGGGTTCACACACACGCAGTGAAGGAATGCACGCAAGAACAATGTCAATCAAGTACCTGGGCAAGAGAGGGAGGATTCATCTGACCACGCCGGGGGTGGGGGGGGGGGCACAAGAGAGTTTGAAAAGAAAAAAGACACACTTTGAATGAGAGAGAGGCTCTTTGCCACAAGTTTCCATCCCCTAAGCAACACTAAGAACTGAGCACTGCCCACAGGAGAAGTGGCTGACACTGGTTAAAGATCATCACAGCCAAATCTATGTGGGTAAGCTAGACGTGGACTGTAATAGCAATCTTAGTTCAGAATGCGAGTTATCTCCTTGGCTGATTACCTGATTTTTGCATTGATTTGACAAATATACTCACTTAAAATCACGTTTTAATCAATAAACTTACGATTGCTCTATCTAGAGCAGTACAGATTTTGGAAAGAGAGTGTTAAGTATGAAAGCCTGACTGAGAGCAAAGCTAATGCACATTGATTTCTTTGTTAAATTGTCAGACTGGTGTAAACGAGCTTGCAAGGCCCAGTGGATGTGCACTGAAACTTGCAAGACAGAAGTTCCTTGAGTTGCACCTGGGGGTTGGAAGTGCTCAATGGGGGCCATACCTTGAGGCTGGTAGGAGCACTCTTCCGCTTCCTGACAGACTGATTACATGCTGCGTGCTGGGCACGAGCTGACCCAGGAGTGGGGGCTCACACAGCAAGATGAGGTAAGTCAGGGCACTGGAGTAGAGAATTGGAGGGCATAGTGGTACACCAGTCCAGTCTTCAGGAGGGAAATGTCACATGTACACTTTAAAATTAATGTGGCATTAAGAGAGGCATAAATGATAGATAGGCTTCTAAATCACTGAAAATAAGACCTAAGACATCTTTGAAGCTATAACCCAAGACAACTAGAAGGATGAAAAGATAGACCAGCATAAAGTAAGAAGTGCTATGACCAGGGGTTAAAGTATAATTTGGTCGGTCCCGGAACCCTCCCCAATACCGGCTCCCAGAACCCACCCCCTGCCCCCATACCCACCCCCCCTACGCAGGCACGCACGCAGAGAGCCCCCCATCACACAGAGCCACCCCTAGACAGACAGACAGACAGACAGAGACACAAAACCCCCAGCACTCTGCCCCAAAGCCCTTAGCTGGGCTGTTTGCAGGCTAGCTGACCAGCTGGAAGCTGCTTCCAGCCACAAGCTGCTCCACCCTGCAGGGGGAGAGTCACACACTCCCAGCCTACTGCAGCTCTCTGCTGGCTGGGCTTAAGGTGGAACAGGGCTTAAGGCAGTGCCACTGGAACGCTTCGTTCCGGCTGCTCGTGCTATTTTTAAGGGGCCCTGGAACGCACTATTCTGCTGCCTTTCTCTATTTTTAGGGGCCCTGGAAGGCTGCCAGCCTGAAAATAGGGAGCCCCGGAACTTCGTTCCAGTGCGTTCCCCCTTGCTTTAACCCCTGGTTATGACTATCCTAGATACAAATCTGAGTACTACAGAGAGCAATCATTTGGATGAAATTACTAAAACGTGGCTGGATAATTGACTTAAAGACCTCATTTAACAAGCAGTTATCAGTAGTTTGCTGTCAAACTGGGAAGACATATCTAGTAAGATGCTTCTGGGTCCTGTTCTGGATCTAGCACGATTCAATATTTTCATAAATGACTTGGATAATGGCGTGGAGAACATGCTTGTAGAATCTGAGGAGAATGCTAAGCTGGCAGGGTAGCAAGCACTTTGGACGACAGGAATAGAATTCAAATGGCCTTGGAGTACTAAGTACTACACTGAGGACAATAAAAATCAAAGTCAAATTACAAAATGGGAAATACTACTACACAGCAGTACTGCTATAAATGGTCCAGAGGTTACAGTAGATCACAGATTTAATATGAGCCAAGATTGTTATGCAATTGAGGAAAAAAAACGTTATTCTGGGTTTATTAAAAGGAGTGTTATATGTAAGACATGGAAGGTAACTGTCTCACTCTCCTCAGTACTGAGCACAATTTTGGTCACAACAAGTTAAGAAAACTATATACAAATTGGACAGAGTTCAGAGAAAAGCAACAAAAATAATGATAGGTTTAGAAAACCTGACCTTTGAAGAAGGGTTAAAAACACTGAATATGTTTAGTCTTGAGAAGAGAAGACTTCAGAGGAACTAATAAATAGTCTTGAAATGTGTTAAGGGCTGTTACAAAAAGGATAACAAATGACCACTATCAATTGACAACTTAAGGCAGGACAAGAAGTAATGGGTTTACTCAGAGAGAGACTTTTATTGGATATTCAGCACTTGAATAGGCTTCCAGTTGGAAGCTGTAAAAACCCTGTCAATGGAGATTTTTAAGAACAATTAGACAAACACCTTTTAGTGACTAAGCATAGTCCAGACCTGCCTCAGCACAAGGGATTGGAGCTGATAACTTCTCAATGTCCTTCCCAGCCCTGTATATCTATGATTTTATAATCATCTCTAAGACAAATTCCTCTTTAAAACACTCCAATTTGTAATTGCATTATCATCTCCCTTTCTCCCCCATATTTTCTCCCTGAGGCCACTCCTTAAATATCTGACTTATCACACGTAAGCATATATGCAAGCTCCATTTTCTGAAGACATAACAATAAGAATGATTTTGTCAGATGAGCACTGTGTAAATTTTTGTAGTCTTAAATATCTTATCAGAGCACCATTCAACATTTATGTAAACCATTTAACAGAAAAACATAAGGGAAAGAAGCTCCTTGGCAACTTGTAGATTGTTGCTTTTTCCACATAGTGATGATTTTAGTCTAAGTTTTAGTGTTCTAATTAATAAAAATGATCACAGCAGATAATGTTCTCCCTTCCAGCTGTCAATATTCAGAAGACACTACTTACTAATGTATTCCAGTAAAACAAACAAGGAGTCTTGTGGCACTTAAAAGATTTTTTTAACAATTATTTTGGTGCAACTGTAGGAAATAGCAATTTCCTAAGTCCACCAGAGGTGCATAATCCTCATAAAATTAAAAAGCATCCTCAGACATTCTCAAGAATGTAGGATCTTCCTTGAAGGAGCTGAATTTCATTTGCTTGAGGCAGGAAGTAATTCTCACTGTCTTCAGGGTACAGTGGCCTTGGGGGTTGGTGTCACAACCCATACATGCAAAGAGCATCTTTCATGAAAAAAGATGCAGAAAGTCTTGATTGACTAAAATTACAGCTTTCTTTCTAATTAGAAAAGTTTCCTTCTGAATAGTCTTGTGGAACAATTGATGAAGGTCATTGCATCGTCAGGGTAGTAGGTTAGATATGTTACTGGACAATTTCTTTTCTGGAGAAAACTGATAAGTTAGGCGACAATGAAGGAATTTTTTAAATTTAAAAAGCAATTTGAAAGAAATCAGTCAAGCATCTGTTAGAAAGTAAACAGTAACATCTAGTCATTATGTAAAGAACATGCTGTGCACCTGGACCCTCCCTCTCACCTACCAGTTTGATACGTCTCCAAAACCCTTTCACTTACTGCTGGCTATAGAACTGTTCACTTCCCTTAATCTACCAAAATTATGTGAACATAAAAAACTGTGAACTAATAAGATATGTGCTTAATTGTATCATTCAATCACACTGCTTTTAGCTGTTTCTCTTACTCCTCCCCCTCCCCCTTGTCCATATGTTGCTTACTTAAGACTGAAAGTTCTTTGACGCATAGACATTGTAGTAAATGGAGGTTACTCACCTTCATGCAGTAGCCGAAGTTCTTCAAGATGCGTGTTCCTGACATGTTCCATTTAAGGTCTTTGTGCGGCACTGCACCCCAGAACGGAGATTTTTTTCCGAGCAGTGGCTCTGTTGTCAGGGAGAGATAGAGGCGATGATGATTGGCTGTGGGGCTTCCCGCCCTGCTGATGTCATCACTCTGATCTCCCCGCACTCCTCAGTTCCCTTGTACCGCAGAGGCCTGATGTGATATAGACGGAAGGAACCTCTGAAGTAGAGGGGAGGAGGGTGGGTATTGGAGCATGTCAGGAACACACATCTCAAAGAACTTCGGCTACTGCACGAAGGTGAGTAACCTCCATTTCTTCATCGAGCAGTGTTCCTGACTGCTCCATGTAAGGTGAATACATAGCAGTTTCTGTGCTTGGAGGTGGGTACTTCGAGTTATCAGTCACGGGCCAAATTCAGGACTGCTCATCCCAGAGCAGTGTCCATAGCCGCTATGCGATCTAAGGCATAATGCTTAGCGAAAGTCTCTGTTGATGCCCATGTAGCAGCTTGGCATATCTCATGTAGAGGTACTCGTGTGAGAAATGCAACTGAAGATGACATGGATCTGGTGGAGTGAGAACAAATGTTCTGTGGAGGAACCAACTGTGAGACTGTATATGCGGTCTGGATACATGTCAAAAGCCAGTGGGATATTCGCTGCTTGGAAATAGCCTGACGCTTAGACTGCTCTGCAATTGACACAAAGAGTCTAGAGGTTTTTCGAAACGTTTTGGTCCGTTCAATGTAGAACGCCAACGCTTGTCTTACATCCAGAGTATGTAGTACCATGTCGTGTGACGTGGTGTGAGGTTTTGGGCAAAAAACTGGAAGGTGAATAGTTTGATTGAGGTGAAAGGTAGACGATACTTTGGGAACAAATTTAGGATGTAATCTTAAGAAGACCTTGTCTTTGTAAAAGATGGCATATGGTGGATAAGCCATGAGAGCAGCAATTTCGCCTACGCGTCGAGTGGAAGTTATTGCTACCAGAAAGGCTACTTTCATTGATAAGTGTAAGAGGGATGTAGTAGCAAGCGGTTCAAAAGGGGGTCTTGTCAAAGCTTTTAATGCTCTCGTGAGGTCCCACGGGGTAGTCGGGGGACGCACGTGTGGGAATAGGTTTTGTAAACCCTGCATGAAACTTTTTACCATCCAACGAGCAAACAACGAATTGTCAAGTGGATCATGAAAGGTAGAGATAGCCGCAAGATGAACCCTAATGGAGCTTATTGATATGTTGTTCTGTTTCAGGTCCATGAGGTATTCAAGGACTCGAGGGATCAGAGTTGTAGAGGGATCAAGTGACTGCTGGGCGCACCAGGAGGAGAACCGGCGCCATTTGCACAGGTAAGTATTCCTGGTGGAAGGTTTTCTACTATTTAGTAGAATGTGTTGAACGGCGTGTGAGCATCATAGCTCTAGACCAGTGAACCATCTAGGTTCCACGCTGTCAGATGAAGTCTGTTCAGGTGGGTATGTAGTTGTGTCCCGTTGTTTTGTGAAAATAGGTTCGGTAGAAGAGGTAGCGTGATGGGTGGTGCTTTGGACATAGCCTTGAGCAGGGTATACCACGTCTGATGGGGCCATGCCGGTGCTATGAGCAGCACCATTGCTCTGTCCTCCTGGATTTTCCAGAGGGTTTTGAGGATCATTGGAATTGGAAGAAACGCATACAGTAGACCCCGTCCCCAATGTAAGAGAAACACATTGCTGCTGGATCTGTGGCCAATTCCTGCACGGAAGCAATAATGCTTGCACTTTGTTGTTGTTTTCGGAAGCAAAGAGATCCCTGGCGGGAAACCCCCAGCGGAGGAAGATGTCGCGTAGGACATTGTCACGGATTTCCCACTCGTGCTGAGTCGGGAAGGAACGGCTTAATGCATCTGCTAATGTGTTGTCCTTGCCAGGTAAGTATTCCGCAATACGGTAGATGTCGTGGTGTATACACCAGTTCCAAAGGGTCATTGCTTCTAAGCATAGACTTGTAGACCTGGTTCCCCCTTGTCGGTTGATGTAAAACATACATGTTGTCTGTGCGGATCTTGATGTGTTTGCTGGCCATGGTGGGAAGGAAAGATTGGCAGGCTCGTCAAACTGCCCTGAGTTTGAGAAGGTTTACGTGGAGGAGAGTTTCTGCATGCGACCACCTGCCTTGAGCTGTTTGATGTTGAAGGAAAGCTCCCCAGCCAATGAGAGAGGCGTCGGTGGTGGTGGTGAGAAGTGGCTGTAATAAAAGGAAGGGAATGCCCTGTAACAAATTGTTTGGATCCTTCCACCAAGACAGGGTGTGCTTGATGTAAGCTGGGATGGTTAATAGTCTGTTGCTGGACCGGTTGAAAGGGCAACATTGCGAAAGAAACCACAGCTGGAAAGGACGCATGCAAAGACGGGCAACTCTGACCAGATACGTTGTTGCTGACATGTGTCCCAACATTTTCGCACAGGTACAAGCTGGAATGATGATGTATTTCTGGATTAAGAGGACAAGTTGAGTGATCTTGTGAAATCTGTCGAGAGGCAGAAATGCCCTCGCTATAGAGGTGAGTATATTCGTGTCCCTATAAAATGGATCTCCTGCACGGGCCTTAGTGATGACTTTTTGTAATTTATGTTTAGGCCTAAGGACAGGAACAAAGTTCAGGTAAATCGTACTGCCTGTTGAGCCTGTACACGTGTGGAAGCCATCAGGAGGAAGTCGTCGAGGTAAGGAAATATGTTGATGTGATGCTTTCGGAGGAGAGCAGCTACTGGAGCCATGAGTTTGGAAAAAACTGTGGGTGCTGTGCATAGTCCGAAAGGGAGTACGCTGTACTGATAATGTTTTGCGAGGAAGATGAAAAGTAGGAATCTCCTGTGGGCAGGAAGGATGGGAACATGAAAGTAAGTGTCCCTGAGGTCAAGAGAGGCCAACCAATCTCCTTGGTGTAGAGAAGGAAGAATGGTGTTTAGAGTCACCATTTTGAACTTTTTCACTTGAATGTACTGGTTGAGAAGTCTCAGATCTAAAATCGGTCTCCAACCCCCTGTTTTTTTCTCTGTGAGGAAATACGGGTAATAACAGCCTTTTCCTCACTGTTGTTTCGGTACTTCCTCGATTGCTCCAATATATAGGAGGTGGTGGATTTCCTCCTGAAGGAGCTGTACATGTCTGGGGTCCCTGAAAAGGGACGGGTTAGGGTATTGGGATTTGGGGCGTGAAATAAAAGGTATGGAATAGTCCCTTTGAATGATCTCTAGCACCCATTTGTCGGATGTTACTCTTTGCCATTGATGAACAAAGGGGTGGAGTCTGTTTTTGAATATTAGATGTTGTAATGGTGACTGTGGTTGATGGTTTATTAGATGGCTGGCAGCTCTCTTGACCAAGCCATCAAAAGTGTTGTCTAGATTAAGGGGTTTGCATAGTGTGCAAGGTCTGATTAGCTTGTTTCCTGCGAGGCTGGCGAGACTTCAATCGGAAATTATCAAAGCATCGATTAGGTTGAGTCTGTGATAGCCTGGAATTGTAGGTTTGAGTCTTGGGAAACCTTCTGTTTGAAGCTGCCGGTGGGTAAATACCCAGTGCATGCAAGGTAGCGTGAGAGTCCTTTAGGCCGTGCATTACCTCATCAGTCTTCTTTGAGAATAAATTATCTTTTTCAAAAGGGAGGTCTTCAATTGTGGATTGCATCTGTCTGGGTAGATCAGCAGAATGAAGCCAAGACGCGCGTCTCATGATGACTGCCGTACCAAGTGTCCTGGCAGCAACATCTGCTCCATCTAAAGATGCCTGGAGGGCTGTTCTCACGACAAGATAACCTTCTGAGATTAATGATTTAAAGTGTTCGCGTTTATCATGCGGTAAGTCTTTGGCGAATTCCATGACTTTATAGGCGGTGATCATAGTTAGAGAATAATGCAGTATAGTTTGCTATTTGAATTTGCAGTGCTGCAGAGGTGTAGACCTTCTTGCCCAGTGCATCCAGTTTTTTATCATCCTTGTTTGTTGGATTAAACCTGGAATAGGATTGTTTAGTTCGTTGATTGGCTGCCTCGACCACTAGGGAGTTAGGCTGAAGATGAGTAAACAAAAATTCATTGCCTGTAGAGGTAATGAAATATTTTTTATCCGCCCTCTTATTAGAAGGGGGGTTAGATGCTGACGTTTGCCAAAGAGCTGTTGCGGGCTCTATAATCCCAATGTCCATCGGGAGTGCTAGTTTGCTGGGTGTTGTCGTCTGCAGTATTTTGTACAGTTTATGCTGATTTGTGGGGTGACAGTCCAAAGGGATATCCATGATATCTGCTGCTCGCTTAAAGAGCTCATGGAATTGCCTTGCGTCAACTGTTTTGGTATCAGGACTGAGAACCTCCGCATCATCAATGTGTTCAGAGATGGATGATGCTGCCGTGGAGATATCAGGTTGTGATTGTTGTTGCTGTTGAAGATTTAGGATAACCTGTGCCGAAGGGTAAGCATTTGAAGGGCCCTGTAAAAGGTTATTAAACGGCCAGTTAGCATAGGTCACCCCTGGTGGTGGAGGATAGAAGCACCATGGGGGATAAGACCACGGGAAAGCAGCTGAAGGATTTTGTAGTACTGGCTGCTGTGCTTGTGGGCTTGAGGATGCAGATGAGGACAACTGGTATGAGGAGCACGGGGTTGAAGGTGAGTTGGAATGCGAAGAGTCCAACTGAAATAGAGGAGACCCTGGTGCAGAGTGAATGCTAATGTCATGCCTGAGATCAGTGTGCTTCGTTTTACTAGCACGCTTTCTGTGAAGCTGGGGCTCAGAAGGTATTTGCATAGTGTTGTCATTTGGTGCATCTGGCTGTGAAAGAGTTAACTGCCCCAAAGTGCTAAAAGAAGCTGGTACCGGGGGAAGAAACTGTGGGACTTGGAGAGGCGTCGCCCCCAGCGCCGCGTATGGCACGGGCATGGTGCCAAGTGGCACCGCCGCTTCTGGAGCCGGAACCGCGGGTGTGCGCTCTACCGGTGCCGCTAAGGCAGCCGTGGCTTTTGGAGCCCTGGCGCGGCTTTTCTTGGCAGATTTTGTTTTAGTGGAGTCTGCGAGGGTTGCCATACTCACAGGAGGACCCTTCTCTGCAGCTCCTTGGATGCCTTGTCAGAGGCTTTGGCTTGTTTAATAGGGACGAGAGATGAAAGTGCAGAGTGCCGCTTGTGTGCTCCCCCAGAAGACTGAGGCAAGGCACCTGGATCTGACACAAGGCGCAGAGCCCCTTCTAAGAGAAGAAGTTTCAATTTGCGCTCCCTTTCTTTTCTAGTCCTAGCAGTCAGATTGCGGCAGTGTTGTTACTTTTGTGACAGATAGCTTTCGCCTAGGCATTTAATACAGGCTTGATGGCCATCTGAACCTGGCATGGCTTCCTTACAGGAAGTGCAGAGTTTAAATCCTGCAGAGTTAGTAAGTTTACCAGCATGAATTAATACTTGTTCAGCCATGGTAACTTTTTCTTCTTCCTTTCTTTCCTTCTCTTTTTTTTTTTTTTTGTCAATTTCAGGTAAGGAGATCTGTGGAGAGAATACAGCTGGAGCCACCGTGGACTCCGTCCGGAGTCGGAGGCAGTATGAGGGAACTGAGGAGTGCGGGGAGATCAGAGTGATGATGTCAGCAGGGCGGGAAGCCCCACAGCCAATCATCATCGCCTCTCTCTCTCCCTGACAACAGAGCCACTGCTAGGAAAAAAATCTCCATTCTGGTGTGCGGTGCCGCACAAAGACCTTACATGGAGGAGTCAGGAACACTGCTTGATGAAGAATCACTCTTTAAAACGTCTAGCACACTGCTTAGTTGTTTGTATTAAACAAATATTACTTTTAGAATTAATAAGGAAGCAGTAAAAATTAAGTTACTTCAAAAAAGAAACTACAATTCTGCTAGTGAAAATATTTTTCATTGAATACTGAAGATTTGGAAGTTAATCTTTCATCTACACTGTTTTATTGCTCTTGTTCAGACAGGACCCTTCTTAATAAAATAATTGTGGAAATTACATAGGATGTAAATATCACAAAAATAGATAAGGAAGCAAGTTTTTCAGTTCAGTCACTGAGCAGACAATCTTGCCCTCTTTCACTGGTGCTAGAAATCTCAGAAAACCATCCTTGCACCCATGGATTTCACCTGCCTATATAGCAACATCCCACACAATGAGGTATCATTGCCTTCTTCAAAAATTTACAAGATGAAGAACAATACTCAGATATCCACTCCCTAAACCACCATCAAACTCCTTCATTTTATGCACACCCATAACAATTTTACAGGCCACCTTAGGGAAGATTTTCATGACTAATGCATCACAAAACTAACAACATACTTTAGAAACATTTGTGGTATTTTCATCCTCTGGAAAGACAACCTAAACTCCCTCACAGATACGCACCACAACTTCAACCACCACCACCACCCCATCCATCAAACTCTCTCTAGAACATTCCCACACAAGAAACTTATAGATCACCACAGTTACCCACATAGATCTAGTAAACAAGGGGCACAGAAGCAACATAACATACTCTGAGGGGAAAGGTTAGGATTCTCTCCTTAGCACACTGAAAACCATCTTTCCTAAACACAAGAAGTAGATTGTATCATAGAACAGGCCACCCAAATAGCCCAAGAAATTTTTTCCAACACAGGAAAAACCTCCAACCAAACATCTCTAGTTCTCAGCTATCAACCCACGTTGGAACCCATATGGGGTATCATAAAACAGTTACAACCCGTACTCAAAAGAGAACGCATCCTGAAAGCACTCTCTCTCAACCCCACTTCTAGCCTTCAAACAACTCCCAGCCTCACCAAGCTCATCATCAGAAGCAAGCTCCTCACAGACCAGAACACACCAACTCAAAATGGCACCAGACTCTGGCAGAACAATGGATGCGACACCTGCAGACCATATCTCTGTTGCTATGATCAGTAATACCTCCCCCAAAACACTTTTTCAATACTCTGTCACATCATGTTGTATACCTCATCTAGTGTACTAAACGCCCAAAGAACCACCATGTGGGTGAAAACAGACAATTACTACCTTTTGAATGAAAGAAGCAAGGAGTTCTGGGGCACTTAAAGACTAACAGATTTATTTGTTGCATGAGCTTTCGTGGGAGAAAAATCCCACTTCATCAGATGCTTTCAAAGCATCTGACAAAGTGGGATTTTTCTCCCACGAAAGCTCATGCGATAAATAAATCTGTAACCCTTCTGCCAGGGCAGGCTGGCAGAACAAGGGCCGGGTTCTATACCTAGGAGTTTCCCAATAATGTAACATCACCAACTGGCTCGAGCCCCCACCCAGATTTCTGGGGAATTCTGCACTGTTCCCTGGGCACCCCAAAGTGGTAAGGCTTCCCCACTTGCAAGCACGAGTCTGAGTGTAGCAAACAGAACTTTTAATAGTAGTAAAACAGAGCGTAAAATGCCAAATAACAGAAATCAGCACTGATCTAGGAAATCAGTACAGAGCAAAGTTCCCAGCAACCCACATTGCATAACAGAACATACAAGACTTAATGGCAAAACCAAAACTGATCTGAAAAATCAGTGCTAATCAGGCTTCCAACACGATCCCACGTCATCACAGCAAAGGTAAACCTCACTAGCAAAAATCGGCACCAATCTGGAGAATCAGTGCTAACTAGGCTCCCAACCTACCTTAGGGTACTGTAGGGAGTGTCTTTCATGCCAGCTGTCTGCCGGTGCCAACCACTGGTCACTCACTCCATCCACTAACACCATCCCTTAGCTCCGCCTGCCAGTCACTCATGTCACCCAGCTCACTGCTGGCCGCTCTCACCGTCTGCTGGCCACCAGCTGGTCACTCCATCACTGCTCCTCTTCAGTGATTTCAGCCCAGAGAGAGGGGGTTTCCCCTCTCTAGTGATTTTAGCTTAGAGAGAGTTTGGCTCTCTGTGATTTCAGCCCTTAAACCTCAACTACCTGCAAACAGCTATTTCCATAACAAAGAAAAGGCCTCAAAGAAGCCCAGCCAGCTCTATCATTTGACAGTGGAGCCATGGGGTGAGACAAATTGCCTCAAGCATTTTGCTCCAGAAGGAGCTATGCAAAATCCCACCCGTCTTAAACTTTTTCAGGCTGACACATGCAGTAGCCTCTCTTACAGGTCTCTTTTTAACTAAGGGTAGCTTTTACCCCTTAACTAACCCAAACAGATTTAGAACAAGCAGGGAACAGCATATTACCAAAGATGGTATTTCATATTTCCCTTCAGTAGAATTACACATATTGACAGATTTGTGATCAGATTAACCCTAAATACCATCACCCACTATGCCCTGCACCCAGTATACTAATACCTTGTGTTCATGCTAATACAGGACCCATGCAGATTAGTGCCCCCCCCGAAGCTGTTAGGCACAGCTTCTAAGCCTGCCTTACAAATCTGTTATTCTTTAAGTGCCCCAGGACTCCCTGCTTCTTTTGCTGAAATAGACTAACATGGCTACCCCTTTGGAACTTATCCTTTTGAATGGACTTGCAAAGAAAGATGATAAAAAGATGGAAACACTATATTACCCACCAGTGAGCACTTTTCACAAAAGAATCAAGCTACATATGAACTCTGCCCTTGTCCTCAAAAAACAAAACCAATAAATAAATAAATAAAACCCACCTCTACAGCACCTTCAAAAGGTGAGCCTATGAGCTTGATTTCATAAGACATTAAAAATGATGGACTTAACAAAATCCGGATTTATGGTTTATTACCCGCTAACCCCCCCCCCTTTTGTGCTATGACTGGAAAGGTCAATAGGCTACTTCACCTTGTATGATCTCCTAGCATGTGTGTGAACTATTTTTCTAAACAAATCTGTTCCATCTTGCATTTAGCTGTGACACACTGAAATTAGGTCAACACTACAGACCTATATTGGCACAACTATGTCATTCAGGTGTGAAAAATCCACACCATCAAGAAACATAATCATACTGATCTAATACCCTGTGTAGACAACACTACATTAATGGGAGAGCTTCCCTTGCCAAGATAGCTACCACCCTTCTGGGAGATGGATTAGCTATGCCAATAGGAGAAAATCTCCCATCAGTGCAGTAGCATCTTCACTAAAGCATACAATGGTCCAGCTGCACCACTGTAGCACTGTATATGAAGACAACCCTGAGTATATTTCCCAGTCCTGAAGAAGAGCTCTGTGTCACTAGAGAGCTTGTCTCTTTCACTAGCAGAAGTTGGCCCAAAAGAAGATATTACCCCACCCACCTTGTATCTCTAATATCCCAGGACCAACAAAGTTATAACACTGCAAACGTACTCCATACAAGGTCTATCACAGCTCTTCTATTTATCTGTGAATGGGCACAGTTTGCCCTCTGCTGGGGAAATAAACTATTTTAAATGGTACTGAATACCCTTTGTCACTTGGTTTTCAGGACACTTGGCCAATATTGTTGCAGGCAAAAGTATTATGGAGTGATTTGCAAGTCATCTTTAAAAGGCATTATATGAGACAACAGATTAGTTAATAATATGAAAAGGAGGATTTCTGAAAGAGTAAAATATGCAAAGGACCCTATTTACAGCAACAAGAAGTTCAGCATAGGCAAACTCTGAATTCCTTAGGACAGAGTGCTTATGTGTTTGTAGGGTAATACAATGGGGCCCTCATCAGGGCCCAAGGCACTACCACAACAACAACAACAAAAAACTAAATGTCCTTTTAGTGAGATTATTAACAGTGTCTTAGAGGCTCTTGGATTAGAATGCTTTATGAGTAATCAACAGTCAACTCTTCTTCCGAAGCAGAAAGTGTTCTAGAAAGAACAAGGCACAGTTGCACTGAAAAGAGGTTTTGAAAAGCTACTGCTTTTTAGCTTTATGTGGCTGTCTACGTGAGCCAGCCAGGTCACCAGAAATGCACCAGTGTCTGGGGAGGAGGGAAGGCATCCCCACATATATAACCACCAGTGGAGGAGTGATAGTACTTTGATGGGGACTGTCAGCATGAAATCCACAGAGAACCAGTTTGGTGTGTAAATGTACCAGAGTCATGTCTGGAGGCAGCAAAGGTGGAGTCACATGAAAAAGCTCACAGAGGTACATGAGACCCCCTGGCCAATGGAGGACAGACAAGTCTTGCCAGCATATGTAGATAGTTCGTAATGCGAGAGATGATGCCGCTCATTATATGGAAGTTGTACATGGGAAAGTAAGTTTGTGTTGTGACCAAATTTATGACAACTGTGATAAAGTCCAAACACTGTGGGGGACAAAGATCAATTCATCAACACTGATGCTGACTCTAAGGGGAAAAAGGAAGATTTAGTAACATGGAGGTTGACATGTGGGCTTTTTGTCTGGAACTTGCAGTTAGGTACCAATTTTTGAGATAATGGAAACACGAGGATGCCATAATGTCTGACATAGGCAGTTATGACGGAAAATATTTGGATGAAGCCTGCAGGAGTGAAGTGGCAGCCATTCTCACATTCTGTATAAGAAATCTTGGCTGTCCACAGTGAATCTCAGGAAATATCTATGGGTAGGATGAATATCAATGTGAAAGAAAGCACCTTTCATATCAAGAGCTGTATCACATGCCTTTCTCTAAGAAACAAATAATTACTGCTAGCATTGCCCTACAAAATTTGAGTTTGGAAATTTGAGTTGTCCATTGTTTGCTCCCCTTCTGTAAACTGTTTAATGAAGTGGGATTTTCTCTCACAAAAGTTCATGTGATAAATAAATTTGTTAGTCTTAAAGTGCCACAGGATTCCTTGCTTGTTTTCCTAGAATCTGAGTGTATACACTGATTCCTTTCTGTAAGTTCACCCATCTTCAAAGCATCTGAGGAAGTGGGATCTTCTCCCACGAAAGCTCATGCAAAAAATAAATCTGTTAGTCTTAAAGTGCCACACAACTCCTTGTTGTTTTTTTTTTTTTTTTTTTTTACTGAACTAGACTAACACGGCTATCCTTTTTGAAATATACTGATTCAGTCATCTTCTGGTTAAAAAGATGGTATTCATTAAAAGGAAGATATTCAATAACATTCTCTACCTCCCTAAGAAAACCAGCAAAAATGGAGAAGAAATGCTCTGCACAACTCTAGTTAGAGTGTTGTCCCTGAAAGAAGTAGCTACTGCAGACTGGAGGACAGTTTTGGCCACAAACACCCCTTCATTTAAAAGTGCCTGAAAATTAGTAAAATAGTGTTGTGAAGGCTATCACTAAACTCATTAAATTTACTGTAAATCAGGCGCTTATATTTGCCTAGTAATGCTTAATTATTCATGATCCAGCATTGCAGACTAGACAATGAAACTACCGTACATCCTAAGAGGTCCAGATGCTTCTCTTCTTTGTCAGCTGGCACAGATTGACAGTATTGTTTTATCTGTTCTGTTGCAGACTGGGAATTTGGAGATGGACGGGGGGGGGGTTCAGACCCTTTGGTAGTAAACAATCACATTTTTTTGCTCCCTTCAAAATATTTGTGCATGGTACAGGATGTACGACACTGAGCTGGTGGACTGAAGAATGGTAACAAATCTTGTAAGCCCCAAGGTGTGGAGGATATCCATCCATCTGTACTGGGACCTTTGGATCTCTTCTGAAGGAATTTCCAGTTCCCAATGACTCCCCATAACAGTTCCCAAAATTGTCTGAAGTCACCTGGTGGGGAAGGCAATGCTGTAGTCATTGCCTCATCTGGAGATGAAGAAGGGACTCTTGCCAGTTGTGCAGAACTGCTGAGATGGGACTCAAAGTTTCTTCCTCCACCCCAGGAGTCATACACCTGCCGGAAGGATTTCAGGGGAGGCAGGGTTTGTGCCCAGGATTCTTAGTCTGGCCAATAGGCTGGATCCGATACAGGTTGGGGGGGGGTCCCAATGGCACAGGGTAACAATAGTTTTGTGGTGGTTGAGGCAGTAGATGTTGCCATGGATGCGATGGTCTTCATAATGGTATGACAAAGATGGGTCTTCTCTTGGTTAAGTCAGCAGAAAAGGGAAAGGCAGATTTGGGTTCCAATGGCAGTACCACTGCAGCAAGTGGCAAAGTGAGATTATCAGTGTTGAGGGTGAGGGATCTCATAGCGTCCACTCTGCGTAGTGGGGACATGATCTCTTAAGAAGTGGAGGGACCCAATGGATGCAAGTACCCTGGTTCCAACAATGCAAGTATGTCCTGAGGTGCAGTCACGGTCCCAAATCTCCCCCGTGTTAGAGGCATGCTCTCTTTGTTGGGTAGTGGTACTAGCACAGGGGGCCTTCCCAGCACAAGGGGGATCTCATTTCTCATGAAGTGTCATTGAGAGCAGGACCAATAGTCCTGAAATGCTGGATCTTATTGCATGAGAGTTGTCTTCTTGTACCAGTGGGCCTTAGCACATGTCTATTTTTTAGGCCAAATTAGTAAAAGGAGAATCCACCTTCTTTGATATGGAGAAAAGGCTTAGTCCCATGCTTATGGGTGTTGTTCCTTTCCTCCTGACTAGGCCATGCCAGGGGGTTAGCTCCACAATGGACACTGTAGTGGGACTCACTTCTTGCTGAATCAGACCAAACTACCTCAAGGGGGTGGTTTCCTGGCCTGGGTCCGAGTGGGGTCTCATGGTGAGTTCCATGTTATGCTTTTGGAGGAAAAGAGCCTTTCCTTCTTGGATGTGGATGGGGAAGGACTAGCAAATACTCCACTTGGCCATAACATGAGCTTCCCCCAGGCAGCAGACTCACATGTTTGTACAGGGAGTGGAGCTGGTGGGGGCTTAAAAAATTTTTCCCAAATCTGTCTAAAAACAAATACTAAAAATATCGATTATTAGCATTAGGATAAAACTGGCAAAGCTATAACAACTCATAAAAGTAGTTACAGTGATTCTTTTTAGAAGTGTGTCAGCGATGAGAACTCAAAGTACAGATCCAGACCATGCAATAGGGAGAAGGAATTGAAGGCACTATTGCTCTGCCCTGCCCTGCTTTACTCTTTATCACCTCAGATGAAAGCCAGAAGGCATGGGCGGACTAATGGACACTACTTTCAAATTCACCAATTCCAGATCCATGGTGCACATGTACGATCTTTATTGGAATACAATAGGGTAGCCCTATTAAAGCATCAATACATATATTGCTGGTCTGGATTTTTTTCTGCTTGCATGTTACAAATGCAATCAAGTCATGACAATCACTTGGACCTTAGACACCCCATCAACGTTCAGTTCTGTGATCAGTTCCTCTTCATCGGTTAAAACAGAGGTCTCAAACTCAAATCACCATGAGGGCCACACGAGGACTAGTACAGTAGCCCAAGGGCCACACCACTGAAACCTTTCCATACAACGATATTGCAAATATCGGTAATGATTGTGTCATTGCGGGCCACAGGAAATAGCTTTAGGGGGCTGTGTGTTTGAGACCCCTAGGTTAGACAAGGTCTAATACAGAGTTACACTATGATAGCTAAAACATTTTTTGAGTTAGAAAATTTTCCATTTATATTTGGAAATTCCAAAGATAATTTAGTGCTGGCAGCATGAAACTTCTAGCATGTCACTCAGACTGACGTCCTCCATGATCACATAACTCCTTTCCCTACACATTGTAGATAAGTGAATGAGACTGTCATCCTGTTCCCCACTATGATATAGTTAGCTGTAGCTAACACCAACAATAGATTCACCCGCTAGGACACTGATCCATAAACATTCAAGACAATTTTCTTTCAAGTGATCAGTGACTAGAAAACAAACAATGCCATTTTGACAGACATTGCCACTCTTCCGCCCCTTTTGTTCATCTGATCGTCTCTCAAGAGGTTCTTATAATTGATTTGAACATTGCATCAAGAGAATCATTTCACTAACACCAACTGGATCAAATTTATGCTCTTAAATTAGTGATACCAATTCCTCTTTTTTGTTCCCCAGGCTCCTAGCATTAATGTATAGTCAATTCAATATTTTTCTTTTTTCTTGTCCTTCAGCTCCTTGATTAACTTTGTTCTCACACCTCAATTTTGGTGCTGAGTACTCACATTTTTCCTCTTTTTACCCTACCGTTGTGTTGTTTAACTCCCTCTGGGCCATTCTAGCCACCCTGTCAAACCAAGGAGATTGGCCCCTCTTCTACTGAGCTGGAGGACATCCAAACTATACAATTCCTTCTTCCCACAGAAAGTGGGCCAATGTTCCATAAAACCAAAGCTCTCCATGCTCTACCACTTACCCATCCAACCACTGACTTCCAGCAGCTGGAGACATCACAGACAAGGACCCCTGAAAGGCACAGGCTTTTTGCAAGTTGTGTGTTGCTTGTAACCCTGGGACTTTGGCACAGGCCCTCTGAGTACCAGACAGGGCCTGATGGCCCAACTAAACCAAAAAACATCCCAAGATAATAAAAACTTTAACCAAAACAGATAGAATAAAATAAAAATAAAATGAACAAGTCAAAGATGTCATAAAACATCAAAACAGAGAGAGTACCACTCAGTATGTAGCTCTTCAGGCAGGGGCTGGCAACGTGTGGCTCCTGGCGGTCCCCTTGTAGCTCCATGGTGATCAAAGCCCATGAGCTCTGGGCTCTGCAGAGCAGCAGCCAGCCCCTCATCCCTTCATCATGTAGCCAGGGCCAGAGAAGAAAAGGGAAATTTAAAACCCTCCCTCTCTGGCCCAGATTGTGTGGGGTGGTCTGCATAGGCAGCTGAGCTGCATCTGTGTGGGGGCAGTAGCACCAGGCTCCACTGGGTAAGGGGGAGCTGGGATTGCAGCAGCTGCCCTGCTCCTGGCTGCCTGATAATTCACAGCTGAGCAGATGGGGTTTCCCCTCAGCGTTGCAGTGTGCTAAGTAAAGAAGAAGAACTCCTAGGGTGATGCGGGGAGGACAGGCCAAGTGCTGGATGGAACCTGCTCCGGTGGGGGCTATGAGCAAACCCCTCCAGCTGCTCTGCTACTACTTGTGAGCCAGCATCCTCCTGACTCCTCCTCCCTACCACAAATCCCATAGAACTGCATTCCCCCTACCCCCTCAAGCCATCCTCTCTAGTGGATCCGTCTCCACTTTGGCAACGCCAACTTGATGTTGAATCCAGACTTTTAAGTCCTACGTGATGGAGATTCTGGGAGGCACCAGGTTATGGGGCTGAAGCAGCAGGTGTGTGTGTGTGTGTGTGGGTGGGTGGGGGGAAGGCACAGAGGACATTGGAGGCACTGAGGTGGTCCTTAGAAACCCTCTTGTGCATCATGAAAGACCAGCCAGCCCCTGACCCTCCAAGTTGGTGGGTGAGGCTGCCCCATAAGCCGTGTTAGGCTGCAGGTGGAGGCATACACCACACACTGTGTAAGAGCAGAGGGGGCAGCAGACCCAAGCCTGCATTTGCACCCTCCAAGCCTCTAGTCCCCCACACCCCCACTGCTTTGCAGATACAGATGCCCCTTCGTGGGGCAGCTGGTGGGCTGCGTCAGGATGCCAGCTGTCCTGTGCAAGTGGGTGCATGTGATATGGTGGGGGGTCGCAAATGTAAGCTTGGCCCCTGAGCACCCGAAATCCTCAGGACACCACTGATGGATGCACAAGTCCTGGAGCTTTTTAGGCCAATTCTTGCTCCAGGCCAGGGGAGAGAGGAGAAAGGGATCTGCAGCCAGACTGTTGAGAGCAGGGCGACTCCATGCTGGGCCAGGCAAGAGCTGGTGGGTCGGGGAGAGGGGACCACAGATGGACAGGGCAAAATTTGGGGGCTGGAGGGTGCACAGCCAGCCATTGCAGCTCTCAAAATACCTGCCCTCCTCTTATCTTTTTGGCTGCCGGATCCTGTGATCTAAGACAGTGTTCGTCAAAGTTCAGGTTGTGACCCAGTACTGCGTCACAGACCTGCAGGTATTGGGTTGCCGGTGGGGGAGGTGTGGCAGGAGGAGGAGGAGGGAGGGACGAGGCTGCTTCTCACTGATCTGTAGCCCATTGTAATGTACTATCAGCCTTCAGTAGAGAGCATTGAGAGAAACTCCCAGGGATGAAAGTCGTTAGGATTAACAATGAGGTGCTACTTGTTGTTCAAACAATCTCTATGCCTCTTCTCAGAATCAGTATCTCCATGGGCTTCTCGCATTCATATGAAAAGAACTGAGGTCACTGTCAAGCAACCTCTGTGTTTTTTTTTATCAGTAGACTCAATGAGAAAAAGAAAAAAAAACTTTGAATACCCCCTTATTCCACCATTTCTGGCATCTGGGGATTGCAGTTACTTTTGCACATTAGGACTTGCCTCTTTTTTCAGTGGGTTGAGAATTCTTTTGCTGGCAACAAAAATTATAACTTGTAGATTTTAATAAAAACTCTTTCCAGAGACATTTTTGACTGATAATTAAAAAGAGAAGAGAAAAGCAAACTGTTCTAGTAGGTGCCTGTGTTACAAAGTATTGTATTTTTTCTACAATTAGAAAGCCTACGTAACAGAATAGAATCCAACTCAGGGATGAATCTACTGGAAGGAGAAGTTATAACAAGGTCCCAGTCTGAAGGGGAGTAGATAACCACACTGTGTTGCTGCCTTATGTGACAGGGCTCACCAGACCAAGCAGAGAGGGCTAGCACCCCTTCAGTCACAATACTGTGGACAATCGTGTGCTCATGGAAACTCAGGCAGACTCAGGGAGCAGATGAAGAGTAGAGGTGAAAGTGGAACCCAGAGGGGTTCCTTCAATTCCTGATATTGGGCAGCAGAGAAGGGAGCAGGACCTGGAGGGACTTGGACAGGCTCAGCAGCAGACAGGATCTTTCAGGACCTTTCTTTCCAGCCTGGCACTGGCTCTCTTCTCCTTCTCCTGTCTCAGTACCTCCATCTCATTTCTCCACCCAGGTCACCTCTCCCCCCATTTGCAAGGAGCTTCCACACACACACTACAGGCTACTACCTGCAATTTTAGAGACTCGACATACTTCCTGATTTGAGGCAGGAGTACGTGATGTGGGATCACCCTCTGCATGTTCCCTATAGGTGATCTCAAATTAAATGTGTAGATTTCAGAGATGCAATAGAAGCCTTAAGAAAAAAGGATGAAAGCCATGAGGGATTCCCCACCCCACCCCACCCCCCAGCCATGGTCATTGTTCAATTTTTTGGTGGTGGCCGCTTTTTTTCAGTGGAGAGTCACCGCATGGCAGAGGGATCTGGAGCTGGGTCCTGAGGAAAAAAGTTTGACAGCCACTGATCTAAAGCAGTGGTTCCCAACCTTTTCAGTAACAAGCCACACTTCAGTAAGACAAATGATTCCACAGTTAAACTGATTGTTCATCAACATCAAATTTACTTACATTCACTATGGTTAGAATCATAGAATCATAGGGTTGGAAGGGACCCCACGAGGTCACCTAGTACAACCCCCTGCCAAAAAAGCAGGACCACTCCCACTAGATTATCCCAGCCATGGTTTTGTCCAGCTGGGCCTTGAACACCTCCAAAGACGGTTATGGTTTTACTAAAGAGATTTGCAACATAGTGCAAACAATAAGCTAAAGAAGGATCAAATGCATTAACATTTCAAATCCACAAAAAAAAAAAAACAAAAAACAAAACCCATGTCATCTCAATTTTTTGGCCACCTGTGTTTAGAATTTTTACATTTTAGAATTGAAAGTCCAATATCTCACTGGTAATTTGATGTAAATAAAGTACAATGTGCCTATTTGGAAAAAAAGCAGCTTCTATTTGAAAACCTTTAAGAGTTAACCTTTGATTCTAAGCCTACTACATGAACATCTTTAGCCTCCCAAAGAAATTTGCATAGAGATGGTCAGTGCATTACTACAAACAAAGTTGAGTTACCCAAGAGGAATGCTCCTTCATCTGATGCTGGTTGCTATGAGGGCCATTTGCATGACCACGCCAAAAACAGTTTTGACAGAGCTGGTAGTTGTGGCACTGCTGGCATCGGTACCGGAAACCCATCATGCTCTCACACCGACAATATGAACATTCCACAGGATGGAAGACTTTAGGGGGGAAAAGCAATAAGAGAACCTTAAGAAGTGTTATTTTACTCTTATCTGAAAAAAAATCACACAAAATAAATCTGAGACCCCAGTAATGATGAAGCTTCTAAATATGGAAAAAATATGTTAAGAAATTCACACTTATAAGAATCATTTACATTAAACAAGTTAAAACAATTTATTTCTATTAAATGTGTCCCTATTCCGATACTGTCTGATCCTGAAATCCGTATGCAAATTTGAGAATCTAAAGTATACACAGTATATGAAGGATTTTCATACCTAATATATGGCGGTCTACCAAAGAACTTGGTGGAAGTCTCACTGTTTCTGTCTTTAAAACTAAATTATCTAAAATTCTTAATATACTGAAGGGAATAATGCTGCAAGAGCAGGAGATGAACCAGATGACACTTATTTTTCATCTCCATCATATGAGTCAATCACAAAATGATGCATGTTACACACTGTTAAAACCTAAATTTAACACCTAATACCTAAATATAAAGGTGAGTTCAGAGTTTATTTTCAAGCACCCAAAAACATGCTAAGCACTCTAACAATAACTGTACATGTACCAAAGAGTTTACAGTCTAAATCAGACATTTTCAAAAGGGATAGTCATGTGAGTCTAGTCCAGTAAAAAAAACAACAAGCAGTTGTGTGGCACTTTAAGACTAACAGATTTATTTTTTGCATGAGCTTTCGTGGGAGAAAATCCCACTTCCTCAGATGCTTCGAAGATGGGTGAACTTACAGAAAGGAATGAAACTAAATGCAAAGGGGTGTAAAACATAGGATCAGGTCATAAAGTAACAGCAAATCAGAGCAGTTTACAGGCTCAAACCATGGGAAGCCTGAAACCTTTATGATGCAGATAGTGATCCATTTGACAAGCCTGAGTGGTGACTGAATGATGCCTCACTTATTTTCCATATGACAAGAGAAGCTAAGAGAAAACTTGAAAAGCTGTTATCCTACCAAAGTAAAAAGTCAACATGTGCCAAACATTGAGTGTGGAGCTTTATCTCATAAAAAAAAGGAGGAGTCGCGTGGCACTTTAAGACTAACAGATTTATTTTTCGCATCCGCTTTCGTGAGAGAAAATCCCTCTTCGTCAGATACTTCGAAGCATCTGACGAAGTGGGATTTTCTCCCACAAAAGCTCTTGCGAAAAATAAATCGGTTAGTCTTAAAGTGCCACATGACTCCTTGGGTTTTTTTTTTTTGCTGAACTAGACTAACACGGCTATCCCTTTGGAAAATGATGTTTTCTCTCATGCCTGTGCACATGGAACTTTGCAGAGAAACTAGCAGACAAATTGGTTTATGCAGAAATCAGACATAATTGTGGAGAGGAACTTCCAAGGACCCTAAAGGAAGACCGTTCTTGTAAAGAATACGTAAGAATATGACCAAAGTATTCAGTTCACCTACCCTCCTAGCAGAATTGATGGCCACTAAAAATAGTGCCTTCACTAACAGATGTCCTCCTTTTTACCTTCACATCCTCTGTCCAGCAGGCATTTTAAAATACATGGCTTTTTACTTACAGGAGCTAAAGTATGCTGGGACACCCCGTTTTTAGGGGGAAGCATTTCAGGGTCCCCTAAAAACAGAAGAATATTACATTTTCTCCATGTGTCCTCCAATGTCCTCCTTTTAGTACTTCCTTGCCCTCCTTTCCATGCTTTGGTATCTGGTAATGCTAGTCATGATAGACTCAGTCAAAACAATTTTGCCATTTACACAAGGATAAAAAGCCAAAGTGTTGTCCAAATGCACCTTAACAGATTTGAGCATCAAACTCAACACCTTAAGGTGTCAAAGAGAGCCCAGGGTTTTCTGAACTTTGTTCCAAGTTAGGGACATGTTATAGGAGGCTGTCAAGATGGAGAAAAGCTTTAACTTATTCAAGTGAGTAACTATTAGGGAAAGTTTCCTATGGTTAAGGAAAACATTCTGGCCAGCCACTGATAAGTGCATTTCCTTTGTATTCAGCCACTGATGAAACATGCTGTGAGGCACAGCTCTTGAGGATTCAGGCCCAGCACTTGCTGATGGTTGTGCACTAGAAGGTCTACATCTGCCTTGGGCAGGATGGAGCTATAATGACCAAAATGCCATGATCTTTCTTGGGCTTGATGATGACTTTGGGAGCCTGGGACACTGGGGAACACACAAAGAAAGATCTTGTCCCACGAACACCAGAAAGTATCTGAAGTAGAGGAGGGGCTGTGACCTGCCCTGGAAGAAAACCAGGTAAAACTACCTGTTCTGCCTAGTCTCAAATAAATCCATGGATGAAAACACTCTATTGAAAAACATCCAAGTGAGAATGTTTGTGTTGAGGGACAATTTGTGGTCCTAACTGAAGGACTGGCTCAGATCATCCACCAGGATATTTTGAACGCTGGGCACCTCTTGATATTGTTTTGAGAAGTAGCTCAAGTGGGCACCCTGTTTTCTGGCATTCTCTTGATGTTCATGGGTGGTCCTCCTCAACTTTGTCCAGACTGCCCCTTTGTCTTCTGACCTCAGTCCTCCAAACTGACCCACCACCCACATTCTTCGCCCTTCCAGAGGATTCGACAGTCCCAGATCTGCCACTTACATCAGTGGCTGCCACAGTCCACCACCTCTCTACTGGTGGTCTGGGGAGACAGGGAGGAACCAGGGCCCACACAAAATTCCAGGCCCCCAGCCCAGGGGCCCTACATGCAGTAACCTGCACACCTCTTCCCCCAACCCTTTTGCAGTCTTCCCTGGGTCATTTCCCTGCAAACCCCAATACCTCTGCTGCCCTTCTAACAGGGTTTTGGCTCTGTTCAGTCCTGGCAGCCAGCCACTGCTCTATCAAAGGTCCTGGCCATTCTGACCCCTTTGAGTGTCTGTGTGCTACTACCTTTTCTGCCTCGCTGCTCTTTTTTAAACAGGGCCACTAGGCTTTGACTGACTACTGCCACCTCCTCTGATTGGCTGCCACCCCCAGAATACTTTTAATCCAGTCCTGACCAACATGGGGCAGATGCCCCGTCATACCCTGGTAAGTGATAAGCCTTGACAGAAATCTGAATACACCAGTTCCACAACTTGCATTTGTCTTGGCAAAGGCAGCTGGACCTCACACCATGCTGTCTGTTCAAAAAAATAATGTTATGGTGTTGCTGGTAAGTAGCTGGGCAGTCTTGACCTGAAAATGAGTCTGACAACACTGATGACAAACAAAATATCACTTGCAGCTCAAAAATGTTTATGTGAAGACTGGTCTCATGGGTACTCCAAAACCTCTGAGTCTAAACAGAGCCCAGATGCACTCCAAATTCCACAGTCATGGCATCTGTTACTAGAGTCATGGAAGTGAGAGGGAAAGAAGAGAACTCTTCTGCATGCATTGTCTGGGTTCCCTCACCAGTTCAGATTAGACGTCTTCATATTTGGAATGTGAACCAGCTTGTCTAGGTGATAAAACTGAGGACAATATACTGAGTTGAGCCATGCTTCTGTCACTCTGAGGTGTAATGTAGCAGGAAGGGTAGTGTGAGATCAGCCACCAACGATCCCAAGGCACTTACAGTAGCGTGAGGTATACACACAGAGGTCCCACAGAGAATGAAACCTGGACAGAGGCAAGAATAGTATAGCAGATTCTGAATCTAGGACTGCCCTCAATGAATTCTATTTTTTGGATAGGAAATATTGACTTCTCTTTGTTCAACTGCCTCCCCAGTATACTGAAGAGTCTCACTGTTTGATGGACAATGGGCTGAACCTAATACCTGGAGTTACTCCAGTCATATCAATACATTGTTAAGAATACACACATCTCTTCCACAAAGGAAAGCCACCAGCACTGCCATGAAACACTTGGCCTGGTGACAGACCAAATGACAGAACTATATACCAGTAGTGGCTGCAGCCTATCATGAACCCAATCTGTGGCTAGGATGGATTGTCATGTGGAATTAGTTATCCTGCTAGTCAAGAGCAGCATAACAGACCCTCAGATCTAGGAAAGGAATGAATCAGAGACAGGAAAAGTATCCAAATCTTTATCTTCCTGATGTAAGTTGCCTGGTTCCAAAGATTCTAGGATGTATCTAAGACCACCTCTGGATACCGCCTCTGATTGGGAATCAGGAAGTGCCAGGAACTAAACTGTCTGCCCCAAAGAAGAGAGGGGCACCATTTTATTGCTTGCAAAGAAGACAGAGTTTGCACATCTTATCTTAACACAAACTCAGGAAGGGGTCCATGAAGAGGAACTGGGAGAGGGGATAGGGGTGAGTATAGCAAGAAATTGCAGGATATGTCTCAATTGCATCATGTTTAGCACACAATTGTCTAATGAGATGGACTGCCACACATGTAAGAAATTGAACAACCTCTTTGGAAAAGAAAGGGATGGGATGAAGTGAGCTGGTAAAGTAGCATGTTATCATAGAATCACAGAATGTTAGGGTTGGAAGGGACCTCAAGTAGTCAACTAGTCCAACACCCTCCTCAAAGGAGAACCACCTTCAGCTAAGTCACCCCAGTCAAGATCTTCTCAAGCTGAGCCTTAAAAACCTCTAAGGATGGAGATTCCACCACCTCCCTAGGTAACCCATTCCAGCGTTTTACCATCCTTGTAGAGAAAAAGTGTTTCCTAATATCCAAACAAGATCATCCCTACTGCAACTTGAGACCATTGCTCCCTGTTCTGTCATCTGCCACCACTAAGAACAGTTTAGCTCAGGGGCATCAAACATGAGGCCGACGGGCCAAAAGTGGCCGGGAACCTCTTATCTGGCCCATGAATGCACTCTGCAGGACCACACTCTTCCTCACAGAGAACCAGGGCATACCGACCAATGCTGCGAGTGTCACTTCTTGCAACATCATGGAGTGCTGGGTATGCGAGACTGCATTCTGTGAGACCCCACATCTGCCTAGGGACAGTCCTGCCTATAAGTCAAATCTGCCCTACCACAGCAAATGAGTTTGAGACTCCTGGTCTAGCTCCATTCTTTTTGGACCATCCCCCTTCAGCTAGTTGAAGGCTGCTATTGAATCCCTCCTCATTCTTCTCTTTTGCAGACAAACTTAGTTCCTTCAGCCTTTCCTTATAATTCATGTGCTCCAGCCCCCTTATCATTTTCATTACACCCTTCCAGTGTGTCCACATCCTTCCAGAAACCGGAGGAGGAGTGGGTCAAAGCGGACAAAATACTCCAAATGAAGCCTCACCAGTGCCGAATAAAGGGATCATTTTTCTCCATCTGCAGGCAATGCCCTTAGTAATGTAGTATTCCATTAGCCTTCTTAGCAACGAGGACACACTGCTGACTCCCATCCAGCTTCTTGTCCCCCATCCTTTTCTGCAGAACTGCTGCCCAATCAGTCAGTCAACAGTTTGCAGTAGTGCCTGGGATTCTTGTATCATAACTGCACCACTCTGCATCTGTTCTTATTGTCTTCTTCAATATACACATCAAATCTGCTTCAAGGCCCAGGGATGCCTCAGACCCAAGGAAGTAGTAGGCATCTGCCTTCTCCTCTGCAATTTTCCCCACATTTTAGACTGGTCAGCCAGGAGAAAGGGGTAACATTGTTCTCTAGGCTGATATGTTGGGTGATATTTTGGCTTCTTTGTGTAGAAGTACAGTGCCCAAGGACTTCAGAACTGCTCTGAATTGCTTCAGAGAATGCAAAATGTCATCTGTTTTGGATTAAAGGCGGCACGCTCTTTGAAGGGGAAGCCTTCAGACATGTGTTGCACCTTTGCAGGAATCCCCGAGGACTGCAACCAGAAGGAACAGCACATTGTTACAGCTGTTACCATGGTCTCTTTGCAGAGTTCACTGAACCCAGGAAAGCCCGCAGAATTGTGAGAGAAATGAGGTAACTCTCCACAACAAACTATTGGAATTGTTTCCTTGAATTTTCAGACAGTTTAATGACAAACTGGGATATGGCTTTCTTTTGGGCAAGTCATACTGTGATAGCAGAGAGTGATGAACTGGCAATCTGAAGCTGAAGACTTACTGCCAAAAAGATCAAGCTTTTAGAATCTTTGTCCATGGGGCTAGCCTTGGCCTGACCAGATGACTTCTCTCATTCACCACAGTTACAATCAATAAGCCAGATGTGGAATGTAGACTTAACTACTCAAACCACAGCTTACTGCTCCCCTAATGAAAGCCTATCTTGCAACCTCACAGGAGGCTGTGATGCCAGGCTGAGAACCTAGTGCTTCCATTCTATTCCTTTGGTCACTGGAAGAATGGAGGAAAGGGTCTGACAGATTTTTTTGTTTAGTTCTGTGATGGCATCATTTATAATCAGGGTGACCTTCTCTTCTGTAGGAGGATGGAAAATGCCAAAGAGCTTGTGTGTATTTTCATTTACAGGCTCCAGCTGGGTGCCCAGAGAGGCTGCCATTCTCTTGAATGACTCCCAGTTCACTTTACGATCACCCAGGATGATCTCTCTGGTACCAGGGGCTTGTCAGGTAAAGAACTGTGAAGTGGAGGCAAGAAAGACGGCACTTCAGGGTGGCCTTGCAGTACTAGTACTGGTTCCAGAACAAGTAGATGCACAAAAGTTGGCAGTGGTACACTGATTGCACAGGAGCTGGGACAGCAATCAATGTTGGCCATCATGAACTTCTTGGAGAAACCAGAAAATGCATCTCCCATATAGGTATCTATTCATATAAGATGATATAGATCTGGATGCTGGAGGCATCCCCCATGTCAGCCAATAAGGACTGGGCAGGCCCAGTCTTGGCTGAAAGAAGAATCGCAATCCCTGGATAAAATCTTCTCAAAGTCATGCTGATGTGAGTGACATCAAGAGTGAGCTTTAGGCTCTAAGTACTGGGATACATGAGAGTCCACGTCAGAGTCTATAGCAGCACCTGCCTAAAGACTGGATCTGGATACACCACCAGCATACTGCCAACAACACTTTGTCAACACTTCTGCTAATACATCCCAGCATGATGTTTGTTGGTTTTGCAAGTGTTACACTGTTGACTTATATTTAGCTTGTGATCTACTATGACTTCCAGACCTCTTCCTGGAGTGCTTCTTCCTAGGACATCATTTCCCATGTCATGTGTCTGCAAGTGACTATTCCTTCTTAAGTGGAATATTTTGCATTTTTCCTTACTGAATTTCATCCTATTTGTCTCACACCATTTCTCCAGTTTGTTCAAATCATTTTGCATTTTAATCCTATCCTCTACAGCTCTTGGCAACCCTGTCCAGCCTGGTATCATCTGTAAACTTCATAAGTATACTTTCTACGCCATTATCTATTCTAAACCATGAGTTCTCAACCTCCACTTCTCAACATGACAGAAAAATTCCAACGTCTAGCATGTGGGAGAGATTCAGTTGCTGGGAAGAGAGCCTCAGATGTTTTGCCCAGCAAGTCGCTGGGCAGGCCCTCCATAGGTGAAGTTTAAGTTCTATTTTGGGAGGGGCCACTTCTGCATGGTTGGGCCTGGGAAGCGAACATGACCTCAAACCTCTGAATCACTTCAGCAGTTCACACAATCAATCTAGGTTGGGGGGGGGGGGGGGAACCACCCACCCCCACACGTCACCCCCCCCCCCTTCGGGGGGGCGGGGGGGGGGAGCCTCAGCTCAAAAACTTTGAAAACAACTCAGGGCACAGGTAGGGGGTAGCTAGGGTCTGTCTTCCCACCCAGGCAGCTCTTGTCAGCTGCACAAGCAAAGGGGCCCAAGAACTGAGAAACAGTGGCAGCCCTGGATCCCCATACATGAGCAGCCCACGACACCAACCAAATAGCAACTGACTTGCACTTCCCAGCTCCAGCCTTCGAACCAGCCAGGGAGCAGGGCTCTGACAGGAGAAGAGGTGTGTGAGGGAACGGAGTCACCTCTTGGATTTCCCAGCTCTAGTTAAGGTGCTATAGTTTGTGAGGAGGACAAGCCCAATGCCCCCTTCAACTCCATCCATGAGCTCAGGCTTCTGGCCCATGAGGAATTAGGGCTCACGGATCACCCGACACTGCTCATGGACAGCCAGGTTGTCACTGATCCCCAGTTGAAAACCACTGATCTAAATCACTGATGAAGATATTGAACAGAACAAGATCCAGAACTGACCCCCTGCAGAACCCACTCGATATGCAATTCCAGCTTGACAAGGAACCACTGGTAACCACTCTCTGGAAATGGTTTTCCCACCAGTTACACACCAACCTTATTGCAATTCCATGTAGGTTATATTTCCCTACGTATTAGAAAGTCATTTAAGACAATATCAAAAGCATTACTAAAGGGAAGATATATCACATTTACCACTTCCCCCTATCCATAAGGCTTGTTGCCCTGTCAAAGAAAACTATTAGTTGGTTTGACAGGGTTTGTTCTTGACAACGCCAAGCACTGGTTGCTTAAAGAGTCAAAAGAGAGTAACATTTTATTAGGATTCATACACAAGTCATGGTTACTCACTTGCAGTAACTGATGCTTTTTGAAAGTATGTCCTTCTGGGTGCTCCAATCTAGGTGTCATCACACTGTGCGCTTGCTTAGATATCCTTTCAGCAGTACACATCTGGGTTGTGTCTGTGCAGCTCCCATCGTGCGGCGCTGTTGGTGCCCTTGGTAGCACATGCAACCCGACCCTCCTGAGTCCCAACATCGAACTCTGAAGTAAAGAGGAGGAAGGTGGGCAGTGGAGCACCAACAGAGACACACATCTCTAAGAACTTCAGTTACTGATGGTGAGTAACCATGTCTTCTTCTTCAAGTGATGTCCTGTGGGTGCTCCATTCTAGGTGATTGTAGAGCAGTGCCCCTCATTTGGTGCAGGTGCTTCAGTACTTGATGCTTAGATAGAAAACACTGTGACACCTAGCACAGTGTCTTTAGTGCATGCTTGATCCACTGCAAACTGTTTAATGAAGGTATGGGCTGATGACCATGTTGCCGCTTAGCATATGTCCATGATAGGGACATTATTTGAAATGGACACAGAGGTGTATACGGCCCTGGTTGAACATGCTCTGGTCCCTGTGGGAGCTTTTAAGTCTTTTTGTTCATCACATAGTTGAATGCAAACTGTTACTCACTTGTATATTATCTGGCAGGATATAGTGTTTCCCTTTGAGCAGTCTGCCACGTAAACAAAAAGCTTCTTTAATTTTCTAAAGGGTTTTGTTTCTTCCAAATAGAATGCCTCTGCCCATCTGACATCCAGTGAATGAAGCAGAACGTGTTGCGCACTACCATGAGGTTTTGGATAAAAAAGTAGGCAGATGAATGGGTTGATTGATATGGAAGTATGATATCACTAAAGAACTTTGGGCGGGGTCTGAGTGTACCTTTGTCTTTATGAATCACAGAAACTGGAAGGAACCATGAGAAGTCATCAAGTCTGGTCCCCTGCACTCATGGCAGGACCGAGTCCCTCTTAAACCATCCCTGACAGGTGCTTGTCTAACCTGCTCTTAAAAACTTCAAGTGATGGAGATTCCACAACCTGCCTAAGCAACTTTTTCCAGCGGTTAATCATCCTGACAGTTGGGAAATTTTTGTTATTGTACAACCTAAACCTCCCTTGCCATAATTTAAGCCCATTGCTGCTTGTCCTATCATTGGCGGTTAAGGAAAACAATTTTTCTCCCTCTTCCTCATGACAACCTTTTAGACACTTGAAAAATGTTAAGTCTCCCCTCTTTCTCCTCTTATCCAGAGTAAACAAATCCACTTTTTCACTCTTCCTTCTTAAGTCAAGTGTTCCAAACCTTTAATCATTCGTGTAGCTTGTCTCTGGACTTTCTCCAATTTGTCCACATCTTTCCTGAAATGAGGACCCCAGAACTGGACACAATACTCCAGTTAAGGCATAATCATCACAGAGTACAGTGAAAGAATTATTTCTCGTGTCTTACTTCCAATGTTCCTGTTAATGCATCCATTGTCACTACCTGGTTGGTCCTGATGAACACTACGAGATCTGTGATGACCTTAAACCTGGGCATTAATAGTGATGCTCTGGCAGCTACAGATTTCAGTTCTGCTCCTACGTACTCTAGTACCTATGTGTTGGGTGCAAAGGGGACTTTTCTTCATTTATCTTTAGACCCAGCCTTTGGAAGAGAGCATGAGACGTAGCTTACGTCACTAACATGTGATTTGTTCCCATTATTAGACAGTCACCTAAATAAGTTAATATTGTGATCAGTTGCCTCCTGGCAGGCATTTTGGAAAGAACATTCGGGTGCCGCAGAGAGGCTGAAAGGCAGAACCTTGTATTGACCATGTTTGCAAAAGGCCATGAATCTCAGGAAAAGCCTCTGTGCAGGGTGTATGTCTACATGGAAATAAGCATCCTGAAGGCCAAGGTCTCAGAACCAGTCCCCTCTCTGCAATGTCAGAATGACGGTTGATAGTGTGACCATTTTGAATTGTTGCTGCCTTATGATTTTGTTTAATGGCCTGAGATCTAATATGGGTCTCCCGCCTCCATTCTTTTCTTACACCACAAAGTAGTAGGCATAAAAACACTTCCACCTGTGTTGTAACAGTACGTGCTCTATTGACCCTAATTGCAAGAGGTGATCTCTCTCTTACTGCTACACATGCACGCGACATGGATACCTGAAGAGGAATGGGGAAAAGGTATGGGTAGGAGGGATGGATATAAATGGGATAGTGTAAACGTGTTTTATAATTTCTAACTCTCATGTGCTTAACTGTTTTGGAATTGATGGAGGCAGAGTTCAAAATCACTTATGGACAACTACGGCAATGCTTTGAGGGATTTTCTCAGACCCTCAACCAACAAGTCAAAATTGCTGTTTAGGAACAGGTGGTTGAGAGGACAAGAGTCACTGAGATTGCCTGCATCTGTACAATCTTTGTCTCCCTCTTTGTGTTGAGACTGAGAGGGTTACCTCTGTGTGTAAGGTTGGAATCTGAACTGTCCCCATTCATTCTAGGAGGGTATATGCTGACTATCCGGAGCGTCACTCCACAGTCCTTCACAGAATGCAGGACCTTATCAGCCTTCTCTGTGAAGAGTTGTGTCATATCAAAAGGGAGGTCTTTGATTTTGGTTTGGAGTTCTCTGGGAAGCTCTACCATAGAAAGCCAAGGGATTCTTCACGTGACTATGGCAGTGGTCATTGTTCTGACAGCCATACCTGAGACACAAAAGCCTTCAGGGATGTCCTGGTGTCACAGGATGCACACCCATGCAACCCTGAGCCATGATCTATGTTACTTCCCCATTCACTTTTGCAATGTAATTATGTGGTTGGATGCAAAATGTGCCAACTAAAGCTCCCTTTTTAAATACCCTGCTTCATTATTATGGTATCATGTTTCCTGTAGCATCATGTATGTGCAGAGAAGGGAGACAATCAGAGTTGTTTTCCAGAAGCATGGAGACAGCCAGAGCTATTTCCTAATCAGCGTTGCAAGCAAGTACTGGAAGAAGATAAAGATAATGCAAATTGAGGTCCCTGGCTCAGATGAGACAAAAGGATTACCATGACCCACACAGGGGAGGGAGGCTGAGAGGAGACTGAAAACAAAAGACGCTTGGAGCTGGTGTGGACTGACTTAGGAGTGAGTGTTCACCTGGCAAAGCAGGGTAAGTTGGGGTTCAGGAGTGTGATAGATGGTGTCACAGTGGCACACTGAACCAGATTCTGGAGGAAGCCTCTCACACCTGGCTACTGCTGGTCTTTCATTAATCAGTGCCTTGTACTGGTCTCTTTCATATTCTGGAATGTTATTAATAAACAGATAATTTCTCATAGATATGGTAATCATAGTTGGATAGTAATGCCTCATAATTGGATACTTGCATTAAAAAGGTGGAGGAAGACCAAACCTTCCTCCCAAGTAAATCCAACCTTTTCCAGTCCTTGTCATGTGGGATCAATCCTGGATATGGCAGTTTGCTTCTGTGAGTTGCCACATCCACGACCAGAGAATCTGAAGTTGGATGGGTGGAAAGAAACTCCATCCCTGTTGCTGGAATAAATTATTTCTGATCATTCCTCTTGCTGATAAGAAGAATATTGGCTAGTGTTTGCAACATTAGGTTGGCTGGTTCCATAAGCACTTCATGCACAGGGAACTCTATTTTCACAGAGGGAGTTGTATGCAAAATCTTTAGTAACCTGTGGTGAGATTCTGTGACCTCTTCCAGTAGAACGCTGAGATACTCTGCAACTCTTTTGAAAAGTCTTTCAAATTGTTTAGAATCATCTAGTAGTTCAGGCACAGGGGATCACGGGTAGACCAGGAGAGGATAAGGATTCCTGACTGGGAGGAGACCTTCCTGATCCCTTGCTTGTGGCCCCTGACTGAGCTCCCTCAGCTGCCATGGATGATGCAGCCATCCGTGAACATCTCCTGCCTGAGAGGTTGAGGGCCAGCTGTTGACTCTGGAATGGGACGACTAGGCATCCCTATTTTGCTACCACATATGGTATGGCATTGGGAGGTAAGGCCATGGTGGACCATAAAAAGTGTATGATTTGTGTGGCGTTTGTAAAATATAATGAGATCATTCAAAGGATGGTCTAGTAACAGAGGAGGGTTCAAATAGAGACTGTGCCTTCTCACCATCTGTATCCTGATTGTTGCCAGATCTTACTTGAGACAGTGCCTCATCATGTGCAAAATGCATCTGTGAGTCATCACTCGCAGACTGTAAGATGTCATCACAGTTAAATGGCACTGTTTACATCACCTTTTCAACCATGGTGCCGGATCTCTGCTTGATGCCAAGGCAGTCTGTGGCACAGTGGATGGTGCCTGAGCTGTTATGGGCACCAGCATGAGCCGCAGTGCTGATGTCACTGCCGAGGTGTCTGCCAGCACGGTGGTGCACACAGGTGATGCAGTTGTTGCCACTCTCTCAGGCTGTGCTGCAGATGGTGCCATGGAGCTTTTGTCTGGTAGTTTCTGTACCTTGTCTTTGGATGGTACCAAGCTTGAAGAGGACTGCTTAGAATTGTGTCTCAACTGATCATCCTGGTATTTCAGTCCCTTGAGGTGTACAGACTGCATCAGACCCAAGAAGCCTGAAGTCTCTTTGGTACTGTTTGTTGGGGAGTCTCTCACGGGTGAGCGACCTATCTCCTGTCACAGCAAAGGGAGTAGGCAATAAGGGATGTTCCTTAGATGTTCTTTTGGAGATATTAGGCAGAGGCTGGTCTAGTCCTGAGTCAGAGGCAGGTCTAAGGGACTTTTCCATTAGAATGAGTTTTAGCCCCAAATCTGTCTCTCTTCACGCTCACGTTGAGGTTTTTGCAATAGGTACACTTGTGACATGTGTCTAGCTGAGGCAGTGGACACAACGAGCATGTCCAGACATCGGCATAGCATCCCTGTAAGAAGTGTTCTAACAGACTACTCTCTGAAGGAATGAAAGAAAGAAAATAAAAAGTTAAATGACCGTTAAGTATTCTAAGGACTAAAACTAGGTTAGCTATGAGTAAAACTATGCTAAATTCTAACTTATTCTAGGTATAACAAATCAAAAAATGCACTGCTGAAGGTCTCCATTTTGGACGACTGAGAAGGAACTGAGGGGGGTTGAATTGCATTCATGCTAGCAAGTACACGAGTCATGCTGCAAGATGGGAGCTGGGCATGCATAACACAGATGAGTACTGCTAGAAAGATCTCTGAGTGAAGATGTGCGACAGGACAACACCTAGAGTGGATAACTCATGGGGACATCACTCAAAGAAGAGATACACTATCACTTTATATCACATAAGGTCTTTGAGCACAACCTATCTAATGACCTCAAAAACCAGGAACTGAGAAGTTAAGCTATGTAAAAGTACCAATCTTCTACTACACCAGAAACCATGCACTTCACCAACAGTAAAGCCAGCTGTTCCCTGAAAATGCACCACAACCTTGATTTCACCTAAGGAATGTCAGCTTTCCAGCCACCTCTTGCCTCGTTTTCTCTATCATCACAAACTAATCACACTTCTCTTCTTCACCCCTTCTGTGCAGTTTTGGAAAACACACACATTCAAATATGTGATTCACTTTTAACATTGTTCTAAAGGGGTAGCTGTGTTAGTCTAATTCTGCAAAACAAACAAGGTGTCCTGTGGCACTTTTGAAGACTAATGTCTGATGAAGTGGGATTGTTTCCCACAAAAACTCATGTAATAAATCAATTTGTTAGTCTTTGAAAGTGCCACAGGACTCATTGTTCACTTTTAACACAGAATCATAGGCATAAAAGGAACCTTGTGGAGTCATCTAGTCTAGCCCTCTATACTGATGCAGGACTACATACACTAGTTCATTTTTGACATGTGTTTATCTAACCTGTTAAACACCTCCATTGGAAGCCTATTCCAGTGTTCAGCTATCCATGATGTCTACTGAACAACACCAGCTATCATCATCTAGGCAGGTGGCAAGCTGAGACTACCACTAGCTTTATCATGTATTAAACAAACCAACAGCACTGCACATTGCAAACTACACACATACTTGCACAGATGAACTCTTCCACCATTTTGGTGGATGAGTGTTCAGCTAGAATTCACTTAAATTCTGTATTTATTTGTTTTTATGGCTTCTCACATGGGAAGTGAACATAGGAGAAAGTAAAAGGTTAAAATAAAAAAGACAAGTAGAAATGGTCAGGAAAGAGGCCTAAGGACTAGCAAAACAAATCAAAACTGTAGGCCTAAATTGGATAATAGTCAAGTTGGCAGAAGTAAGGCTAGAAATCACAGAAATTGGCAAGAAGTAAGCTGCAGCTACATTAAGAGTAGAACAGTACATGAAAGGTGTGAGGTGTTGGGTCAGCCTAGTGCCAAGGAGATAAAAAGTGATGTTTCGGTCAAACCATGACACCTAGATGGATGGAGATGTTTAGTGGTGCGTGAGCATATCAAAGTAGTAAGCAGCATCAGAACAGAGGTACATGGATCAATCAAGGTGAACTCAGACCCCAAAGGGGGCCAAATCAGTAGGTCTGAGACAGGTATAAAAGTAGGAGCCCTAGAGCCCAGATTTTGTGCAGCCAAAGAGAGTGACAGAGAGAGTTCTGTCATCAGTTGAGCTGTTCCGTTGCACTGAGAGCACAAATGCTGCCAGTACGTCTGTTGAAATAGCTTGCTTGCCACTGTTCTACACTGCAATAAAGCCTAGCCTGGCATCTTCATTTCTACCAGGATCTGTGGTCATGTTGTTTTTTTCAGTTGTAAGTGCTGCCTTAGTCAACCTCTTGCACACACAGAATGCCTAGGCTCCAGATCATTGAGCTAATGTTCTTGCTAACGACCCGAGCCAAAGGTAACACAAAGTGTTAAGCAAAGGGTGCATCTCGATTCAGGACCATTGGGCTAACAAAGTTCCCACTAAATGACCAAGCCATCCTTTAGGTCACTGAGCTTACAGAGTTCTCCCCTAAAGATCTGACCGGGAGTAATCCTGAAGGAACATGCATACAGATACACATGCACGCAGCCAAACAGACATCTGTGTTGGATGCTAACAACTTTAATATGAATACTTTCTGCATGGCATACCACAGTGAGTATAATCCTAGATTTGCACATGCAGTTTCATGTCATGCATGTGTAATAATTATTGAGTTCAGCATTTCAGATGGTGGTCTTAAGACATGCTCTCTGCTTGCATAAAGACTGCACATGCCACTCCTTAACTTAGGGATGTTCTCATGGCACAGACCTCTCAATCTGGATCTCACCATACAGCATCACACAGCTAGAAAGAAAGCTACCTAAGCAGCACAATTTGACTAAGAAGAGTGATGCGTTGTCAAATGTGATGATAGAATCGTGGCACTGATGGTCTGATGCCAGCTGACCAGGAAACTGAAGGAAACTGAGGCACAGGCAAAATCATCCATGATAAACCGAATGTCATCAAGCATACGTGCAATGAGGGCACAGTCATCAGCAAACAGGAGTTCTGTTAAAAGCTTTTGGATTACCTTGGTGTCAGCCCTGAATAGCTATAGACTGAACAGACCCCCATCTAATCTGAATTTGATGTCTACACCTCCCACAAAGTTCTGGGATATGAACAAGACCATGGCTGAAAACATCATGGAACAGAGGATAATTGCCATTATGTATCCTTGTTTAGTGCTGTTGGCGACATCGATCAGTATGGTCCAACACCCTAGCCATCATGTCATCATGAAACGAGTGCATGATTGCAATAATTTTTCCTGGACAATCAAATTCATGAAAGACTTTTCATGGGTGATTTCAATTCATCATGCCAAAGGTCTAGATCAGGTCAACAAACATCATGTGCAGGTCCTTCTTTGTTCACAAACCTTCTCTTGTATTTGTCAGGCTGCAAAACCATGTCCATGGTTCCACAGCTGGCACAAAAGCTACACTGTGACTCTGGACACACAGAGTGCACTAGATGAGACACAAATGTTGAAAACAACCCATGCAAGGGGCTTTCCTGCTATAGAAAGCAATGAGATTCCATCATAATTCTCAAAGCTAGATACGTTTTCCTTCCTTTCGTAGATCGGACTATGAAATCATCTTTTTACTGGTAGGACATAATACCCATTTCTCATACAGTCTTGAAAAGACTGAGTTTTCTGACCAATTGGGCATCTCCACATTTATACACTTGAGCTGCAATACTTGCAGGCCCTGGACACTTCACCACAGACGGTTGGCGGGCATCAGAAGACAACTTCACAGATTGCTCCTCCAGGAAAGCATGCTGTGAGAGTGAATCGATGGTTCTGCCAGTCATAGGGGACTGACAGTTCAGGAAACTATCTGAGTGCTCTGCACAGGGAGAGAGATTACTACTTTCATCTGTGAACAGCCAATTACCATCTGCTATGAGGACGGTGGCTGTACCACTGGATTTGAGGCCATTCACAGCATGGAAACCTTCAGAGAAGGGCTTCTTGTCATGTTCAACACAGAATCATAAATACTAGGTTGGAAGGGACATCAGGAGGTCATCTACTGCCACTCCCTGCTCAAAGCAGGACCAACCCCAAACTTCAAGGCTTTATCAAGTCACGTCTTATAAATTCAAAGGGTGGAGTCCTTTTCTGCAAAACGGCTGTCTAGTCAGTCAGTCTCCAGTCTGTAGGAGACCATGGGATTCTTCTGTACTAAGTGCAGGACTCTGGACGTGTTCTTGTTTAATCTCATCAGATTCTTTGGGTCCAATCCTCTATATTGCCTAGGTCACTCTGCAACACCTACCCTCCAAGCTATCTATCATTCCCCACATTTTAGTGTCACCTGCAAACCTGCTGAGTATGCAATCCATACCATCCTCCAGATCATTAATGAAGATGTTGAACAAAACCATCCCCAGGACCAGCCATTGGGGGCACTCTGCCTGTTACTGGCTACCAGACAGCAATCAAGCCACATTTGTCAACCTACTCCTGCAGTTCTGCAGCCTTCTGCTCCCATCAGTGATTCATTAGCCTTAATTCTGTTCAAAATACACTTCTGGTCTGATGGTACCTGGCCTTTTTCACTGAGGCAAGACATAGAATTTGAGTGTGGTGCACGTGGTCTCCAGAAACTGGTCTATCTCAGGACCATTCTCATTGAACCAGTCATGGTGTTTCTGCCTTACAAAGCCAAGAACCTTGGAGGCCATATTATACGTGACATCTCTGAGCATCTCCCAGATTGCCTTAATATCTGCAGAACCCCCTAGGACTTCAGCGAATGCAGTCTCTGAGGTAAACTGTAACTTAGACTGTTTGCTGGGATCTTTCATGGCTGTCACACTGATCTGTGTCAGTGGTCTGAGGTGTCTTCTGTGATGCTCTGGTGAAAGGTGTAGGGACATAATGATTCTTACAAACCAATCGTCTGACCAGCATTTCACATCTTTTCAAGAGCACGTGATGTATGCATCTTTAAAGTCTTTAGACCATATAATTACATGGTCCAGAACATGCCACCGTTTTGATCTAGGATGCATCCATGTTATCTTATATTTATTGGCCAGCTGGAAGACAGTGTTGGCTATACTGAGACTGAACTCCGTACACATGCAGAGAAGCATTTGGCCATTGGTGTTTGACTTTCCAGTGCTGTGATTGCCTGGCACCACGTATCAGAGTCAATTCCCACAGGTGCATTAAAATCTCCAAGGACAATGAGATTTTTCCTAGTGTGGCTCCCCTCTAATGACCCTGCTGAGCTCTTCATAAAATTTTTTCTTGAACTCATACGTATGAATTATTGTCAGTGCATGGGTGCTGATAATGGTGGTGTACTGGTTTCCAGACAAGTTTATGTCCTGCCGTGGCTATCCAAACTTTTTTGGCAGAACACCAAACCATCGGATAAGCAACAGCAAATAGAAAAAAATGCCCAACTTTGCTGAAAAGTGGGGTGCATCCCCTAGCAGGGAATGGACAAATGGGCAGCAGAGCAAGCAGCTAAAGCCAGCCCAGTGTGAGAAGGTGACAGGGAGGGCTGGGGCTGACACATGTGGGCAAACAGCTGAGGCAGCAGGGAGGGCAGGGCCCAGTCCCACATGGGTAAGAGGCAGGAGGGGTAGGGCCAGCCTTGTACAGGTAAGCGGCACATGTGAGGCCAGCTCCACATGTGGGGAGAGGGGAAAAGGGGGTTTGGGTCCAGATCTGGCAGCTGTCCCTTTTTCCCTGTGGGACAATATGGTCATCCTAACTGTAAATCAGTCACTGACTCTCTTGGGGAGCGAATCAGGATTGTGGACAGTGGCAGACAGCATGGCAAAACCAACCTACAACTGTCTTGGACAGCAGCAATGTCTATGTCCTCCATGTTTTAGCAATAAGAGCTGTCCTTCATACCAGTCTTTAGTTATTGTCAGGACGAGTTCTCACACTCTCCTGCCCAAACACAAGTCTGAATCTTTGTTTTGTTTTGACCACTAAATTGGATGACAAGCCAGGAGCAGCAGCCTGACAGGTACAGAAGGGACAGACCATGTTTAGGATTCATTTTCAGTCCCCAGTCCCTGGACTGGAGAGAGGAGTGCTGTGGCTAAAAAAGCCTGCTATGTCACCTCAGGAGAACAAGACCTTTATATTTGCCCTGATCTATGGAGAATGACCATCAACCTAAAACCACCTGTGCAAAGAGCTGTAAAATCAGGACTGCCAGCAGTATTCTCTCTCTGCCCCACAGTCAGTTCCCCAGTGCCACAGGACTCTGGTAAGTTGACCGTGTTGAATGAATTAGGTGTGCACATGTCTATAGTCCTCATTCACTCTGCCCCCATTTGTTTAACCTACCTTTTATATCTTGTCTTAGACAAACATTAGCCATTTTCTGGGGCAAGGACTGCTTCTGTAGTCTTTAGCGCAATTGGGCCTTGATTTGGTTGTGGCCTCTAGATACTACATGTGCCTTTAGGTGCTGATACAACAGCTGAGTGACATAAATCATAGTTACTTATTTAAATTAAATTTGTGTGGATGTGTTTATTACATACATAAATATTGTGGAGATGTCAGTGACTTGAAGAGTAGAGGAAGGCATAGGAAGGCACAAATTGGGAAAGGGAGAAAGAAATAAACAAAGCATCAAAGCTGACATTCTTGATAAACAAGAGTGGGTTGGGCAATGTGAAATAAGAGAAGAGCTGAGATACAGGAGGACAGAGTCCTCAGGATTTTGAATGACGAATTAAGAAGTTTTAATTTGGTATACTGAACAAGGCACAACCACTGGAAAGATTCAGAGAAGGATCCATTTAAGAGGTGAGGAAGATAATTTTAGCTGTAGGATTTTGGATAGACTGGAGTATGATGGATGAAAGCTTCACGAAGTCTGGAGAAGGAAGACAACATAATAATCAATGAAAAAGATTATTAATGGAGGACAAGCAATCACATTGCTGGGACAGGCAAAGTGGTTAGGTTTTTAATATGTTGAGGAATAATTGAGAAGATTTGATCATACCTTGAAAATAACAAGAAAGGATCAGGAAGAAATTGGTTACTCAAAATTTTGGCCAAAAGGGTTTGGGTTACAAGAGGATAGCTGAGAATGACAAAAACTTTAGGAAGAAAAATAAGAACCTTATTTTTACTCATGTTGAGCAGTAACCCTTCAGAATAAAAAGTCAGATATAAGAAAACGAATCCAGGGGAATCCAGTATTAAGAAACAGATTTGAATGTCATCAACACAGTGTTGACAGCTGAATTCTTGTAAGCCAATGAAGTAACCCAAAGAATAGCAGGTATAGGTAGTCAAGGACCAGGTTGTATGCCATGCCTCACCACAAGAAGTATATTCGTGGTCCTTTTCACCTTCTCCAACTTTCCAAACACTAATCTCTTCTCAGAAAAATATCATCTTGTGTAGGTGTAACTGGGATGGAAGGAGCTCAGCCCTCAGGTTGCTCATGGTGGGAGGCAGAAAGTGACTAGGACACTTATGACACATTCAAAAAAGAAACCTGGACACCCTGAAATCTTCCATATCATCAGCTGATAACATTTGCTTGAGTGGGATATAATTGAAAATCCTTTAAAAGCTGTGGACTGAGTTTACTGGTTTGCAGAAGTCATTTTTTCTGAAGTCAGTACATTTTATTTTTAATCTTGTGTTGTTAATGATTTCAGAACTCAAAATAATAAGAATAGTTTAAAATAATGGTATTGTTCTAGTTTATTGCTTAATTTTCTGAATAGTTATAGGATCTAGTTTTCAGAAAAATTCGCTTGGAAGTCAGTAGAATCTGTGGGTGTTCAGCTCCGCTGAAAACTATGCCCTAAATGGTATGGGATAATATCAAACGATGGGGCTAATCAGAGAAAGCAAACACTGAGAGCCAATGTATGGAAAAGAACATCATATATTCAATGTTCTGAACAGAAATTCAGACACAATCAATATTGAACTTACCATTTTCAACATGTGCAAGTCTGTGCATGAGAGGTAGCCACACAAGGCACTGTGGGGGTGGATCAACCATCAATGTGTCTAAAAACATATTTAGCGTTATCTTTTTCTGTAAAAGAAACAAAAACATGATTCACTTTCAAAAGAAAATTGCATTCTTTGAAATTACCTCCATCCCAGGGGTTCTTTAGTATTAATTGACTGAGTACCAACAGTGTGTTTCATAATGTGAAGGACAGACACAATTGCTCTTCCTCCCCGAGGAGTTTTCAGTCTTAATTAGACAGTCCATCATAGACAAGAAAGTATATACAACACACATTAAATATCAATTAATACGCAAGTAAATTCAAAGGTGATGAATATGTAGTCAGTATCTTGAGAGTTCCAGCTGCAAGACCTTACAGAAGTGATTTAAAGGAGGGACTTAACGCAAAAAAGTTAGTTTGCTCAGTGAACTAAGCGAGGGAGTTCAAAGCACATGACAATACTGAAAAAAATACAAAGCAAGGACAGGAGGAATCAAAAGGAGCACTCAACAGACATATAGGCAAGGAAGGGAAAGCGAAAATGGGAAAAGAAATAGGAAAGGGCAGAATTATACTAAGATTCAAAAAAGTGGGCAAGGAAATTGATTTTAAACTAATAGACTTAGGGAAGGAAGTGAATGAAATGCAAAGAACAGACATGTTTTCATAATCTCAGAAAAGTGAGCAAGGAAAGAGGGAAGCATGACTGATACATATTGAAGAAAATGCATACCAATAAGATTTGTTAGGAAGAAAAGCAAAGGAAACTAGGGACAAAACTCTTTAAGAACAAAGTATTTAAATAGATAACATCTTAAATTATCCTCCACTTTTGCAGGAGGAAACAGGAGCTTTGCAAGGTCAGCTACATCCTCCTCTTTCTAGGAAGCAAAATCCCCTCCTCTGGTAGCAATTTGTGTGGTAAAAACCACTGTTCACCTACCATGTCTCTTCCTAGCTCCTTATCCATTGGTGGCAACAGATTGATAGGGAAGATACGAAACAAACAAAAGTATAAGGAGACGCTTTAGGGCTAGCACCCCAGGAAGGAAACCATAAGGAATCAATCTGACTGTGGAAACAAAAACCCAAACAAAAAAACCCAATGGATTTTAGGGTATAAGAGGAAGGCAAAAGGATGCCTCATCTATCCTTCACTTGTACAGGTAACCAGGCAGTATGTTTATACTCATGGAAACAGGTCTCAATCAGCCTTGGATGAAACGCTGCAAGAAAAGGCTTACGTGAGAAATTGCTTTGGATGAGGTCAGCCTGTTGTGGTTTAGTCTTAGTGTAGCAGATTAGACTTTTGTTTTATTTATAACCTGTCATTCTTATTACCCGCGCTCACTACCTGTCTTTCTCTTAGTTAATACATTTACGTTCATGAACCTTCTCTCAGTTAATAAACTTACATTTGTTTTTACTATGCATTACTGTGGTTTTTTTTTTTTTTTGGTTTTTTTTTTAACTGGAGCTGATGCTTAGCTGAATCAAACCAGCTGGTGTGCATATCCCTATTTCCTTGGAAAAATCTAGCAATTACTGTGAATGTACAGCGACAAGGGCTGGATTCTACGGGGGATGCTTTGGAGTGACACAGAGGCTGGAGTACACCTATCGTTAACCTGTAAGGCAAAGTAGGGTCTGATAGAGCCCTGGGGAGTGTGCCCGCACGGCTGAAAGTATGGCAACACCAGGGACCTAACATTCAGCTACCACAAGCAGCAACCTCATGCTGGAGGTGAGAGGTAACAAGGTGATGCGCCATCCTGGGAACCCCAAAAAGTGTCTTTTTTTTTTTTATTTGAAGTAGTGAATTTAATCTGGTATTAAAATTATATCAAATCCTTTATTAGCTTGAGCAATGACAGGGTCCAAAATTTTTATTAAGTAGCAAAAATTTTATTTGACACAGAATTAAGGTTATCCAGTGGTGGCTCCTGCTTCCAGAATATGAGTTTCAGCAAAACTCATATTTATGAAAACGAGGAAAACCAGAGTTAAGGCATGCAGTTATGTAACCTTACTTTACCTTCCTAGTGCTGGCAAAAGCCACTAGACTGATCTGCATGTACCCCAATTGTCTTCACTGCACTGAATAGTGGAGGAGTACATTGGTGCTGATCAGAGCTGTGATTGTGATATAAGGTGATCTGGGTAGAGGACTGTAATCCAGGGTATAGCTACACTGACAGCAGCGAACACGCCACCATCAGCTCAATGTATCTGATTTGATTGCTTGGCAATGAAGGCTTGCTCAATCAAACCAGAAGTTGATCTATTAAAACTACCTCCAAAAAAAGCATAGTGGTGCATTGATGGGTACACATTTTCCATCAGTGAAGCGTAATGGAGATAGTGCATAGAACAGAAGTTCAGAAGTCAAGCTACTCTACATAGCTTTCGTAACTGCTGCCAGATTTGCCAATTAGGGAAGACTAGGCCTAGTAGTCAAAGAGGGAGCTCTCCTTGACCCACTCGTGTGCGTGATTAAATGAAAGAACTTCATATGTATTTTGGGAGATCCATTCTGGCCTCATTTCATCCCTCTGTTGTATGGGCTGTGTCACAGGAAGGAAACAGGTTTTCTTGCCATGGGGATTGTCTGCAGTTAGCTGACACATATCTGTGGCCTGTGAGTGTAAGGAAGGGTGAGTGAAGGAGTTTTTGATGGTATTCTGTGAATAAAGGTGTAGGGGCTGTGAGGAGGCCCAAGGAGTCTAACACGTAGTAGATACAGTATTCTTTCTATGGAATAAGCTTTAGTCAAAAATGTAAGGAACTCCTGCTCAATAAAGGGCAAAGGCAGAGTGAGAGTATGCCTTCTTACAGGGATAACTCAGGACACAGTTCGGTTGCATGGGTATGTTCTTGAATTCTGTATTTCCTTGCTTTCACAGGTTTGAGTTTTGCTGAAATTGAGACTCTGGAAAGGCACAAGCTATCTCTTGGCAACTTTAACTCTACATTAATATAAAGTTTTTTCCCATTTAATTTCCTAGTGTTTCTAGCAGAAAGAAATGTTGCTGGTAGCATTCAGAGACATTTAAGCAGTTATCATGTACCTCTGCAGTTACATTCAGAGGCTCCTGTGAAGAGGTATTTCATAATACTTGCTTCTTACATAGTGCTTTTCATTAGTAGATCTCCAGAAGAGAAATATCATATTCTCTCTTAGAGATAGAGAAACTCAGGTGCAGAGTGGTGAAGTGATCCAACAGTCCAAGTTTTCTGAGTCTTAATCCACTGTTTGCTCTGCTAGGCCATTCCATTGCTAGGTTAGTCCAAAGTGCTCTCCTGCCCCCTGTACAGTGCAGTGCAATGAGGGACAATGGTTGTGCCTTGAAATGTCTAGAGCATGTTACTGCTAACAGAGCTGGTGAGAGAAATCTCAGACATGGTCTATGCCCCACAAATTTGAAAGCTTTATTATATGGGTGGTTACAGTAACTTAAAGAATTTGAAATAAGACTGGTGTTTTTCTCTCCTCACCCACTCTTTCAATGATTCCCTACAACAGTAGTTCTCAACCACTGTGTTGGGACACATGACTGTGTCACCACACAACAGTGAGTGTGTTGCAGTGAGCTATGGAGATGGCTGGATTTGGCCTGGAAGAGGTCTTGTAGTGTCATGACATGCTGCCACTATATGTGCCATGCCCCATGAAGGTTGAGAACCACTGCCCTGCAACATATAGCTCTACCACCACCATCTCCAACTCATCCTTCCCTCTTGTCCTGTTAAGCCAGGGGTGCCCCAGCCTCTTCAGATGAGGGGCCATACTGCAATTCTTTTCTCACTCGGGGGCTGGCGAGCAAATTTTGGCTAGAAAAGGCATAGAAATTCGTCTTATTAATAAAATTTAAAACAGTCAAAAATAAGCACCAGCTTACAAATTCAGTTTGGTTCTCTAAATCTGTAAATGTTCTGTAAAAGCAAAGCTGGCAAGGAAGAGAAGAGATGATAGGGCAGGAGCGGCCATGCAGGATAGTAGGGGACAGTGTAGGGAGCAGGGTGGGGGGTGGCCATGTGGGGCAGCAAGGGAGAAAGGCGGAATGTGGCAAGAAAGGACAGTGGGTGTGTAGCTGGCAGAGGAATGTGGCAGGAAAGGAGGAGCGTGGAGAGCATGACAGGGGTGGCAAGAGAGAGAAAGGGTGGGAAGGGGGACAAGGCAAGGCAGGGTAAGGCTGGGGGAACGTGGCAGGAGCAGCAAGCGAGAGTGTGTGTCGTGGCTTCGTGGGCTAGATAACAGCCTTTGGTGGGCCGGATTCTGGCCCCCCAGCCCACAGGTTGGACAAGCCTGAGTTAAAACCATGAACATTTTAGAAGTGCGGTGTGAAACAAAAACCAAAACCATGAGTAGACTACGAATTTCCAGCTATTTTCCCCTAGGGGTCTGTATCTCTGGAACCTCCTGCACAAATAACTCCAAATTTGGCTCACCAACCCTAACTCACACTCCCATAAAGCACAGAAAAATTTCAAGACTATGTCACTCCATATACAGATTTTGGGATTTAGAGAAATTGTTTTTTAAACAAAGGTTTCCTCATTTTTAATTGTAGCAGCGCTGGTTCTCCTATGTAATACAGCACGAAGTCAGTCATCAGTAACTGCTCTGCCACATGCAGATACACAACACTGGATAACCCTGAAAGCCCAGCAGGCTGAGAGAGATGTGAAGCGGCCCAGTCATTTCAGTGTGATGCTCTCGGCTGAACGAGAATGCCGCATGGAGATAGATAAACCCTAAAACCAGAGATCTGATACAGAGTTTCTCAAACTATGGGGTATAGCTCCATATGCAGATGCCAGTTGCCAATCTTTTGGCAAGGGGTGGAGACCTGTTGGAACAGTTCAGAGGACTGCTCTGGCACCTGCACTCTGGGTCTTCAGAAATAAAAATCTGTGCCACCTTGAACTCCACCCCCACTCCCATTAGAGCTACCACCTTACTTATGCCTGCTGAGCTACATCTTCTGTGACTATGCTGTTCAGAACTCTGCCCTGTAGCCTGGCCCTGCCACTCATAAAGGAGCTAAGGACTGCTCATCCAATGCTGCAGTACACATCCTTAGTATGGGGTACAAGGACAGCTACGGTGCATGCACAGACTGAATGAGCAGGGCTACCAAATGTCTCTGATCAAAGGCACATGCACACCTGAAGTGGAGAGGCCTTACAGACAGTACTTGAAGATGAACCCATTGTTCAAACTGCCTAAACTGTGGATCAGTAACAAAAGCCCATACAGCTAAGGGACACAACTAATTTCAAAGCAATCCAAAGTAACCATGATGAGTTTTGCTAACATTTGCCCTCCTCTACCCTGGCATGCATATATATACCTCTCAACTATAGTTTCCACTTTATGAATATGAAGAAGTGGGTTGGAGCCCACAAAAGCTTATGCCCGAAGAAATCTATTCATCTATAAGGTGCCACAGGACTCTCACCATTTTTGCTTTACACGGACTAACACAGCTACCCCTCTGGAAATTCCATGATGAGTTAGAGCACTTAGTGTTGAACTTTCAATGGAAAGCTGGTCTCAACCTTACCTGCAGCAAAAGTAGCACCCTCCTATCAATTGCACAGGCCCTCTTAAAATGTGTGTTTGTGTTTGCACGAAACTCAATCTTGAAAAGAATGCACAAATGGACCAAAACAGAAGCCACCACCGGATTTTAGAAGGCAGCACTATTTCAACATGCAACATATAATTACATTTTGTTAACTCTTACTTGTTGTGGGAAACACGTCCGCACAGAATGTTCTGTGTATCCAAAAGAAGGCCCTTCAAAAACAGCTGTTGGAAGTTTTAAAACTTCTCTTAAAAACTGATCAAACTTTGTAAATATCATCAATCCACTGGAATCTGACATTTGGGAAAAAATATCTACAAGAAAAACAAAATAAAGTAAAACCTTAGAGCAAATACAAGTTTACTGAAAAGTATATTACACTTTCCAACACAAATGTTTTTTATTCAGTTATACAACATATTTCTCCTTGTTTTCCCATGAACAGGAATTTTATATTGCTTGTTTCCAAGGTAAAATACAAAACTGAACATGCAGGAACTTAATTTATTATATATCCTGGAGGCTCTCTCTCCACATTCCTACAGAATATTTTTTTCCCCAATGTTCCAGAAACCTCAAAGCTTAATATGTTAAAGGCAAGAAAGCTGAATTTGAGATGTGTGGAGAATGTGGAAATCACTGTATAGTGTTATGGACAATATAAGTGACTCAGCCTACTCACTTTGTATTCATATGCACTGGGTGTGAAGGAGTTGATCCCTCTTTTTTCTAGGTCCAGGAACATATATATGTTTAGGTTGCTACCAATGAACAATCAAGAATGGTCTGGAGCTGGCTGACAAGGTGGAACCCTTTCAGCAAAATCTTTTGCATTAAAAAAAGTTTCATCTCAAAGCCAGGTTTAACATCAGAAATGGGAAAATTTTCAAGGAATTTAAAGAACAATTACTTCCAGAAAACCAAAAAAGAATTTTTCAGCTTCCCAGCTGCCTTCAGGGAAGGCTCTGAAAAAGATTTGTGTGTCATGGTGCACAATCAGCTAGACCTGGCTCCCATCGGCATCACTGTACCAAAAAGGACTCAGGTGATTCTTAGATGCAGTAAGAGGGACATCTTGACTACAGAGGTTATTTTACTTCTGTTTTTGGCACTAGTGTGAGCGCTCCTGGCGTACTGTGTCCCACTTCTGGTGTTCACAGGTCAAGAAGGATGTTGATAAAATGGGGAGGGTTCGGAGAAGAACAAGAATTATGATGTTCCAAAGGGGCAGCCATGATAGTCTACTTACTCATAGACTCTAAGGTCAGAAGGGACCAATATGATCATCTAGTCTGACCTCCTGCATAGTGCAGGCCACAAAACCTCATCAACCCACTCCTACAATGAACCTCAAACCTATAACTGAGCTATTAAAGTCCTCAAATCATGATTTAAAGACTTTAATACAGAGACTCAACCAGCAAGTGAGCCATGCCCAATGCTACAGAGGAAGACAAAAAACCCCAGTGCCCAAGCCAATCTGTCCTGGGGGAAAATTCCTTCCTGACCCCAAATATGGCAATCAGTTAAACCCTGAGCATGAGGGCAAGTCCACAAGGCCAGTCAAGAAGAACTGCTCTGTAATAACTCAGAGCCCACTCGATCAAATGCCCCTTCCCACGTCCCTATCATACCCATCACCAGTAGTAAAAGAGAGACAATGGCCAAGCTACACTGTCCATCATATCATTCCCTCCATACTTCAGCAAAACAAACAAGCAGTCCTGCAGCACTTTCACAAAGTGAAATCTATTTATCACATGAGCTTTGTGGGAGAAAATCCCACTATCAGAAGCTTTGAAGATGGGGCATTTACAGAATTATTAAAAATTAGAAAATATGTCCTATAGCAATACTCTCAAGGAGCTCAATCTTTTAGCTTAATGTAGAGAAGATTAAGGAGAGACTTGATCACAGCATATAAATGCCTCTGTGGGAAACAAACATCAGATAATAGGCTCTTTAGTCTAGGACAGTGGTTCCCGACCTGGGGTCTGGGGACCCCCAAGGGTCCGTGGACATGTTGCAGGGGGTCCACGAGGCCTCTCCCTACGGGGGCCGGAATCCAGCTGCAGCCTCGATGCTCCCCGCCAGGGCTGCCTCTCCCCACCTGTGGTCAGATCCCAGCAGGAGGATGGGGCCATGGCAGCTCCCCAAGAGGGCAAAGGCAAGGGGCCGCAGCCGTTATGGCTCAGCTCCCCCAGCAGCATGGGCCATGATGGTGGTAGCACCATTCACAGGCTGTCCCAGTAGTGCTGCCAGAGTGGCACAGGGGGCCACAGATTTTTTTTTGTTAAAAAGGAGTCCCCAACTTGAAAAAGGTTTGGAACCGCTGATCTAGAAGATAAAGTTACATAATGACAGGGAAGGTAAATAATCAGAGGAATCTGTAATAGATGAGGCGACACTGTGTTCTACCAAATCTGCATTTTCTGATATAGTTAAGTTTAGTTAGTAATTTTCTCTGTCCTCCAGTTTTGTGTAGGGAAGCAAAGAGATAAAATAGCAGCAGCAGGGACAAGGTGTGAAGAGACCGGAGTTTCAATTTGCTACTACAGACAGATACACAATAAGGCTATGTCCACACTACACAAACATCTCAACATATGTTACTTCAATACCCAGCAAGCCTAACTAGGCAGTGGCTGACACCCACACTGCCATCCTTGGGTCAGCGGGACCTCGCCAGGACCACTCCCACCAAGACAAGGAGCATCCTCTCAGCTCCGTGCAGGGAGCCCACAGGCTCCCGGATGCAACCCCAGGAAGCCCCAAGCAGCTGCTGCCCAGGACCCGGCAAGCCCCAGAACCCCAGCAAATCCCTGTCAGCTGCAGCCCAGGCTGGGAACCTCGGCAAGCTACATGGTCTCTCTCCCCCCTTTACTTGTCAATTCACTGCTCCAACAGCTCCCTGCTGCTCTAACGGGACACTGTGTCGCCTCACTTTTGTCAACAAAAGTCCTATGCCTCTTGTTTTGTTGGTTTTGTTTTGTCAGAAAAACAGGGAAGTTTGGTCAGCGAAGAGGCGAATGGAGTGTACACCAGGACTGTTTTGTCAAAAAAGCTGATTTTTGTCAGCAAAGTTTCCTGGTGTGTATGAGGCCTATGTCAGAGTGGGACAGAGACTCCAGGAAATCCTGGCAAGTAAGCTAAGTGCCTTATAAATCAAGCTTTGCTTTACCATTCTAGCCTGGGTTGTTAAATACTGTGTGTCAGCTAACCAATAAATACTGGTTTGTTTTAAAACAACTGCCTTGCATCAGACACTCTAAGGTCAAAAGGGATTGATGTGATCATCCAGTCTGGCCTCATGCACGATGCAGGCCTCAAAACCTCACCTCCTCCGTCCCCCACAATAAACCTAATAACCCAGTTATAGGCTAGAAAGTCCTCAAATCATGATTTAAAGACTTTAATGCACAGAGAATCCACCAGTGAATGAGCCACGCTCCTTGCTAAGCCAGGAGGTGAAAACCCCACAGAGCCTTTGCCAAACTGCCCTGGGGAAATATTTCTTCCTGACCCCAAAAATGGCGATCAGTTAAACCCTGAGTACATGGGTAAGATTCACCAGCCAGACACCCATCACTGCAAATACGTATTGACTGAACTGCTTCTGGAAGGGGTAAAGCCTCAGACAGGAGTCTGTGGTGATTTGTACAGCATACACTGAGACACAGCAACACTGAAAGCTGGGGAGATCAGTGCTCCCACCCCTGGCTCCAGCGATCCGCTTGGGTCCCAAGGTGCTGAGACCCCCACTGGACCACTGACTTCGCATCCCCCAGGCTGCAGAAGGGAATCACCACTTTGGGACCCAGATGGAGCACACAAAGCTACAGGACGCATGCAGCAAAAATAATGAGTCCTGTGGCACCTTATAGACTAACAGACTTCTTTGGGCATAAGCTTTCGTGGGCTCCAACCCCTTTGTCAGATGCATCAGTATGTGTGCAGTTTCTCTGCCACACTCCTGGGGACAGAGGCAGAGAGGCAGACTCCTCACTGAACTCCTTCCATCTGGCTGCAGTTGAATGGAGGGAGGCACTTTTGGTGGGGCAGCCAGGACCTCCTGTGATTGAGGAGGGGCAGAACTCTCCAAAACTGTACTTTATGGTTTGGCATGCACTTAGCAGGCCACCCACCATGATTTAACTGCCAGACCATGTGCTTCACTGTGCAATGACAGTCACTCACATACACTAGTGCTTGGTCTGTGACAGACTGAGTCATTTGTACACAAAAAATAGTGAACTTTTGAGTACAGTAGCATCAAAATCCTTGCTGTAAATATGCAGTGATTTGTAGTGTTTAATGGTGTCCACATCAGTAAATTTTTTATAAGCTGATAGACTGGTGGCCCTTCAGGGTTGTAAAAATTATATTTGCAGCCCTCAAGCCAAAACCATTGGGAACCACTGAGCTAAACCTAGGGTTTGCAAATAAGGATAGTTTGAAAGGGACAGAAGGAAGGTGGGGTTATTGTACTGCCTATTGATTTATGACAGGAGGCAGAGTCAACATTACATTTTTAAAAAGCAGATGTTGAGGTCTAAACTGCACTGAAAATTCTTGGAGGAAGCTGGACTCACAGGTCAAAAAAAATTGAATTGAAAACTACAATATTTAAAGAAGCGAGCTTAGTGACCCAAACACAGTTCGATACTATGCTGGTAATTTGCTTAAAGATTATGTCAGTAGAGGAGCCAGTGAAAACAAGAAGTAAAGTAGAGAAATACAGGCACGTGATGAAGTAAAGAGAATCACCTTAAGGCTGAAATCTGCCTGCTCACTGGGTTGCAGTTGGGCATGGAGGAAATCAAATGCCATTTTGCCTCAGACACATTTTGAAGGACACAGAAGAGGAACAGGACTTCAAAACCCAACAGGTGCATCTTCAATAGGCAAAAAGATGTGTTCTTAACTCAGCTAATAGGAAGTAAATCCTAGTGAAGACCAGGCAATCTGTTGGCAGGTTGTAAAGAGTACATTGCTTGGAATGAGCAAACTTCACCAGAAGGATGAACTGAATGCAGGAATGGCTTGGTAGAGGATATTTGGAAGTAGAGGTCAAGACTGGAAGTAAACCAGGAGTATCTGGCCTGGATCAAATTTTGCACTTTCATTTGAGCAATGATGTAATTCTGGTGGAAGGAGATGTGGAGGTACAGGGTGAATTTTGAGGTACTCAGAAAAGCAGGAGCAAGAGATGGGAGAGAGCAATGCCAGATTTCTGTTTAAGCAGGCAAAGGGAGAGGGAGGTGGTGGTCACATACTATGATGCAGCCGAAAGATGTCAGGGATATGAAGAGAATAAAAAGTGACTTACAAGAGTTAAAGCTGAGGTAATAAGGAGAGAGACAGAGCATGTTTGTAGTCTTGACGATGTTCTGGGTGGGAGTTAATAAGAGCACCGTGGTAACTTGGGATGCAGAAAGAAAGGAGAGACACAGCTGGTTTTGATGGGGGGGAAATAATTTGTTACGTATTTAATTTTAATACTCACTTGCCAAGCAAAAGTTACTTAACACTCATTTAGCACTGTAGCGATACATCATTTATAACAGAAAAACTCTCTAGCTAAAAACTTGAAGCTGTCTTAACATTATAAATATATGCTTACAATGTGACAGCCACACAAAGTTCTACCCCCATACTCTACACAAAACTCAAAATCTGAAACCTACAACACCTTGCTTTACATAATTCTACTATTAAAAACTTAAAATTATCTACACCAACAAATAACTCAATAAAAAAAAGTAGACTAGCAAGGCCACAACTTCAATCCATTAATGATCAAACTAAAACTTATCACATTTCAGTTACCAAATACAAACTACATTTGTTTCATAACAGCTCACATTATAATTATTTTCTGCTGCTGGGAGATATTTGCAATTGTAAATTTAATGACCATTGTGGCACATGAATTAATCTTTTGGTATTTTATAACTGAAATAAACCCCAAACATTTCACTTCATTTCATACAGTGAAAGAAACCCCTATTAAATCCTAACCATGTAAGAAAGTTCATCCAAACTGAGTACTGAGCAGTGCTTGCTGCCTTCCGTTCAATTCCGAGCACACTAACCTGAAGCTGAGGTTAGTCTGAGAGACTTGGACATGAATGACACCAAAATCAGAGGCTCATAGCTTGAGCTTCAGCTTGGAGAGCTTGACTCACCTGTAACAAGTACCAGTGATGGGGAGAAAAGCTACTTACCTTGTAGAAATTGTGGGTCTCTAAGGTACGTTAACTACATGTATTTCACAAATCATGCTCCTTCCTCACTACTGCAGAGTCCTATGTTATCTGGATTCTGAATTAATGAAGGAACCGAGGGACACTTGGGCCCATTCTGCCCTTTACTCCCTCAGGTGAGGTCATGACGGCATTCAGGGCACACGTACAGTCCAACAGATACCTCAGGCCAACAGAATCTGATCTCGGGCATTGTGCATCAGAAATGGAATACATGTAGACAAATACATCCCAAAGAACCACATCTAGCATTGGACTAGTCTGCATGCTAGCTTGCCACACACTGACACCCTGAGTGGACCCAACTAAAGGACTCAAAGTCAGTGAGTGTGGCTCTGTATACACACTTTGAAGTAGCGGCGCACTAAGGCACACTCTGGGACTCTCCCTGCACCCTAGCAATGTCTGCACAGGACAGTACAGCTGAGAAAGTTGTTGCACTGCAGATCCACAGCCTGGTTTGGCATGCACTTACTTGCTGCATAGACAAGTCCTAAAACAGGCTTGTCCAACCTGCAGCCCGGAGGCCAGAATTTAGCCAGCCAAAGGCTCTTCTCTGGCCCACGGAGCCACCGCACACATCCTCTTGTCACTTCTGCCACGTTCCCCCTGCCTTGCCATGCCATGCTCCCCTTCCTGCCCTTTCCCTCTCTTGCCACATGTCGCGCTCTCCACATTCCTCCTTTCCTGCCACACTCACCTGCCAGCTACACACCCACTGTCCTTTCTTGCCACCTTGCCACATTCCCCCTCTTCTCCCCTGCTGCCCCACATGGCCACCCCCCACCCTGCTCCCTACACTGTCCCCTACTATCCCTCATGGCTACTCCTGCCCTATCATCTCTTCTCTTCCTTGCCAGCTTTGCTTTTACAGAACATTTACAGATTTAGAGAACCAAACTGAATTTGTAAGCTGGTGCTTATTTTTGACTGTTTAAATTTTATTAATAAGACGAATTTCTATGCCTTCTCTAGCCAAAATTTGCTCGCCAGCCCCCGAGTGAGAAAAGAATTGCAGTATGGCCCCTCATCTGAAGAGGCTGGGGCACCCCTGGCTTAACAGGACAAGAGGGAAGGATGCGTTGGAGACGGTGGTGGTGGTAGTAGAGCTATATGTTGCAGGGCAGTGGTTCTCAACCTTCACAGGACACGGCACACATAGTGGCAGCATGTCACGATGCTACAGGACACACCAGCCCACCCCCTCCAAGCCAAATCCAGCCATCTCCATAGCTCACTGCAACACACTCACTGTTGTGTGGTGACACAGTCATGTGTCCCGACACATTGGCTGAGAACCACTGTTGTAAGGAATCATTAAAAGAGTGGGTGAGGAGAGAGAAACACCAGTCTTATTTCAAATTCTTTAAGTTACTGTAACCACCCATATAATAAAGCTTTCAAATTTGTGGGGCATAGACCATGTCTGAGATTTCTCTCACCAGCTCTGTTAGCAATAACATGCTCTAGACATTTTCTAAAAACATTGCAATTATAATGTCAAGTATTCAAAAGCCAGGAAAAGTCAGTATTAAGGGTGTGTGCATGCAATATTCCCAGCCATCATTCACCCACACATGGCCAGCAGCTGCTGCCCCTAGCTGGCTCAAACACGCATTCTTCCAGCCGGCAGAGAGCTAGGCTGGTCTCAGTAGTAACAGAGGACAGAACAAGGAGCAATGGTTTCAAGCTGCAGCTGGGGAAGTCGAGGTTGGATATTAGGAAAAACTCTCTCCCTAGGAGGACGGTGAAGCACTGGAATGGGTTATCTAGTGAAGTGGTGGAATCTCCATCTTTGGAAACATTTATGGTCCGGTTAGACAATACCCTGGCTGGGATGATTTAGTGGGAGTGGTCCTGCTTTTAGCAGGGGATTGGACTAGATGACCTCATGGGGTCCCTTCTAACCCTATGATTGAAAATGTAACTTCAACGTACCACGGTATGTAACCTATCACTCAAATCAGCCTTTGAACCAGATGACTAGAGCATAGCTAATGCAATGCCAATTTTTAAAAAAGGCTCCAGAGGTGATCCTGGCAATTACAGGCCACTACACCTAACTTCACTAACTAGACAAACTGGTTGAAAGTATAGTAAATAAAACAGAATTAACAGACACATATATGAACACAGTATGTTGGGGAAAAGGCAACAGCTTTTGTAAAGGGAAATCGTGCCTCACCAAGTTATTGGAATTATTTGAGAGTGTCAGCAACCATGTGGACAAGCGTGATCCAGTTGATATGGTAAATTTCTCTTTTAGAAAGCCTTTGACAAAGTCACTCAATAAGGATTTGAGCAAACTGAAGGAATGATGATATAAGAGGAAGATCCTCTGATGGATTAATAAGTGGTCAGGATAAGAAACAGTAGTCAGTTTTGAGAGAGAGAGAGAGAGAGAGAGAGAGAGAGAGGGTGTGTGTGTGTGTGAGAGAGATTGATGGATGGATGGATGGATGGATGGATGGATGGATAGCATGGCTCCCCACAGATCTGCACTGATATGAGTGTTGTTCACATACTCGTAAGTGATCTGGAAAAAGGAGTGAAGTGGCAAAATTGGCAAACAATACCAAATTATTCAAGATAGTAAAGTCCAAGGCAAACTGTGAAGAGTTAAAGTGGGATCCCGCTAAATCTGGTGACAAAATGGCAGATGAAATTCAGATGTTGATAAAATTAAAGTAATACACGCTGGAAAAAATAATCCTAACCACATAGACAAAATATGGGGTCTAAATTAGCTGTTACGAATCAAGAAAGATCTTGGAGTCATTGTGGACAGTTCTCTGAAAACATCTACTCAATATACAGCAGCAGTCAGAAAAAGTAACAATGTTAGGAACCCTGAGGAAATGGACAGAAAATAAAACAGAAAATATTACAATGCCATGATATAAATTCATGATACACTCATGCCTTTATTGCTGCCTACCCTTCTGATCACCCCATCTCAAAAAAAGATACATTACAGATGGAAAAGGTGCAGAGCAGGGCAACAGAAATTATTAGGAGTATGGAATAGCTTCTATGCAAAGACAATTTAAAAAGACTAGGACTTTTCAGCTTTGAAAAGAGAAGTAAGGGGATATATGAAAGAGATGTATAAAATCATATATGTTGTGGAGAATATCAGTAAGTGTTATTTATGCCTACATAACTCAAGAATTATGGGTCATCCAATATAATTAATAGGCAGCAGGTTTAACAATAAACAAAAAGAATTACTTCCCTCACAAAATGCAGTGTCAGCCTGTGGCACTCATTGCCAGATGATGTCGTGAAGGCCAAAAGTATAACTGAGCTCAAAAAATAATTAGATAAATTCATGGAAGATAGGTACATTGATGGTTATAAGCCAAAACAATAAACAACCCCATTGTCTCTGTGCCCTAAATCTCCAACTACCAGAAGCGGAAGAAGAAATAAATGCGCTTTTTCATAAACACCTAACAAAATCATCCAAACCACAGGACTCGGTGGTGATGCCTGGACTTCACCTACCCAGACATCTGTTCAGAAACTAACACATCAGGGCACAGATTATTCAACATGTTCTTAGAACATATCACAGACAGTTTTTATCTCAGAAAGAGGGAAAAGCCATCAGGGAAGAGACTGTTCTCAACTTGATTTTGACAAATAGGGAAAAACTGGTTAAGAATTGGAAAGTGAAAATGAAAGTGTGCTGCTTCCCTGGAGCTAGAGGTCAAGATGTCATGGAAAGTCTGCCAAGAATCATCAAGCCCTCAGATTGCTACCCCTTCCTTCAGAAAAGGCCCAGATAGGAACCGTCAAATTGTGAAAATAAACGTGTGGTTATGCAGATGATGTCAGAGAGAGGACTTTGCATGTCAACCAGGGGATGTTGTTCCTGAAAGGATTACCAGGAAGAGATGGGAATCATGTAACAAAGAGAGGGAAAAGCATCTTCACAGGCTGGCTGGCTAAACTAGTGAGGAGGGCTTTAAAGCAGGCTTGCCACTGGCCAGGCACCTAAGCCCAGAGATAAGTGGGGAAGTGAGATACCAGGAGAAAGTGCAAGGAGGAAGTTTCAGTGGGAAGGCCTCCTTATTTGTCCTGAGAAAACAGGGCAATTGGGCAGTTATCTTAGGTGCCAAAAGCCAGGGAAAGAAGCAGGAGACACTGGAAGTCCTGGCAGAGTGAAGGAACTAGGACATTACTGGAATAACCAAGACGTGGTGGGTACTCACACTACTGGAGCACTGGCATGGATGGTTATAAACTGTTCCAGAAGGACAGCCAGGGAAGAAAAAGTGGAGGAGTTGCACTGTATGTAAGAGCAGTATGACTGCTCAGAGCTTCACCATGAAACTGAAGAAAAGCCTGTTGAGAGTCTCTGGGTTAAGTTTAGAGGCAAAAGCAACAAAGGTGATGATGTGTTAGGCATCAGTGATAGATCACCAGACCAGGAGGATGAGGTAGATGAGGCTTTCTTCAGACAACCAGTGACAGTTTTCAGATCACAGGATCTGGTTTTTGTGAGGACGTCAATCACCCTGACATCTGCTGGGAGAGCACCACAATAGACATATAGACACAGAGACAATCCAGAAAGTGTTCGGAGAGTACTGAGGACAGATTCTTAGTGCAAGTGCAGGACGAATCTACTGGGGACCATGCTCCTCTTGACTTGATGCTTACAAAACAGGAAGAATTGGTAGGGAAAGTAGAAGTGGGTGGTAACTTGGGCAGCAGCAATCATGAGATGGTAGAGTTCAGGATCCTGACCAAGGTAGAAGGACACCAACAGGATACGGACCCCGGACTTCAGAAAAGCAGATTTTGACACCTTCAGGGAGCTGATGGGGCAGGATCCCTGGGAGGCTAGCATGAAGGGGAAAGGAGTTCAAGAGAGCTGACTGCATTTTAAAGAAACATTATTGATGGGCAGAAAGAATAGTAAATATGGCAAGCAACCAGCTTGGCTAATCAAAAAAGTATTCAATGAACTGAAACACAAAAAGGAAAGGAAGTTTAGAAGCGCAAGCTTGGTCAGATGACTAGGAAGGAGAATAAAAAATACTGCTTGAGCATGAAGCAGTTAAATCAGCAAGGCCAAAGCACAATTGGAGTTGCAACTACCAAGGGACATGAAAGGTAACAAGAAGAGTTTCTACAGGTGTTAGCAACAAGACAGAGGTCAGGGGAAGTGTGGGCCCCTTGCACAATGGGGGAGGCAACCTAGTGGCAGATGATACGGAGAAAGCTAAAGTGCTCAATGCATTTTTAGTCTCTGTCTTAATAGTCAAGGTCAACTTCCAGACTACTGCACTGAGCAGCACACTATTCAATACTTTTCAAGGAAAAGTCAAATGTGCAACTACAAAATGGAAAACTGGCTAGGGGATAGCACTGGGGGTTAGAGCTGATCACCAACTGAACGTGAGCCAACAACGGGATGCAACTGCAAAAACGGTTATTGTTATGCTAGTCTGTATTAAAAAGAGTGTCGCACAACTCTGCACGGAAGAGATCACAACTGGAGTTGCATGTCCACTTTTGGGCTCCACACTTTACGAAAGATGTGGACTAACTGGAGAGAGTCCAGAGGAAAGGAACAAAAATAATAGAAGTTTTAGCAAACTTGATCCATGAGGAAAGCTTAAAAAAAGTGTTTAGTTTCGGGAAAAGAAAATTTAACGTGGACTTGATAACAGTCATGAAATATATTAAGGGCTGTTATAAAGAGGACTGTGCTCCAGGTCCACTGAAGATAGGACAAGTAGTAACATATTAACCTGTAGCAAGGGAGATTAAAGATAAATATTAGGAAAATCTGGAATAGGCTTCCAAGGAAGGTTGTGGAATCCCCATCTACAGTGAAAGAGAGAAACCACTGTCCAGCATGGAAGGGGTCAAAGTCAGCCTGTGGGCCCAGCTAGCCCCACCCTATTTTACCTGCAGCCATTGGCAGGAATGGAGGGAAGAGGGAAGGAGAGAGGCAAAGAGTCTGGCTCAATTTGGGGCTGACTAGTGAAGAGGCAGGAACTAACTGCTTCACTGCCTGTGGGACAGATTACTAGCTTGAAAGCCAAGGCAGGAACCAAACGCTTGCTGCTGGGCCAAAGGAGACAGGAAAAAGGCGTAGGAGAACCCAGCCCAAGAGGAACCTGGGAGCCAGAAGCACAGAACCCTTGTGGGGGTTGTGATCCCACCAAACTTATGCCTTGCCTGGAAGAACCTGGGACCACAGCAGGATGCCAACCACAGTCCACAGGAAGGGGCTATTAGAGACAAGCTGCCACAGGAACTTGGATTAGAGGAGCCACACCCCAAACTGAAGAGGCAAAGTAGAAAGTAGCCCCAGGCAACAGATGTAGCCTCCCCGCTGGCAGGCCCCCTAATTAGGGGCTGGCTTACACAGGATCATGGGCTGGCACCCAGTGGATAGGAGGGCCTGAGTCCCCCTAGTTTACCTTTAAGACCAAAGAACCTCAACTCCACAAGAAGTGGGCAGGAAGTCAAGTACTCCAAATACTAAGACGACTGGTCCTCCAAACCCCGTTACGCCAAAGAAGTTTTCAAGAATAGGTTGAAAAAACACCTGTGACATATGGCCTACACTGATTGGGCCCTGCTTCATCACAGACAGCTGGACTTGATGACATCCAAGGCTCTTTCCAGCCCTACATTTCTGAAATTCTGATTAAAAGCTCAGTCAATTCTGCACTAAAGTTTAAACTTTAAATACACCCAAAATAGTTTGAAAATATGGAAACATAAGATCACTCAAACACCTTTATTCACACAATGATGTCAGCTTCCCTTCTTTGTTCCTGACATATTTTGTAAGATTTGCTAGAGGGGGGAGAGAGATCAGGAGTTTGTTCTCAAAGGTGTGACACAGACATGTCCTTATATACCCAAGCAGGTATATAACCCATGTCCAGCCATCTTCTTGATATTTCATTAGCGGGAATTGTATGTGGTCTCTGTTGAAAGCTAAGAATTAGCTGAATGTCATGGTTATCTAGTGACATTTGTATTGGATTTAAGAATTATATAACAGGTTGGAATGGGTTTCAGAACTGTTGACATGAGACTTATCACCTGATTGGAGGTGATTCTCAGGGTTTACTCAGTTAACACTGTCCAGTTAGCACTGGACATCTGTGGAGCCAGCCCTTGTTTATAGTCTGGAACAGGTGTAGGCTTGAGGATTTAGAAAGACTGAAGAAGCCGAGTAAGAGACAATGCTCTATAACTGTATAAGCCATGACAAAAGAGCACATGTTGTGACCTATTATGGTGGGAGGCATTCTTCCAGCTGGGGATTGTCTCATGGAAGATGGATCCCCAGCTTCCTGGACTAGACTGTGACAACACTAGAGAGGCAATGTCTTATTAGATCAGAAAAAGCACAGGCTATGGATTGTGGTTTAGGTTTTTCTCTTATTAGTATCCTTATGTTTCCATTCCCTTTCGTTTGCTTTTATTTTAAACTCTGTTAAACAACCTTCCATTTGATTCTGCAATTGGCTCTATATGTCTTGTGTACAGAATAGTGTTGAACTGAAGCTAAACCAGAGAACTGAGGTGTACTGACTGCATCCACAGAGGCAGCACATTGGTGTACATTGCAGGTATACAGATATGGCACCTGAGTAATAACAAAATGGGGTGTATAATTTTCTAGGCTGCAAAGGAAAAGAGTGGGGTTTGCAGTGTCCTTGTATTTACCACCAGAGAGCAGCTGGGGAGAGTCTCCCTTTGTGGCATAGACAGGACTCACTTCCACTGTAATCAAGACACCTCAGGTAAGCAAGGAAAGGCTCAAGCCAAAGAGCTTTAAGAAGTCTGTATCCTACAGACCACAGTATCATGCTGAACAACTGATATGGTGTTATTCTACTGCATGATCCATTGCCCACTGAAAACAATGGAAAAGCTTCCACCGATTTCATTTGCACAGTAGGATCAAACTTTTAATGAATGAAACTTTTGAAAGATAAAAATTGTCAAATAAGTTGCAGGTTTTTGCAATTTTGTTTCACTTTCTTTGAATGAAATATTACTTTTTAAATATAAAGCTGAGTACCTGTTGTAGCCAGTAGATGGCGTGCATTAACAGAAAGACCAACCTAATATAAAAGCATGAATTCTGGATGAGCAAGAAATGTGTAGCTAATTTTCAAAAAAAACCACCAACAACTAAATATGAAGTTTTTGTGACCAACAGTGGAAACAGAAAATTTCAAATAATCATTAAATATACTTGCAAGTACTTACATCTTAGTTTGTCCTGTATTTTCCCACCACACATGGTTGCTAACATAGCTTTAACTGAAAATACTGTCAGCTTCCCATGGCCCTCACTGCAAAATAAAATACATGAGAATTACTATATGGAATGACAAAAATAAAAATTTTAAGGGTGAGAAGAAGAGTGCATTTATTCCTTCCCTCAATGCAAAAGATGATAGTAACGTTTAGCTTTGTCAATAAATTAGCAGAGCTAACAAGTCTCTGACGACAAACTGTATTCTCTTGAGGAATTATATCCACACTATGAATGAAGAAAGGCTTGAGCTGGTTTTGCATGATCACCAGCTACCTAATAAGTAATGGAACTTGATTATTACGAACCATTCCTTTCTGTTACAAATATGCCTGACTGATTACGTTTGTTGCTTCTACTACTGCTATTTCTCAGGAATTAAAAATTTCATGAAATCTGACTGACCCAACTAAATAGCTAGACCACTGCTATCAAAAACAGATGGCACAATCACACAACCATTTCCTAATGTCAGCATAATAACAATTTTGTACTAATTCCTTATAAAAACTATGGAAAGATTTTATTCTGCGCAAGTTGTATGCAGAAACAGCTAATCTCATAAAAAACCACAATGTTTTACAAGGAGGTAAAATACAAGCAACATACAGTAATAGAGGATAATAGAGGCTATAGAGCAGTGGTCTTGAGAAAAAGTCCCTGTTAGTGCTCAGCTCAGTAAGAAGTCAATTTAGTAATAGTATCGAGAATATGTACACAAGTATGGATAAGGAACATACAAATTCTAAGCCCTATAATCCTGAATAAAAAGATGGACTGTTTATGCCACAGTGTGCACTATGGATAATACTTCACAGATTTCTGATAGCAACCCAGAAAAGGTAAGATAGTGTACAAGCTGTACAGGAGAATTGGGTCCTCATCAATGGTCTGCTATTGGAGAGGAGACTCAGCCTCTCCTAGAAACGATATTTCAGGAGGAGTTCAGGGAGATAGGGGGATTGGCAGCAGTAATTGAAGATGACATTCAGGACCCCATTGTCAGACATTCTGTTCCCAGAAAATAGTAGGAAATCAACTGAATGATCTCTAAAGGGAGAAACTGAATAGCAGCTTGTTGAAGAGGCTGCCTATGAGGCTGGTGTTTCTTCTGTGCAAAGACAAATGGAAGATTTATTGCTTAGGTTCCTGAAGTCTTTAAAAGGACCTCCTTCTTGAGCAGGAAGATTAGGTAAGCCCTACAGCTCTGACAGCTGGCCTTGTCTTTTTAGTGTGCTGTCAAGTCTTATCCATTTTACCGCTGAACCTTTTTTTTTCCCCCCCTCAAAAGCAAGATCACAAATTTTGAGCTGGGCATCCACAGCCATGAATGTCCATAAAGAGGCTACATATGTTGCCTCTGAATCAAAAATATCATCTGCTACCCTCGGGGTCTGAACAGAAGTCTTCCCCCCCCACACCCCTTGGGCATCCACATTAGCCAGCTCCTGTTGGATACATAGCAACTGATCAAGAAAAGGAAAGGGATACATAGCTTGCCGCTTTAATACCCAGAGCTGACTTCCCTAACGACGACATCCAATCTTCTAACTTCCCTATCTGGAGGAGCAGAGAATGAAGTTCTCAGAAACATGTAATTCTCAGACTGCCATAATAACCCATGCATTTGCAGGATGGCAAGCAACAGAACTGAAACTGCAAGACTTGATATAAAATAATCAGCCATCCTTTGCCTTTGCAAGCATGGTTTTTCTATTCAGTTGTTGGATGGCATCTGTAGACCATGCAGAACCAGTTTTGCCTCTGCTCTAAGATCTTCCCACCTCACATCCCAGACTAGTAGTGTTCTTTTCTGCCATCTCTGAAACAGTGGTCACAAGTACCATCTCTGACTGTTTGCCTAAAGCTAGCACAGCCTCTTCTCTGGGATCATCAGTGCTTTTTTTTTTTTTTCAGACTTGGACAGCGTGATTTAATGTGCTAATTGTGTCTTTCATACATTTATCTCATTCATCAGCACTGATTTTTCCTTTAAGATGGTGCTGCTTCCCACTCTGACTTATGAGTAGGATAATTAAGCAGAACTACAAGCTACTGCCTTACACCTGGCTCTATTCCCCAACTTTTTATGTTCTCTACCTTTTCACTTACAGCAGTGTGAAACTTTTCAATCAAGGTCTCGAATGTCTTCTAAAGAAAACTGCACCACAGTCCAAACAGTGCATGTAGTGGTGTTGTAGCTGTGTTGGTCCAAGGATATTAGAGAGACAAGGCAGATGAGGTAATACAAACTTAAATTACAGCAAGGGAAGTTTAGGTTGGACGTTAGGAAAAATTCCTAACTGTCAGGGAGATTAACCACTGGCATAAGTTGCCTAAGCAGATTGGGGAATCTCCAATCATTGGAAGTGTTTAACAGCAGGTTAGACAAGCACCTGTCAGTGATAAGTCAATAGGGTCCTTGGTCCTGCCATGAGTGCAGGGGACTGGACTCGATGACCTCTTATGGTCCCTTCCAGTTTCTGTGATTCTATATCTTTTATTGGGCCAACTTCTGTTGATGAGAGAGACATGCTTTCAAGCTTATGAAGACCTCTTCTTAAGTCTGAGAACGTTTCACATACCTGAAGAAGAGCTGTATGTAAGCTCAAAAGCTCTTCTCTCACACAAATACAAATTGCCCCAATAAACTCAGCTTCTTGTAAGGAAAACAATTTTTGTCTCAAATCAACTGCTCAGACTAGGTGTAGCCCCTTTGAGTGCCACTTTCAATTGGATAAGCCAAATAGCTTAGGCTTAGTTGTCTGCTAGTGAGAGAGAGAAAAGCTTTCAAGCCACAAAAATTCTTAAGGGTTGTGTCTCATACCAACAGAAGTTAATTCAATGAGAGATATTATCTCACCCACTCAGTCTCTCTAATATCCTAGGAATGACCACAGCTCCAGCTACACTGCACAGGCTTAGTCTGCCCTTTTGATGGGAGATCCCAATCTGTCCTATTCTTTTACCACCTCTCTCTAAAACTGGTTTTGTTTTATGGGGGTAGCAGTGACATTTTCCATGGAGGTTTAGCTGTTAATTTCTCTTGTTTTCCTGAAACTGCATTTCCTAGCAACTGTAATTTTTCATTATGATGTTTCTGATTTTTTTTTACTGCAGTTGGCTCCTCTATTGCTGTAGCAATTAGATGTAAAATCAGATCTTTTAATGACAGCAATGTAGACAATCCCTGATCTTCCCACACATTTAAGTGACTTATGTATTTGATTAAAGCAAGAATACTTTTTGCTGTGATTTGTCCCAGAAATCCCCAGAGTGTCACAGATTTCCATTAAATGCTCACTCATCCTTCAGCTGTTGCAAAAGTCCTCCTACCTTCCTGTGAGGATCTTCTCACTCCTTCCCAGCCATAGTGCCCACACACCATTAAATCCTTCCTGACTGCTTTTCCTGCAACAGTGTACAGCATCTTCTAGGTAGGTTCACCCCTTGGAGACTTCAGATAACTGCAATTCAGCCTCACCTGCCTGTTTTTGCCAAAAATTATGTTCCCAGGCCAGGGACAGCTTTAAAACTGATGTTTAATAAAATTTAATATAAAAGGCAAACAAAAAACCAAACACAGCTTGTACAAGCCCCATTGCTGCTCTGTCCTTTCAGGGAACACACACCTGCTGCAAGTTCCAGAGCTGTCCCCTTTTGATATATTCAGCAGACCTTCAATGCTTACAGGGACAGCATTGTAAATATAATCTCTACACTTCCCTTACTCTCCCAACATCATGAAAATCTAATGGAATACCTTTCTGCAGGGAGTGACTGTGAACAGAGGAACCCCTTACTTCTGAACACACAACTGAGGAGGAAAGCAAGGTATTCTTCTTACCTGCTTAGCATCTGAATTGTTGTAATCTGCCTTTTTTATTTCAAAGTGTTATCTGATTTGTTGGATTTTTTTCACCTTCTGTGGCTTTGAAGCCTGTTTCCTCACTGTTGCTAATTCCCTTCCAGTCTGAGCCTTGTACTGTTTTAGGCTCAGTGACCAATAAGCCACAGAGCCTGTTCTGGAGTTTCTGGAATTTTCGGGGGCACTCAGCTCCCCCTTGGGATTGCTTCAAACCTGAATCACGCAAGGAGATCTCAAAGCCTGACTCTGAACAGAAATGGCATTTGAGTTCCTCAAATAAATGTCTGTTGTGCTTAGGTTGGAAATTCCACTCTCTATGGCTACAAGGAGTGGCCAGATCTCTGGCAACATTATGAGAGAGGGCAAGAACAGGAAAGTAAGGCTAGGAAAAGAAAGAATAGCTAAGATTGAGAACAATAGGAAAGACTATAGAATAGATGTTACAAAAAATGTGGCGCTGCTAATTAACAGCTGGAATGCTACAGCTATCATTCGAGATCCACAGAGACAATCATTTCTGCCCAAAAAGTGGTGAACAGCTCCTATTGACATGGTCAAACCTCTTGCAAGAAGACTGAAAGGAAGTGACTTGGACATATGTTTAAGGGTCCATACCAAACCGAAAGCAAATGCCATGCTCCGAACAGACAACTACAGTCCTTTCACCCAGAAGATGAAAGCTTAGCTCTTCCTTGCCAACCTCTAAGAAGGGTCAAGTCTTAATATCAAAACACATGCTGCATTAAAAGGGTCTTGTGGACCAGATTTAATTAAAAAACTGTGTGCACATAAATTTGAGACTCTCCTATCATGCAATTTTACAGCAACCTCATACCATTCCTGTTAAAATTAATGTTGCTTTTTATTTTAACTAGCATTTCACAAAAAGGCCTGGGTACAACATGACCCAGAAACCAGATATGGTCAGTTAAGAGCCCTCACACACAGCATGATTGCCCTTTATTTTTAATCCCATTTTGTGGTCCGTAGAGATGGACAGATCCCAGCAGGCAATGGTTCATCTTCCTCAAGAACAAGATTTTAAAGAGGGATCATTGCTTGCTGTGATGTGTAATTCGCTGGAGACGACACCATTATATTTAAGATATACAATCTGTTCTACGTTTCAAAATTTAGGCACAGCCATTTGGCAGGGTGTCCCCAACTAAAAGAATTAGTTTAAGAGAAGAATGCAACTGGAGGAGTTACTAGCCTGTCGTATGCTGCTATCATGAAATTGAGGAGAAGGCTGATGGATTGCTCCACACTGATCTGGTGAGTAGAAGGAAGGCGTTTATTTAGCTGGTAGTAGATGGATGAAATGATCGTTTCCAGTCGAGACACATTGATCTCTGTGTTGTGATCCAATGTGTTAAGGCCATTGTCTCGGAAGGCTTCAATCATGTTCCAGATATCAACAAGATGGACTAAAAGTGAAGAAAGAAATTAATTGTTATTCTTTGTAATGTCTAGAGTCACTCTCTTAGATAAATTACTTCTAGATAAGAAGTTAATTTTTGGTATTTTAGAAAAATATCCACTAAAATATACTATTCAGAATGCTCAAGAAAATTCAGAAAGAGGGCTTCCTATTAAAATCAACAGACTGGAGAATAAATTATATTCCTCACCATGTATTCCATCACAAAGATATCTCACAGGTCATCTAGAAAATTTTTCAATTGTCAAAATCAGGTTACAACAATCCAAGTTATAGTCTAACCATATTTTATTAATTCTTTAGGTGCTGTTAAACTACAGTATGTATACTCAGAAAATTAAAGGTGCAAAGTGAAGTCAGGAAGTAGGGGCTCTAAGTTAAGTTTGCACTCTTTCTAAACCATAACTCTGCTCCACTGCTCTGCGTTATAGCAAAAGCAAATTACCTAGACATATTTTAGCTCATGCAGGCAACCTTAGCTTTGGCATTTTCAGACCTGTGTGCTTTTCTTAATGCTTTTAAGGAAAACAATAAAGAAACTCTGTCACATGCAACTACTTCACAGAGAGCAACAGAGTATTTCATGCTGCACAATGTGACACTCCAAGAGGCAAAGATTGCTATAGACCAGCTGTGGCCAAAACTGCGGCTCAGGAGCCGCATGCAGCTCTTGAATGAAAAAGTGCTGCTCATGGAAGCATGTCAACAAATTAGTTTAGGCAATCTAGGAGTTTTAAATCTTGCTCCCTGAGCATGCTCAGAGGGAAGCCCCAGCCTGTGCCTCGCCACCGGAAAGGGCCAGGTAAGGTGGCCCCAGGGATGGAAGGTTGGCCCAGGGAGCCAGCGTCAGGACCTGGGGGTTTGGGAGGGGGTTGGGATGGTGGGGAGACGTAGTTGCATGGTCAGGACAGCAGGGAAGTGGCGCCGCTAGCCTGCGGTCTTCTACATCGAGCAACAGCTAAGTTTTTACTACATAGTTTATATAGTTTTTATGGTAACCTTAAGTACTTATTAGAAACTGACATTAGTAGGATCAATATTTGCCCTCTTTTTACAATAGAATTAAAGCGTGCAATGAATTTTAAACTTAGTAATTTTGGAATAGGTAAAGGTATATGGCTATATGCCTAAAGTACAGCTCTCGAAGGTTTAATAATCAACTTGTGTAGCTCCCGAGTTCCGTAAGTTTGACCACGCTTGAAGACCATGGCTTCACTGGAGCTTGCACCCTACACACTGAGTGCACCTTTTTATTCATTGAATGAAATGGCTCTTCAGTATCTTGTCTGTTTCTTTCCACAGTAGCTGTCTAATAAAGCACAGAGCGAGGCAGGTTTACAAACACCACTTCAACCATTCTACTCTCTTGATCTTATCATTAATAGAATCATAGAAACTGTATGGGACCACGAGAGGTCATTAAGTCCAGTCTTCTGCACTCATGGCAGGACCAAAGACCCACTTAAACCATCCCTGACAGGTACTTGTCTAACCTGCTCTTAAACACTTCCAATGGTGGAGATTCCACAACCTGCCTATGTACGTTATTCCAGTAGTTAATCACAGGAATTTTTTCCTAATGTCCAACTCAAAGCTCCCTTGCTGTAATTTAAGCCCATTGCTTCTTGTCCTATTGTTGTCAGACAAGGAGAACAATTTTTCTCCCTCCTCCTCGTGACAATACCCTTAGGTACTTGAAAACTGTTATGTCTCCCTTCAGGCGCCTCTTTTCCAAACTAAACAAACCCAGCTCTTTCAATCTTCCCTCATAAGTCAAGTGTTCCAGACCACTAATCATTCATGTTGCTCTTCTCTGGACTTTTTCCAGTTTTCCCACATCTTTCCTGAAATGAGGTACCCAGAACTGGGCACAATACTCCAGTTGAGGCCTAATCAGGGTGGAGCAGAACAAAAGAATTACTTCTTGTGTCTTAGTTACAATACTGGTGGTAATACATCCCAGAACGGTGTTTGCTTTTTTTGCAACAGTGTCAAACTGTTGACTCTTATTTAGCTTGTGGTCCACCATGATACCCAGATCCCTTTTCGCAGTATTCCTTCCTAGGCAGTCTTGCCCATTTTGTATATGTGCAATGGATTGTTCCTTCCTAAGTGGAATACTTTGCACTTGTCTTTATTTAATTTTATTCTGTTTACCTCAGACCATTTCACCTGTTTGTGCAAATCATTTTCAATTGTGATCCTCTCCTCCAAAGCACTGGCAACCCCTCCCAGATTGGTATCACCTGCAACCTTTATAAGTGTACTCTCAATGCCAACATCTAAATCACTGATGAAAATATTGAACAGAACCAGACCCAGAACCAATCCATGTGGTACCCTGCTCATTATGTCCTTCGAGCATGACTGTGAAACATTGATAACTATTCTCCGGGAGCAGTTATCCAACCAATTTTTCACCCATCTTAAAGTTGCTCCATCCAGGCTGAACTTCCCTAGTTTGTTAGTGAGAAAGTGATACAAGACTGTATCAGAAGCCTTACTAAAGTCTAGATATATCACATTTACTGCTTCCCTTCTATCCACAAGGCTCGTTTCCCCATCATAGAAAGCTTTCACCTTGGTCTGATGCAATTTTTTCTTCACAAATACATGCTGACTATCACTTAGGCCCTTATTCTCTTTTAGATGCTTGCTAGTGGATTTCTTAATAATTTGCTCCATTGTTTTTCCTGGTACAGCAGTTAAGCCAACTGATCTATAGTAACCTGGCTTGTCCTTATTTCCCTTTTCCTAGATGGGCACTATATTTGCACTTTTCCAGTTCCCTGTGACCTCTCCAGTCTACCATAATGTTTCAAAGATAATAGCCAATGGCTCAGATATCTCCTCAGTCAGCTCCTTGAGTATTCCAGGGTGCATATCATCAGGCCCTGATGACTTGACAACATCTAACTTGTCATTCTGACAGGTGCCATCACCAGTGGTGTCTAACCCATGAGTATTAGTGCCATGTTTGTAAGGTTATATTCTGGAAGGAGGGGTAATCTAGTGGCTAGGACACTAGCAAGGGACATGGAAGATTTTGGTTCAGTTTCTTAGTCCACCTCAGATTTCCTGTGTGATCTTAGGCAAGTAAGATAGTCTTTTCACACTCCAGAAATAACCACACTTCCTATTTCTCAGAGATGTTTATGGAAAAGCACATTAAAGATAGTAAGGTGCTTATATAGTAAGATAGCATGGGTCATACAAGTAACTTAAATCTTTGGAGGAACGGCAAGCCTAATACACCAAGCCACTACCTCCACGAGGCAGTATATCTTTTCCATTGGCCCTGTGGCCCGTAATCGCTTTTGGAAGAGGGCTCTCTTCAGGCTTTTCCTGTAATGCTGAGCACATTTTGGTAGTAAACAGATATGCACCAGGTCAGCTTCTGAATAAGAACAGAGCCACTGAGTCTTCCACCCGTGCCTGTAAAAGGCTGTTTCTATTTCAGTATTTCCCTGTATAGCAGGGGTACTCAAATGGCGGCCCGCGGTCCACAATCCGGACCGCAAAGAGGTTTCTGGTGGACCGCGACAGTGGCCTATTTGCATGAAGGCCGTTTGAGTACCCCTGCTCTAAGGGCAGCTGAGCAACTTCTGTTGCTCGCTGCGCTCCCCCTCCCCTCAACGGAGCCTGCTGCGCAGCCGCCCCCCTGCTCCCGGCGGCACCTCCCCCTCCTGGCATCGCCGCCCCCTGCTCCCGGCATCGCCGCCCGCCGCTCCCACTCGCCCCCCCCCGCTCCCGGCATTGCCGCCCCCCACTCCTGACATCACCCCCCCGCTCCCACTCACCCCCCCCCCCAGTTGTTTGTGGACCCTGGTCAATGGTGGAAGGCTGAATGTGGACCGGCTCGCAAAAAGTTTGAGTACCCCTGCTGTATAGCTTTGGAAGAACTGCACTTGAACACTTTAGAGAGCGGGCTCATGCTGCCAAGAGTACACAACGTGTAATAGGGACTCCTGGAATAAGCCAGGTTCCCCCACACTATCCCTGGATTCAACGCATATCCCCATCTTCCCCAAAGTACCGGTTCTGTGTAAGGCAGGAGCTCCACCCACCACAACCTTGAAAGGAGAGTTTCTACCAGTTTGCATTCCCCCTGCACTCAGATCCAGGAGCCTATCTTCCTGTGAATAACAACTTTCCACCACTTCCGATACTTTTAGCCTCGTAGCTCAAGCAGTGCTCAACACATTCCAACCAGCTCAGGGTGTTTCTAATTAGAGAGTGTGACAGATAAAAATGGATTGATCACTGAACTAGAAGCTGATGGTTGCCTACGCACCAGTGAGTACTATCTAATTATATTGTCTGGGCACAAACTCAAAAATCAGCCCAACCCATAACTAAAGCCTTGTTACAAAGAGGGCTTCAGTTCACATTGAGATGACACGTACTTGTTAGTAAGCAAAACATAAACCTTACTAATAGTAAGCATATTGGGCAACTGTGCCTTCCTTCAATTCCCATTATGGTGTTTAGATAGCAGGAGCCTGGAGCATCCTAAGTGCTTGGCCTTGTAAGAATGTATCCCCTGGTCTTTTCTTTCACTGTTGTGCTGTGTGCAGTCAGGGGTTTTCTGTTGTGCATTTTGGGATGCATAATAGAAGCCAGAAGAATTCTGGGAATTAAGAATCAAAATAAAAAAAGTTCCATGAATACACTCTCTCTGTGCCATGCATCCTCCTCCTGGGTGTGCTCGACCCATTTTTAAATTCCTGCTGACCAGCCTGGACCCAATGACGATCTGTGCTATTGTGCTAGCAATCACAAATCTGGGCTTCTTCAGTTCTTGAAACCTGGGGGCGTCAATTCTGGACATTGCATGTGGTGTCACCACGCTGATGCTGTGACAGCAGCAGTGGCTCCTGAAGTAGCAGAGAAAGGACGAAGATGACACAGAGCAACTGCCACTACAGGAACTGTCTGTGAACCAAAGCATCTGACGAAGTGGGATATTCTCCCACGAAAGCTCATGCAATAAATAAATCCATTAGTCTTTAAGTGCCACAAGACTCCTTGCTTTTTTTTTTCTTTACTAGACTAACACGGCTGCATCTTTGGAACCATGGTGCATTGTTTCTGGGCTTAGTAAACCAATCCAACCGATGGGAAAGGATCATTCCACAAAACTGGGATGACACTTTTTGAGATCCGCTTGGCACTAGCCCCAAAGTTGCAGAGGCAGTGTGCCAACAAGCAGTACCTCAGACCCACCAAGAAGCAAGCTGCCACTGCAAAACTCTTTGGGATGCTTACTGCTCTTATTCTGAGCCTCAGCCACAAAAATGTGCAACCATTATCCAAGTGGGAAGGAGGAATGGATTATGAGCTTTGCAGTATCTTTTATGGGTAGCCCTGACATCACTGATACAATCACTATGGCTTAGCCTACCCCCCTTGCATTGGGCATATGCCCAATAATAATAATAAATAATTAGGGTGATAAGAATGCATTTCTTATTTCATCTTGTGTCTGTACCTTTATCCTTTTGTAATAATGTGAGACCCACAGAAAACTTACATTTTTTCTCTGCATCATGCATTAATGAATCATTTCAAATGAATTTAACAATTTACTGTGTAAAAAGGAAGAATGAACCTTAAATTAAAATAATGAAACAACTTCAGAGTGAAACCTTGCAGCGGAGTGCAAATCAGAAGAATAGAGATGCTCCAATTCACAGGTAAGTATACATCTCACCTCTGCCTCTTCTTGTCATGCTTTTTCAGAGTCGTATGTCAGGGCTCCAAGAACCACGGTCATTAATGTCTCAAAAGAGCTTGGTTCCCAGGTAAAGCTGTTTTCATTTTTCCAAGCTTTCGCAGGAGACGGGAATGGTACCTGGGAGCACAGCTGTGTACCAGCAGTGGGGAATATATGCCCATGTTCCTAGTGCCTGTATTGTCAGGGGCTGCAGAACATGACTGAGCCCTGTTTAAGGGCACCAAATTGTCTGCATGCCTGGACCGGCACACCCTGCACCTGAGCATTCTGACTCTGGATTGCCTCCAAGAGTCGCAGGTGAACGTCTATCTTTCTCTACAGTGTCTTTTGCCATAAGGCTGTCTGCGGCCATTGCAACATTTTCTCTGATGTCTCCTTGTCCTTTCCTCTCAGACCTCCAGCTTGCTGCTGTTTTCATTTAGGGCTGGGGGGGGGGGGGGCGTAGTCTGCAATGTGGTCTGCAAATGTTTCATCTAGAGTTTCCTTTTTCTTCCCCTTCAAGTTACCCAAAAGCTCAGTCACTCATAAAGGCCCCTTGCAAGCCTGAACCCTGCAGGTGCTATAGCTGGGGGAGTAAGAGAATATATTCACACACCCAAAGCTATGATAGTTTTCTAGGGTTTTTTTCTTTCCTGAGATTCTTTGGGGATGGGGTGCCCCTGAGAATATAAGTGATATATGCATGCAAAGGGCTAGACTGGCATTTCTTGGTGTAAAATGTGTTATCTGGGTTGACAGTTGTGCCTTAAGAGGATGTGGGGGTTTGTGAATTACATGCTCGATTTCCTTAGTTGTTTAGGCTAGGCCTTGGGAACGCTAATGTAGTTTTAGAGGACACCTGGGGTCAAGATGGTGCGTAAACCCTTCTTCCTCCCCTTTAGGGTGTTCTGACTCTCAGTGACGTTATAGTGGGGTGGGTAACTAGGAGGTTGAGAATAGCTTTATTCATAAAGGCAAAGGGCAGACCAGAAAGTTACTCTGTGAAACAAACAGGGAGTCTGGTGGCGCTTTTAAAGACACAAGGAGTCTGGTGGCACATATGAAGACAAACAAATTTAGTTATCACATGAGCTTTCATGGAATAAAAACTCACTTCATCAGATGCTTGAAGATGGGGCAACTTACCGAATGGGAGGAAAATAAATAAAAGGGAGCGTAAGTCATAGAATCAGATCAGACTGTAACAGCAAATCAAAACAGTTTAGATTCAAACAGTGAGGAACAGCATATAGGAAGGAGGTGGATGAGAGTAGGGTTACCAGACGTCAGGCAAAAGGAGGACATGTCCTCCTTTTTACCTTCATGTCCTCTGTCTGGCAGGCATTTTAAAAATACATGATTTTGTCCGGCTTTTTACTTACATGGGTTAAAAGTATGATGAAATGCCCCGGAACACTCTATTTCTAGGGGAAAGTGTTCCAGGGCCCCCTAAAAACAGAAGAATATTACATTAATACTACATTTTCTCCATGTGTCCTCCTTTTTGTACTTCCCTGTCCTCCTTTCCATGCTTTGTTATCTGGTAACCCTAGGTAAGGGGAAGGAAAGCAAAATTACTTGCTGTAATGGGAAAAAAAAATCAAAAGTTTCTATTCAGCCCTAAATTGACAGTGTCTAATCTGCATATGAATTTCAGTTCTGCAGCTTCTATTTGAAGCTTTGGATTTGTTACCCATTTGCCTGAGTATGGGCTATTAACAGATCCTTAATGGAGTGATCAGGAAGACTGAAGTTGTCCCCTGTTAGTTTTTGAATGTCATTTCTGATGTCAGATTTGTGCCCATTTATTCTTTTGCACAGAGATGGTCCTGTTTCCTCCAACGTATTGGGGGGTGGAGGGCATTTCTGGCACATGATGGCATAAATCACATTGGCGAATGAGCAGGTGAATGAGCCCCTGAATAACTCTGTAAAGTTATTCATCCAGATGGTCCTCCCAGAAGTGCTGCAGAACTGTGATCTATAGTGGGAACAGAGATGATGAAACTACCCCCCTAATATCCAGGCCGAATTAAAGCAATTTCTCAGCCCTAGATTCTGCTTTACCACATCTGCAGACATGGGAAAAAAAGACAGGTCAAAGAATATTTAGGTAAGTTAGACATATTCAAGTCAGCAGAGCCTGATGAAATTAGCCCTAAGGAGGATAAAGAACTATCTGAAGCAAGCTCTGTCCCATTAAGCATTTATGTTTGAGAATTCATGAAGGATGGGCAGGGTCCCAGAGGACTGCAGAAAGGAAAAAACAGCATCTGTCTTTGAAAAAGGAGAACAGAGGATCCAGGGGATTATAGACCAGTCAGCCTAACTTAGACACCTATATGATAGTAGAACACATCATTATATAATCAGTACATAAGCATATAGAGAATAATAAGGTGACAAACAGTAGTCAACATGGATTTGTCAAGTTACAACAAAACACCTTTTTGCCCATCTTTGACTAAGTCACTGAACAAGAAGAAGGCATAGACATGATATATTGTGATTTCAGTAAAGCTTTTCACAACATCCCACATGATAGTCTCAAACACAAAGAAAGGAAATGAGACCTAGATGAAATCACTGTAAGGATGGTGAATAACGATCAATTGAGCACACTCTGCAACTAGTTATCAACAGCTAACTGTCAAAAAGGAAGGTCATACCTAGGGTCCTGCATGGGTCTGTCCTAGGGCAGATACTAGTCAATCTTTTCATTAATGGCTTGGATGATGAAGGGGAGAGTGTGCTTATGAAATCCACAACCACCACCAGACAGATCAAGACTGCAAGTATTTTGGAGGATTAGAATTAAAACAACTGTAATATATCGGAGAATTGGTCTGAAATCAAAAAAGATAAAATTTCAGTAAAGACAATGCTAAGTACTGTACTTCAGATGGGAAAAAAATGAAGTTTACAACTACAAAATGAGGAACAATTGTCTGGGGGCTGTACTGCTGAAGAGGAGCTGGGATGTTATAGTGAATCAAACTGAACAGGAGTCAACATGATGCATTTGCAAAAAAAAAAAAAAAAGGTAAAGTTCTGGGGTCTGTTAACAGGAATGTCACATGCAAGACACAGGAGGTAACTGTTCTAGATGGCTCAGCAACAGCGAGACCTCAGCTGAAATACTGGGGATGTGTGATCAACTTTGCCCAAGAGTAGTACGCGGCAGTAACAAATGCCCTCAAACATTGTGGGCTTGCAGTTGGAAAACTGCCAAAAATAGCACATGGCAGCACTGAACACACACAAACAACAAATGGCACTCTAATTCAATCTGCATCAAATTTAGTACACTTTGAAAGAGGACATCAATGTTTGCAACATATTCAGAGGTACTATACTTCATTAATGGTACTGTAGCATGTACACAGGCATTTTCACATGGGACTAACCAGAGCTATTCCCAAAACTGACAACAACTGAACAAAACAGAGTGGGAAAAAAATATTTAAACAAACAACCATCCTGATTAAAGGGGACACCACAACAACAACAAGAAAAAACAAAAATGTGTTCAATAATGGAGCAGCTCATAGTAAAGAATACAAACTGATAATTTGGAAATGCAAACAATTGATAAGCACCTAGAGGCATTGATTTAAAAAAAAATCTGTGTTCGTAGGGCAACAGATGAGTCTTTACACTTCAGGAACAAACAATTCTAGCAACAGTATAAGTCTGATACTAGACAAGGAATAGGAAACAACCAAGGACAGATGCAAAAAAAAGCAGAAATACTCAAATAACTCTGCTCCAGAAAGATGCACAATTACGTATTCATATCTTACAATTATAAAATACTTGATATTTCACCAGCAACTATCATGGGTGTGTAACTGGAACTACTGAAATCAATCACATTACTAACTCTGCCCGATCAGATCGTTTGCACACACGGTTATTGATGGATTGGCTGATGTGCTCTCAGAACCACTAATGATGATTTTTAACTCATCTTCCACACATGGAACATTTCAGAGGAGTGGTAAAAAGATAATATCTTTATCAATAATATAAAAGTAAATATAAAATCTTTGTTAGCAAAGTTTGCAGATGACAAAAAATTGAAGGATTGGTAAATGATGGGGGCTAGATCTCAATTGCTTGATGGGCGGGGCGCTCATCTGAACATTATGTGTTTTTAACACAGCCATGGGCAAGGTTATACATCCAGGACAGAGGTTTCCCAGCCTTTTCCTTTAAGTGGGCCTCTACATCATCATTGAAAGCTTCTGCAGATCACCACATAACCCAACCATTTTAAACATTTTTACCATAGCCTAAGGCTGACAGGAGTCAAACGTATATCACCGGGTATTAAAGACACTACTATTTCTAATAATTTATTATGTTCACTCACAAAGATATTGCAGTCATCACAGTATGGTTACCTGCAATAATCATCTCTCCCTGCCCACCCAAACCACTTGCAGGACCCTCACAGACCACAGGCTGGGAACCACTGAACTACGAACAACAAATGTAGGCAACAATTACAAAAAGGGGACCTACCTTAGAAGGTAGTGACTCTGAAAAAGCACTTGGGGATTCTAAAAGATTAACCACTGAACATGAGCTCCCACAGTCCTTGGATGGGTAAGCATAGGGTAAAAAGTAGAAGTAGGGAGGTGGCATCAGCTCTCTACATAGCATTAGTGATAAAATTACTGGAGTACTTCATCCACTTTTGGATGTCTGGACTTCAGAAAAAAATTCTAGAAAAATTGGAAAGTGTTCAGAAGAGAACAACAAGAATGGTTTGATTGCTGGAAAATGTACTTGATTGTGAGACATTAAGAGGAACCCACCCTATTTACCTTATCCATCAGAAAGAAGCTATATGGAGAAGACTGATTTTTGATCAAGCAGGTGGTGGGGCATGAGATCTAATGATTAGAATCTGAAGGAAAACAAATTCAGACTAAAATTAAGCTGCATATTTTTAATGACGAGGGTGATTAACTTTTGAAACAATTTAGCTAGGGAACATGATGGAGTCTCTATGACGAGAAAGTCAAATTTAAAGACTTGTTATCTTTTTAAATGTCAAGCTATAGCTCAAAAGTTATTCATATCATATCATATAACTGGTGCAGAAATTATAGAGAAGTTCTTTGCATTGTGTTCTGCAGGAGGTCAGACTAGATGATCATAATTGTTTCTTCTGGCCTTAACATCTATGAATGAAGTAGAAGAAATCAGTGAAGAAGGTTAAGAGTCAAAACCCTGTTGATGATGCATCACAGTCATTTGTTCTCCTTTTGGAGGGTGGGGGAGATCAAGCTAAGGAATAACATACAAAACTGCATTAAAATATTCTTTTGGTTGCAAAATCAACCCTCAATAAGAAATGCCAGATTTTTAACTACCCATACAATCTTACTGCAGCCCCCTTCTGTGTATACTTTACTAATTATATAATACTAGTAATTTTTCTAGGATTCCTCTCTCAGACTGCACACACATGGAGGCAATCTTAACATTACACAGCCAACTATAAACCTGACAACAGTTAACTTTTGAATGCTTGACTTTGCATACTAAATAACGTTGATTTGGTTTTGTATACAATACAAAATGAGGTTATATTGTATCTAAAAGCTTTGTCCTTCCTTCATTATGATGAAGTCAAAATTTAATTATTTTATTTAGAGTGACAAGAAAAGGGTACACAGGCCCACATTAGGCCTAAAAAGACTACAATTCTGAGTTTGGATTATTGGCGTAAGTGGTAGTTCTCAAGGGTCTAAAAGGATGAGAAAGAAAGAAACAAGAAAAGAAGGAGCCCTGTGGCACTTAAAGACTAACAAATTTATTTTTTGCATGAACTTTCATGGGAGAAAATCCCAATTTGTCAGATGCTTTGAAGATGGAGGAACTTACAGAATGGAAGGAAATAAATGCAGGGAAGTGTTAAGTCGTAAGAACAGGTCACACTAACACCAAGTTGAAACAGTTGTAAAGATTCAAATATTGGGAAACAGCATATAGAAGGAGATGGGGTCAGATCACCTGTTGTAACAAGAGAAGAATCCAATGTCCCTATTAAGTCCTGAAGCAATGCAGCCAAATCTACAAATAAATTTGATCTTAGCAGCTTCTCTTTGAAGCCTTGATTTAGTATTGATCTGTGTGAGCATAGCAATTAAATCATTAATGGAGTGATCACAAAGACTGAAATATTGACCCACCAGTTTTAGTGTTGAGATGTCTGATGTCAGAAACAAAGTGGGATTTTCTCCCACAAAAGCTCATTGAAAAAAAATAACTTTGTTAGTCTGTAAGTGCCACAGGACTCCTTGTTTGTTTTACCAAACTAGACTAACACGGCTACCCCTCTGGATCTAAGAAACAAGAGTTATTTATGTTAAATTTATAGTGACCCTTAAAATACCAGTATTTTCTCTTCCAATGTTTGGGTTTAGGTAATAAAAAAATGGTTAACTGGACATGAGGTACAGTAAGTTACTGGATTTTTGGTTTAGTATAAAGAAATATGTGGTTTGGTAGTCAAAGAAAAATATGTCAAACACAATAAAAAGAAACCATGAGAAGAAAGGGCTTGGGCCATTATTCTTGTCTTAAAAGAGTGAGGAGGCAGGCTATGACATTAAAACTCCCTCACCAAGCCTTAATTAAGATCCAGTAACCAGCAATGACATGACCTGTTATAGCATGTAAAATGCAAGACTGCCTTGAATTATCAATGCTTTTACTTACCCCACTAAATGGGGTATCCCCCTTTTATTTACCCCAACATCATAATGCGAAGGTGTCTCCTGAGTTTGGTCTAGTTGTGAATATGGTGACCAATGCTTATGACCGCACTATTGCTAAAGTATAGAATATAGGTATGTATGTGGGCTTATGTCAGTACATCAGACTTAATGAACACCAAATGGCCTATGAACAAATAAAGGAATGCATGTACCAAAACTAGAGCTATGAGAAACTTTAATCAGTTTAACAGGAAAATAATTTCAAACGCACAAGATATAAAAACACTCCCTGAAAAGTTTTCGCGTGTGTGTGTGTGTGTGTGTGTGTGTGTGTGTGTGAGTGAGAGAGAGAGAGAGAGAGAGACACAGACACATCGCCCTTTTTTTGTTGTATGTCTTCTTGAATGACGTGGATCTGCAGTTTTCTAAGCTCTTAAAAGAGACGTGAACAGTAAACCCTCAATGCATTTTTGGTAATGTCTATACCCGTAAGCATCCACAGTCACTGGACCAAGTATGTTCTCATGCATGCTCTCCATACTTATGCCAAGGGTACACGTGCTGGGATGGGCAAAAATAGAATGCTATATACATGCATTTAGTTACATCCACACTGCTGATGTTATCCAATAAAGTGTTACCATTTCAGAGACAGCGTACCAGAGTTCTGCACAAGTGAGGAGACACTGGAAATTGCTTTGCTCTGTGTTTCTGGTACTGTCCTCCACCTCCACAAATCCACAGTTACAGTCCCTTATTAGTCTCCCCTCACTGTTATTCCCCACCAGAGTAGCTGGAGGACAGAGAAGTGGGATGCTGAGCCTGCCCCGGCTCCTCATTGTGGGATAAACAGTTATGCAGTGGAGTAGGTGTCCAGCAAGATGATGGGTGGAATGTGGCCAGACATCTGACATGTCAGAGACAGCTGACTGTGATGGTAAGTGACAAATAATTTATCTCACATGGTACGGATGCAGTAAATAACAGGATTGCCTCCCTATACACTGGGATGAAACATCATTTCTAGCACAGGAGAACAAATAAGTGTTGTAGGAACCTTGGTAAGATCAGCCATGGTTTTAGAATGAGGAAGCGTAACGATAAAGTAGACCTTTCATGGATCCAAGAGAGAAACTGGCATGAAACCTCCGGCACCAGAACATGGTGAAGTCCATTGCAAACCACTTCAGACCTGGAAAGAGCACAGTGGGGGCGATGGCTGTGCAGGTTTGTGAGGCAATTAATGTTTTACCTAGAGATGGCTGCCACAGGAAAAATTGCTGGATATCAGAGGATGTGATTTCCAACCTGCAGGGGCCATCGGTGCCCTGTCCCAATCCCTTGTTCCCCAAAAGGGAAAAGCAGGTAGGAGAACCGAAGGTTACTAGGCACAGTCTCTCAAACTCAGACCACAGAGGCAGATTAATGAATACGAACATGGGAAAGACTGAAAAAGTTCAGAAAACCTAAGTGCTGAGATCAGGATTGTATGTGAAGGAGAAAGAAGAGTCTTATTTCCTAGAAACTTTATGGTTCACTATAGTGAGTCTGTGCCAATGGTTATTTTGGGGGTTCTGCATACCCATTCCTGCCTTGGGCTCACAAGCCCAAACACTGATGCAATGACCCTGAAAAAGGAAACAATTACAAATTTGTTAGCTGCAGAATGGTCACTGCATGCCCTTTTCGAAGGCTGAAATCTTGTTGGCACTGCCTATAGACCTGTCTGCATGCTAACGTGGCAAACACCATTCATATAACTTGTCTGCTGTACACTCCCAACATTCACGAGGGTAAAAGAGTGCGCTTCTGTACCAAACAGGCTCAGGAGAAGTCTGGTTCACAAACTCTGTCCAGGCAGCCACCGTCCACCCACATGCACACTGGTCCTGGTTCCTAATGAGCAATGGAAATCATGGATGCCCACATCTAGACACAGCAGGAAGGCAAAGGATGACATCTATAAGAGGATGCTTTCACACCCTGTATAGTGCTAATAAAAAGGATGAGGGGACATTGGCAGACACCTGTGGAGCGACATAGCTTTGTGAGAGTTTGTTTCCCTGTAGCTGAAGATCAGACTTTCATTCCCAGGTCACTTCCCACGTCAAAGACCGTCACAACAGGGCACCTCCACTGGGCTACCAATGTAGGATTGGATTTGTGTGCTGTAGGATTGCAGTCAAACTGCAATGCAGTCATTGTGCAAAGCTTTTGACCTCACTGTTCACACTTGTTTACAAACCTGTTACCGGAAGTCATAGAATCATAGAATCATAGGGTTGGAAGGGACCCCACAAG